>KZ627154.1:93641-212464 GCA_002917775.1 Glaciozyma antarctica PI12 | reverse complement strand
GGAACCGAAATCGGTGCTCGCTCACCCGGAATACCGCCAATCTGGCTGAACGGCTCCCCGACCTAGGTCAAGAAGGCTTTTCCTCACGCACAGCTCGTCTATCTCGACCGCATACGCAGGAAACATGCTGCCCGAACCGCAAACGCAAGTGCGACACTTGAAGGACCGGGGGAACCGAAATCAGTGCTCGCTCGCCCGGAATCCGCCAATCTAGTCACCCTCGCTACGCCGAGGCCACTTGTTCTGCCACGCTGCCCGCTGGTCGAAGGCAGTGCAAGAATCGGCCGAAGGAGGAAGCCCGCCACGCAAGTTCCCCCGCAGGGACCTGGACAGCGCACTCCCGGACTGTCCGCATACCCAGCGCAACAAATACTTCCAATCTACACCGCCGCCGCCGCATTCGCACTCTCGTCCAACACCTCCGCCGCCATCAACAAGACCTGCCTCAAGTCCTTCCCGACATTCTTGGGGTCCTTCAAAATCGCCTGCCAAACCGGGCCATGATGAGGATCCGCCTCAACGCATTTGACCACGACCGTCTCGCGATGTTCCTGCACCCAAAACAGACATCAGCCACCAATCCATAGCAGCGTCGAGGAGAAAACACTCACGACATTCCCATGGTTCTTCTCAAAGCGGTACCACCACGCCCAGGCATCTCCAAAATCCGGTTCGGCAGTGACCGCGCGAGCGAACCAGTCGCGCGCTTTGTCGACCTTGCGTTCGCTCCAGAAGAGACGGGCGACGGTGACAATGACGGCGGGAGCGTTGTTGGTCTTCTTGAGCGCGTCGACTGAGCGACTCTTGCGCGTCGGGCGAGGTTCGGTCCAGACGGAATGGGAATGGAGAGGGCCTGACGCAGGGAGAGTTTGCAGGGCTGCGAGAGAGAGAGTTAGCACGGTACGGTTGAAACGATCAAAGGACGAACCTCGCGCGAGCATCCCCTTCGCCGCGCCACTCCCGTCCCGCTCCTCGACCTTGACGCTTTCCAACCAAAGTTCCTCGCTCTTGGGATTCACGCTCCTCGCCTTCTCCAACAACGCGCGCGCCTTGATCCTCATCCCGACCTGCTCCTCCAACCGCGAACTCATGATCCACATCGGCACCGCCGTCGGGCACTTCTTGACGCCGATCGCGAACGCTTCCCGGGCGGCCGAGGTGTTGGGCGGCTTTTGAGAGAGGAGGAGTTGACCGTGGAGCATGTGGAGTTTGGCGCAGGAGGGGTAGTGCGTGAGGCCTTGCTTGGCGGTCGCGAGAGCCGATTCGGGCGTGCCGTGCTGTCGCTCGAAGACGGCCGACTTGAGCCAGATCTACACAGCCAGTGATCAGCAACCATCGGAGGAGGGAAGTGGGAAAGAGAACGCACCCGTTCCGTAGCGGCGACATCGCGAGCTCGCTCCATGAGCTGTCGCGCGGCTTCGATCTGCCCGTTCTCCGCCTCGAGCTTGATCGCAGCGAGCCAGATACCCTCGCTCTCCGGGTTGGCAGCGAACGCGCGGCCGAGAATAGCCCGAGCGGCAGGGACGTCGTTCGCGAGCCACGACTCTTTTGCGGCCATGAGCTGAGGTGGGGAGGGTTAGCACAAGTGACGGAGTGACCACATGGAGGAGGAAAGACGTACCCAGAGGATCTCGGCCTGAGGGACCGAAGCGACTGCTCGTTCCAGAAGCGCGACCAGAGATTCCCTGCGTCAAAGAGAGGCGTCAGCATCGTCCCTTGCAGCCATCGCAGATCGGACTGAACGCACCTCGTCCCGTGCGCCTTCTCCAGTCCCGCCGCGCGCCTCCAGATCGCCTGCTTCTGCGGGAACACCTTGAGGGCGTACGCGTAGATGGCCCTCGCGACGCCGATGAGTCCCTTGGCCTCCATGCTCTCCGCGTCCTCCATCCAGACGTCCTGGCGGTCCTCCTCCTCGAGCTCGAGATGAATCGTTGCCTTGACGATCGCCTGACTCGTAATCGTACTCCCTTGGCTCTCGCACTTCTCTGCTTCGACCAACCACTGCTCTCTCGACAGCTCGGCTCCGTTCTTCTTGAGCGCGAGGACTCCGTTCGCGATGATCGCATCGACCTGCTCGTGGTTCCCTTCTTGCTCCTGCAACCGTCCAGCCGCGATCCAGATCTCGTGAGAAGTCGGAATCGTCTTGCGCGCGCGGTTGAGGACTTGCCGAGCCTTGTCGGGGGTTTCGAGGCGGGCGAGCGCGAGCCAGAGTTCTTGAGAATGAGGGATGACTTCAACGGCGCGGGCGAGGAGGACGCGTGCATCTTCGGGGTTGTCCTCGAGCTTGACCGTTTCTTTCCACAGTTTGACCGAGGCGGGGATGTACTCGAGGGCTGCGAAACGGGGTCAGTCTCGGTGAGGCTTGGGGATATGGGAGGGAAGGCACCCTTTCGCAAGACACGCTTCTTCGCTTTGGCTTCCGTTTCGAGCTCGACGGCGCGCAGCCAAATCCGAACCGATTGAGGTAGCTCCTGGACGGCGTTCGCGAGGATGACCTTGGCGTTGTCGGGAGTCTGCGAGCGCCCAAGCGAGTATCAGCTAGCAGGTCTGCATAGGGAGACAGGTTAACGCACATTTAGCTCGCTAGCTGCGATCCACACGTCCTCGTTCTTCGAGCAGTGCTCGCATCCTTCTGCGATAATCTTGCGCGCCTGGACCGACTTGCCCGCAACGTTCTCGAGCCACGCAGCTGCGACCCATCCTGGTGCGTGCTTGGGGTTCGTCTTGATGAGTGACTGGAGGAGGGCGCGAGCACGCTTGATGTCGCTGCGGCAGAACGTCAGTACGAGCGTAAGGGAGCATGCACGAGAGGACGCACCCAATCTCGGCGTCCGTCTTGAGGATTTGACTCTGCAGACCAGTAAGGTAGCCCTTGGGATCGATCGTCGAAGCGCCCGAAGCTGAATCTCCACTCCCGTTCGCCATCTGCTCGAGCTTGATCGCGAGGATCCCCTTGCGCGCGTTTCCGATCTCGGCAAAGTCGGTCATCGCGTTCGCAGGAGTCTCCAGTCCGTTGGCCTGCACGTGGGGAGTCAGCGGAGGTGGCACGGGAAGAGGACAGGCACGCACCATCTGCTCGGCGTCCAGGGAGGTCTCGAGAGCGTTCTGGTCGCGCGCGCCGACGAGGATGCTGTCGGGAACGACGTAGGTCCTTCCTTCGAGTCGAGGCTTCTTAGCACGGTTGCCCACCATGTTGTTCACCTCCGCTGCGTGCAATCAAAGACCGTCAGCTCTCCCTCCTCTAAGCCAATCCCGCAACCGACTCACGCAAGCTGTCCCACTCGGCGTCCGTCATGTCGGCCAGTCCACGCTTGAGGTCCGCAAACTGTGACTGAATCGTTGGCCGCTCCGCCCTGAACTTCTCCTCCTCCTCCTTCTCCCTGGCCTCGCGCTTCGCCTTGCGCCGTTCATCAATCTTGGCGTCGACCGCCTCGTAGATCCTATCCGCCTCCTCGTCGTCCGCCTCATACACCATCCCTGTACGCAGTATCAGCTTCCCTCCTCCTCGAACCCCAGAGAGACAGCGGACGCACCGGCAAACAAGCCCGTCTCGTTCTCTGGATCCTGAAACCGCTCTGGGTCCGCCTCGAGCTCCTCCCCTCGCGCCTCCTTGGCCGCATCAACCACTTCCTCGCTGGGCCCTTCGCGTGCAGGACCGATATCGGAACGAGTCGTGAAGCCCGACGCGCCTCGACCTAGTCCGGCGACGTACGAGGCGGGGGCACGCATCTTGAGCTGTGGGAGCTGCGGAGTCAGCGCCACCCTTTCCTGATTAGCTGGAGGTGTACGTACGAAGGCATACTTGTCGGCGCCTTGCTGCATGGTGGCGGGGGGTTGCGTTCAGACTCGAGGAGTATAGGAGGAGGGAGTGTAGGAGAGGGAGCGAAGGCGAGGCTGAGGTGGGCCTTCCCTTGAGTTGGCTGAGCTGAGCTTTCCTTTAAGCGAGTCGAGAGTTGAGCGAGTGGAGTGGCGAGTTGAGAAGAGGAGAAGAGAGCTCAAGCACTCAGCCGGAGTCATTTACTTACTTTTCCTTACTTTTCTAGTTGAAGACTACAAAATCGCTACTAATGACTTCGTTTCTCAAAGGTATCTTGGTGAGGACAGCAGAGCAAAAGGAAAACGGCGAAAGAAAGAGTCGATAGAGCGTATCAGGAACAGCGAGAGAAGACCTTCGCCCCTTCGCAAGATAACTCAATTTCTAACCGTCGTCGCAGCCTCCATCGCCGCATCCCAGAACGCGATCTCCAACTCGGTCGCCTGCACAAAAAATCTTGGCCAGCTCCACCAGCCTTCTTGGCGCAACAGGCGATTCCGCAATCGTCTTCTCCAACAGCTCTGCGACCCTATCAGCTTTCGCCCCCCGCCCACAACAGCGTATAAACTCACCGATCCCAGTGCTCACAGCACCCTGGTACCACTCCCCACCATACTCCTTGACCCACTCCCAATACGGGTTCGCCTCACTCTTGTCCACTCCCTCCGTCGCCTCGACCAATCGCTTTCCCACGACGCCATACCCGATCAAGCACGGCGCAGTGACGACGCGAGTGTCGAGCAGGTCTCCCTTAGCGGACGTGTCGAGGACGTAGCGGTTGTAGGCGATGTTGGTGACGGATTCGGGGACGGCGAGAAGCTGCTCGCGAGAGATGCCGTACGTCGCGCACGTCTTGATGTGGTTCTCGGTTTCGTGGACGATGGCGGCGACGCTGCGACGGAGAACAGTCAGTTGGGAAAGAAAGAGTGTAAGGAAGTACGCACATAACCATAGAGGATGCCATGTCGTCCATGGATTCGGTCTTGTACGCTGCGAGCGCGTTCGTCCTTCCATATTGCTGTAAAGAGGTCAGCACGAACGCTGCGGATGATTCGTGAGCGACTCGCCTTGAGAAAATGGTAGTCCTGCTCGATAAAGTGGAGGAACGCAGATAGAGACGCAGTTCCAGCCCCGAGAGCGGTCGGGAACGGATGGTGAACGTAGCGACGCCAGACATCAGGCTTGTAGTTGATGAGGTAGTCGGTAAAAGGCTGGGGAGAGAAGGGATTGGGGAGAGGTAGGGAGCGAGGGATGAGGGCGTGGAAGTGGTTGACGGGACCTGAACCACCGCCAAGAGGGTAGGAGGATGCGATAGCCGCCGAGACGTAGTCTCCCGCCGAGAGGACTGCTTCAGGGACTGCAGCAAGGTCGTCAGCTCCACCCTGCGTCACTAGAGGCTCCTGAAACGCACCCGTCTTGCCGTTGGCCAGCTCAGCAGCGATAGCAGCACTGAGCGTACACCCCGTTCCATGAGTGTTGCGTGACTCGAGATACGGTCGCTCCGCCAACACCTCGACCTCGTCCTTCGAATCCCACAGCAGGTCCAGCACGACCTTCTTACCACCCATCTCGAGCGGCATATGCCCTCCCTTCAAATACACCCAGCGCGCACCCATTCCTCCCAGCTTCCGCGCGCAACTCCGCATGTCCTCGAGCGTCTTGATGCTCCCCGGCGCGTCGGCAAGGACTTCCGCTTCTGGGATATTAGGAGTGATAACGGTTGCCCAGGGGAAGAGGTGGGAGCGGAGGACGTCGACGGCTGAGGAGGGGAGGAGGGAGTGGCCGGAGGTGCTAACGAGGACGGGGTCGACGACGAGAGGAGGGTGTGCGTCGAGGGTGTATAGGGATGCGAGGGTGCTGGTGATGGAGAGGATCGTCTCGGCGCTCGAGAGCATTCCCGTCTTGATCGCGTCGACGCCAATGTCAGAGACGACGCTGTTGAGCTGCGCGGAGACGAGAGCCGAGTCGAGGTGGCCTACGGCTTGGACGCCGAGCGTATTCTGAGCTGTAATGGCTGTGATAACGCTCATTCCGTAGGTGGAGAAGGCGGCGAACGTCTTGAGGTCCGCTTGAATGCCAGCACCTCCGCCGGAGTCTGAGATGGGAGGAGCAGCTCAGGAGGCTGTACCGCGAGTTGAGGCAAAGGACTGACCTGATCCTGCGATAGTCAGTAGCCGTGGTGGTGTATCAGCATGGCGTTCTGGTGCCATCTTCAAGTCGGCAGCGTGGAAGAGAAGGGACAACGAGTGTCCGCCCAGCGAACGTCTCTTGACTCGCAACCACTTCCTCTCAAGCATGGCGACTATCGTGGATTCACCTGAGCACCTGCAGAAGTTGCTCTCCAAGGACCTCTCCCGAGTCTCCTGCCTTTACTTCAGGGCAGACTGGGCAGAGCCTTGCACTCAAATGGACTCAGTCATCGTCGAACTCGCCAAACGCTGGCCAGGCGTCCTCTTCCTCTCCGTACGCCTCCCGCTCCCCCCTACCCCCACCTGACTCGCATAATAATCCCTTGCGCGATCAACCAGATCGAAGCCGAATCCCTCCCCGACATCTCCGAATCGTTCGAAGTCGACGCAGTCCCCTACTTTATCCTCCTCCGCGTGCGCTCCCTTTGCCCCTCTCGCAGGACCTCCCTAACACCTCTCACGGTCCATAGGGCCACACTCTCCTCACTCGCCTCTCAGGCGCCCAGCCCTCCGTCCTCTCCGCCGCTCTCACCTCGCACGCCACCAAGCCCGCAGCACTCTCTTCGACTTCTCAGCGACCGCAGGCTGCGGCAGGGACGTACGTTGCTGAGAAGGAGGAGGAGGATGACAAGATGGATGAGGAGGGAGAGGAGGAGTTGGTCGAGAGGTGTAATGCCCTCATGGCGCAGAGCGATATCGTGCTGTTTATGAAGGGGAACCGGGAGACGCCGAGGTGAGTGCTTGTGCTATCGTATGCGGTGAGGGAAATGGCAAGGAGGGTTCGAAGGAGGGAGAAGGGTGGGGATGGTGTGTCGAGAGCGTCAGGTGGGGTCGAGGACGATGGAGCTGACCTCGCTTTCGCCTCTGCGCAGGTGTGGCTTCTCGCAGAAGATCATTGGCATCCTCGAGAAGCAGGGGCTCGAGTACACGACCTTTGATATCCTCAGCGACGAAGGCGTGCGGCAGAGTGCGTCCCTCCCCCTCCCTCTCGTCCTCTCGTAGCTGACCCCGAGCACGCGCAGAGCTCAAGGAACTCAACACATGGCCAACGTTCCCTCAGCTTATCATCAAGGGCGAATTTGTGGGCGGATTGGATGTGGTGCAGGAGATGGTCGAGTCGGGGGAGCTAACGGAGATGCTGGCGGCGTGAGCCTGGGAGTAGGGAGGAGCGGTATTGAATGTATTGAGGGTTCTCGGAGTGAGCTGTTGTGTGCAGTTTGGGAGCTACGGCGCAGAGAGAGAAGAGGTTGGGCTGTGGTCTCGCTCACAGGGGAGGAGGGACTGCTCCGGCCGGCGCTCTGCTCCCACTCTCACCGCTTCGCGGGGTCGTTTCTGAGCGCAAGCACGCATGCGAGCTAGGAGCTCACAGCCCTGGTGAGTGATCAGAGGGAGCGCACTGCTCGACCGGTAGGCGAGGAGAGCTTCCGCGGACTTGCGGACTTGGCTCCTGCTCCCACACACCCCCTTGAACAAGACTCGTCCTTTCTGTACCCTGTCCTCGCCCTCATTCCCATCATCCAGCAGCCCTCCTGATGGCACGCACCTACGTCCGTCCTTTCGCCGTATCGCGCTCTCCGTAGGAACCTCTCTAACGTTCCCCTCTCCGGCTTCCCCAGGCAACGGCCCGCAGATTGACCGGGGGAAGAAGAGCCCTACCCGAGCAGCTCGTCTACAAGTCCGTCTGCACACAGCAGGCTCCCAGCGAGAGTGAGAGCGCGAATGCCTCTGGGGACACTTCGACTTCGGCGCAGGAAGTAGGACACGCAGGGGAAGCGGAGACGAATGGGGAGGAGAAGACGGATCGGGCTTAGGTGAGTTACTGTGGTGCGGGGGTCTGCAGCGCGGCAGCTGATGGCGCGGTCCACAGTGAGCAGAACCTCTTCTCGCGAGCTTCGCGTCTACGCAATTCTGGGAGCCTTTAAACAACTAGTGCACGTCTCTTGGGTCAACAGCAGCGTTGCAGTCAGCTCCACGCCCTCCCAGTTCAGCAGCAGATCCCTCCGCCTCAACCCGCATCCCGCCCTCCGCTCCCCGGCAGCCCCATCTTCCTTCACTCCGGCTCCACCCCTGCGCGCCCTGCGGTTCCGCAACCCTTCTCAAGTCCATGACGCCTTCCTGGAATGCATTTCCTGGTGGTTGGCGAGCTGGCTGCATGCTGGATCGGACGAGGAGGAGGTTTGAGGCGGTGGAGCTGCGGCGGTGGAGTTGGACGGGTAGGGCGATTCGATGCCACGAGAAGGCGGACTGGCACCTTGCTGGAAGCTACTGCTGTCGGAGAATGGCGTGG
This sequence comes from Glaciozyma antarctica PI12, assembly GCA_002917775.1. Classification (NCBI taxonomy): domain Eukaryota; kingdom Fungi; phylum Basidiomycota; class Microbotryomycetes; order Kriegeriales; family Camptobasidiaceae; genus Glaciozyma; species Glaciozyma antarctica. The sequence continues at coordinate 204,174 of KZ627154.1, read as the reverse complement.
GGGTCGGCGGGGCGGGCGGTTGGAGCAGAAGAGCGAACACGATCGGCGAGTTCTTCTTCCTCCTCCTCTTCCTCCTCGCTAGTTCCTCTCGTGGGTGTTGTCTGCTTGTCACTCCATTTATCCAGAGACGACTTCGCGGAAAAACTGTGGGGGGCCTGGCCGGTCTGGCTGGATCGAGCTTACTGCTGAAGTGATTCGAGCCGACTAATCTCATCGTTCGACCTCGCTGGGCCGCTGGCTTTCGTCTGCTCGTCATTCAATTACGCTCTCCTGCCCTCTCGGCCCACTGCTTTCGAGGAGCTCTATTGAAAGGGGACTCCCTTTTTCTCTCTCCTTCTCTCTCATCACCAGCTCATCCAACTCCCAAGTACCACCTCCTCCCAACACCTCCACCAGACTCAACATGCGTTCCAACACCATCTCCCTTCGCTCCATCCTCGCCGGCATCTGTGTCTCTGCCGTCGCAGCTTCGGCTCTCATGGTTCCTCAGTCCAACGCCGGAATGAAGCGCAACATCATCAAGCGCCAGTCTACGACCACCGGCGCCGATGACGCGACGGTTCTGAACGTGCGTCCTCTCTGGCTTACCACGACCATCCATGGGCAACGCTGACAACGGCCTGGACAGTTTGCGCTCACGCTGGAGCACCTGGAGAACGCTTTCTACGCCGAGGGTGTTGCCAAGTTCAGCGAGGCCGACTTTGAGGAGGCCGGATTCCCTGGTGTCTACGCCCACCTCCAGAAGGTCGCCGAGGATGAGCAGAGCCACGTTGCCTTCCTCTCGACCGCCCTCACCGCCGCTGGCGCAACTCCTGGTTAGTCTCTCGCACCTTCCCCCCCATCGCTCACAGCTAACTCCTACCCCCGTTTGCAGTGGAGGCCTGCGAGTACAACTTCCCCTACGAGAACGTCTCAGGATTCCTCGCCCTCTCCCAGGTCCTCGTCGGAGTCGGAACTTCCGCCTACCTCGGCGCTGCTGGCTCGATCGAGAACAAGGACTTCCTCCTCGCTGCGTACGTCGTACTCGCCCTTCGAGAAGACCCCAAGCTGACTTTGTTGCTTCTAGCGGCTCCATCTTGACCGTCGAGGCTCGCCACTCTGCCTTCATCCGCCTCCTCAACTCCCGCCTCCCTGCCCCCGCACCCTACGACACTCCCCAGTCCGCCGCCGCCGTCGTTTCCATGGCCACTCGTGCGTTCCTTAGTGCCCCTCGTCTCGACATTCCTAACCTCTCAATCCTCTCGCAGCCTTCTTCGTCAGCTGCCCCGAGGGATCCGCCCCCGCGATCATGGGCCTCCCCGCGCTCGTCATCAGTGGCGACGCCTCCGCCGTCCCCGCCCTTGGAGGATCCCTCACTCTCGCTCCCGCCGACCCCATGGTCGTCGAGTCCTTCCCTGCCGAGGTCTTCTGCGGTTTCGCAGCGTTCGTCCCTTTCCACCTTTTCGAGTCGGCACCTCGCTGACCCTGGTATCGATGCAGTGGACTCGGAGCTTCCTTCACTCCCTACACCGACGGAAGTTGCGCCATCCCCTCCGACATCACCCTCGGACAGACTTGTTCGTCGCTTTCTTCTTTCGATCCTCGCACGGCTGCTGACCTCGCTCGCTGTGCAGACGTCGTCCTCACCAGCGGTCCCTCGGTTGCCGACGCTTCCGTCCTCGCTGGACCCGCCATCATCGAGTTGGGTCCTTCCGATATCATGGTCACTGTGGCGTAATCGTCTCGTGTTCCACCCTTTTAAACAGTAATGGACTTTTGTTGATACAAGCCTTCGCTTTCGCGGCTGCTGCTTCCAAAGCTTCCTGCCTCACTCTTCCTGCTGGCTTCAATTTTCGCTTCCTGCCCGCTTCGACGTCCCGCTTGCGCCAGCTGCTGGCGATACGCTGAGAACTCGCGACTTGATTTCTCTCCCGACGACGCATCCTTCCTCTCGGATCGGACTTTGGCATGCGCAGGGCTCAAGAAACTCAACGATGGCCGAGCTTTCTCTCACGACTGCGAGGAAGGAACGGGGCCGCAAGTGCGGCCTTTCCGACTCGAGGACGCGTCTGAGCGCCGAGTCGCGATGGAGTACGTCGAAGTAGGCGTCGAACGGGGGTGTTACAATGCACAGCGAAAGGAATAACACACTACAGCAAGAGCACGCTCGCTCAGTGCGCCTGCGGCCTCATCAATCCTCCTTCGCATGTCTTCGCATGTCCAATCGCCACCTTCGCAGGGTTATGCGTCATCTGCTCTCCACCATCAGCTTTCCTCTTCCTTCCTAGTCCTAAGAAACACACCTCTCCAATCAGCACATCCATCTTGCCCGAGACCTTCTGCCCCATCGGGACCTTGGGGATTCCCGTCGTAGTCGAGTGAGTGACGGCTCCGTTGGGATGGTGCGTAGTCGTGTGCTTCTCGGTCGTCTTGACGTGCGAGTTGTGGTGGCCTGTCTGGTGGTGGCCCAGGAGTCCTCCCTGTGAGCGCTCGTTAGCTGATGTCGAGAGCAGGGATGCAGGGAGCAACGTACCCCAGTCGCGCCGGTCGTGTTGTGGGTCGTGTGGTGGGTCATGGCGAGTTCGAGTTCGGAGGAGAAGGAGAACGGAGCAAGGTGGGAGCAGAAGAGAGCGCGCCGTTGTGAAGAAGGGCACGGGTTCGCCGTCATGGCCGGGAGGAGAACTTGGTCGATTGATCTGACGCGTTCGAGGAGAAGCTGTGCTCGCTGCTCGTTGTGGCGCTGCGAGAGGAGTTGGGAGGTGGCCCGGTTAACGGCGGGCAGGGTAGCAGCAGCGAGAGCTACGGGAGGGAAGGGAGGGAGGGAGAGAGCGACTGGAGATGCAAAGACGAGGCTTCCTTCGAGCAGGATACGAGTGCTGGCAGTTCCTCCGCTGGTGCAGACCTTCGCAGAGTGTTCTTGAAGTACCAGCGTAGAGTGGCTTGCTGCGACGGGGTGAAAGAAGAACAGGACAAGGTGGGCAGAACGCGTCAAGACGGCGTCGGCACCTCTTCCTCGTCGACCACCAACCTGTCGACGACGACGACGACGACGACAAACTCTTCGAGGAGACAGGACCACCTTCCTTCCTCCAGCCATGTCGGCCCTCCTTCGCCGCGCTAATCGCCCCTCCCTCTTGCGCCACCCTCACGCTCGACTCACGCCCTCACGAAACATGCACGTCCGCTCCGTCTCTCTTCTCAGCGGGATCCTACGACTAGGAGGAAGGACAGCTTCACGCGGAGTCGTTACGCTGGGCGTTGGAGCGGGAGCGGTCACGTACGCCGAGTACAAGGTCGATGGTGAGTCCGTGCTTCCTTTTGACGAGGGTCAACTACGAGTCGGGTGGGAACACTGTGGAGCTCCTTGAACTCTCACAGCAGCATGATTAAGAAGCTGGCATTGGGGAGAGACTGGAGACGTTGCTACGAGGGAAGAGACAAGAGCGTGGACCTCAGCGGAGGAGGATGCTGCTGGCTTGCCAGGGGTGGAGGGACAGCTCTGTCTTTGCATGCGAGCGCCCTGCTCACTATGTGACCTTCTCAGGCTTTCAGCAGAACGCACGGAACCTCATCGACGAGATCAAGGACAAGGTCGGCTCCACCTACGACTCCCTCTCCACCACCGCCTCCGACAACTACTCTGCACTCTCCAGCACAGCATCCGAAGTTTGGACGGATACTGCTATGGGAGTTCAAGGCCGATTCGCAGCCTTCCGGGACAAGATCCGAGAAGCCTTCCCGCCGGGCGAAGGGGAGGATGAGGGAGCGGTGGCGAGCGGGGGAGATGGAGGAGAGGGTGGGAAGAAAAGCGGAGGAGATGGCTCAGCATTCAGGACCCCAGCTACGGCGGCTGCGGTGATTGCGGCGTCGCTACCAGTCGTCGTTGATGGGGAGGAGCAGTCGAAGCTTGGGGACCCGACGGGCGACCTCATGCTCTTGACGAGGCGCTTGATTGAGATCAGGTCGATCTTGATGAGCATTGGCGAGGACGCAGGCTTGACGCTACCGAGCATCGTCGTGATTGGGAGCCAGAGTAGCGGGAAGAGCAGTGTATTGGAGGCGATTGTGGGAAGGAAATTCCTGCCGAAGTACGTACAGCTCCCTCTCCCGCTACAGCACGAGCTTATACTGGAGCTACTGCAGAGGCGATAACATGGTCACGCGCCGACCCATCGAGCTCACCCTCATCCACACCCCTCCCACTCCTTCCGACCCCTCCCCTCAAACCTTTGCCGAATTCCCCTCTCTCGGTCCCGGCCACATTACCGACTTCTCTATCGTCCAGCAAACCCTCCTCGACCTCAACCTCTCCGTACCTGCCTCCGAATGCGTCTCCGACTCCCCCATTCACCTTCGCATCCACTCGCCCAACGTCCCCGACCTCTCTCTCGTCGACCTCCCCGGCTACGTCCAAATCAGCTCGATGGACCAGCCCGAGGGGCTCAAGGACAAGATCAACAAGCTCTGCGACAAGTACATCCGGTCCCCGAACCTCGTCCTCGCCGTTTGCGCCGCCGACGTCGACCTTGCCAACTCGCCCGCTCTTCGCGCGAGCAAAAAGGTCGACCCGCTCGGAATGCGCACGATCGGAGTCGTCACCAAGATGGACCTCGTCGCTCCCGAAGTCGGCGCAGCGATCCTTTCGAACGATCGGTACCCGCTCGTCCTCGGCTACGTCGGAGTCGTCTGCAAGGCTGGCTCGAAGGGACGAGGGAAGAAGGACGGCGGGAGTCTCGTCGCACCGATCAAGGCGCAGGAAGACGCCTTCTTCGGATCGAACGGCGACCATTTCTCGCGCGAGGGAATGCTCGTCGGGACGGATACTCTCAAGCGACGACTCATGCAAGTTCTCGAGGAGTCGATGGCGGCGTCGCTGCATACGATCTCGAACGCTGTTTCGCTCGAACTCGAGGAAGCGCGGTACCAGTTCAAGGTCCAGTACAACGACCGGTCGATCTCGGCGGAATCGTACGTCGCCGAAACGATGGACGCGCTCAAGGCTCGGATCCACGGGCTCAGCAAGGCGTTCAGCAAGGCCGAGGTGCGACGGAGCCTCAAGATGGCACTCGACGATCAAGTCATGGACCTCCTCGCGCAACAGTACTGGACCGACCCTCGTACCCCCGATCTCAGCAAACTCGCCAACTCGAAAGTCTCGCCCGACGAGCTCGACCTCTACTACCAACGCAAGCTGGACGCGATCGCTTCGTCGCTTACCAAGTCGGGCGTCGGGCGCGCAGCGACTACTCTCGTCGTCGGAGCGATTCAGAGGAAGCTCGCGAGCTTGTCGGAGGAGGAGCCGCTCACGTTCCACCCTTCCGCGTCGGAGAGGATCAGGATGACGGCCGAGGGGATCCTGCACGACCGGTTCTCGCTTACGGCGGATCAAGTGGAAAACTCGGTCAAGCCGCTCAAGTACGAGGTCGAGGTGAACCCGAAGGAGTGGGAGGAGGGACGCTCGAGGTCGCTCGGGTTGATGCAGCGCGAGTTGACGATGTGCGAGGGGGCGTTGAGCAAGATTAGGGACGCGGTCGGGGGGAGGAAGCTGAGGGGAGCGATGGAGTATGTCGGGGAGGTGGAAGAGAAGGAGAGGAGGAGGAGGGAGAGAAGGAGGGAGGCGAAAGCGGGCGGGCAAGAGTGGGAGGAGGACGACTCGGACCCGAACAGACCGGCGTACAACCCGGCGTTGCTGGCGAAGGGTGACTTCTCATTCTTGTTGGCTTCGGTGCGAGGAAGCTGATGAGGTTTCGTCGACAGCGCGCGAGGCGATGTTCCTCTCGTCTCGAAGCTCGGTTCTGCGCCTACGTCTCATGGCCTTGAAGTCGCGGAGATGCAAGGCTGGCCCGGAGGAGAAGGCTTTCTGCCCCGAAGCCTTCCTCAACGTCGTCGCCGACAAGCTCTCCGATACGGCGGTGCAGTTTATCAACGTGCGCTCGCTCTCGTCCAGTCCTTCGTTCTATGCCGCCTTTGCTGACAGCCTTTCCCGCTACAGATCGAGCTCCTCGTCGAGTTCTTCTACCGCGTTCGTGCCTTTACTCTCGTTGGAACCGCGCCGAGCTGAACCCTTCTTCTCAATCCAGTTCCCCCGCGAGATCGACACTCGGCTAGGCTACGACCTCGACCGAGCAGAAGTCGTGCGGTTCGCGCGGGAGAACCCTTCTGTGCACCAGCATCTCTCATTACAGGAACGCAAGGAGAAGCTCGAACTCGTGCGTCCCCTCCCTCTGCCGCTCCTCGGGGCCGTCGCTGACTCCGTCTCTCCTCAGGTCGCAGAAAAGCTCGACTCGCTCGTCAAACTCCAGCGCGACAAGGCTGCGCGGGATCCCTTGCGGCGACGTGATACTCCTCGAGGGCTCTTCGGTATGTTCTGAGGGGGGGTTTGCAGTTTTTGTTTGTGTACGCGCCTATTTTTGATACCCCCTCCCACCGCTTTATTTTACCCACTCCCCGCACGTCTTCTTTGCTGCAAAGCACGTCTCCTTTCACTCGTCAGGGTGGGCTCACGCTTGGGGGACAGGTGGGGGCGATGGGTCGTTGGCGCCGAAGCCCTTTGTTTTTGCGGATTCGCTGATGGGTGCGTACCTGATTGCATCTATCCTCATCGGGAATCGCTCAGCTAATCTCCTCTACAAGTCCAGGGCAGACGAGAGCGAAGCGCCGAGGAAGGAGTGGCGCGTTCGAAACAGTCCAAGTGACGCACGGCTCGGGCGATCCCCACCAACTCCTCGCCATCGCACGACGCGACCGTCGTTCAACAGGCCACCTTCCGGCGCTAATACAGGTCGGCGATTACTGCTCGTGATGCTTCCTTTACAAAGAGACCGGCTCCTCTGCTCTTCCTTCTCCACATCTCACTCGCCATCGCCAGCACTCTCAACATGCGCTCCTCCATCATCACCCTCGCCGCCTGCGCCGTTGTCGCCAATGCCGTCGCTATCAACCAGGACATCCCTTCCATGAAGCGCAGCATCATGAAGCGCCAGAGCACCACCGTTGGAGCTCCCGACGACGTCGTTCTCAACTTCGCTTTGACTCTAGAGCATCTCGAAGACGCGTTTTACAAAGAGGGACTCGCCAAGTACACCGCGGCCGACTTTGACGCCGCTGGATACACTGGCGCCTACCCCCTTCTCCAGAAGATCGCTGAGGACGAGGCTTCCCACGTCGCTTTCCTCACCGGTGCTCTCGAGGCAGCTGGTGCCACTCCTGGTGCGTCTCCTTCCGCTTCTCTGCCGCTCAAGCTAACCTGACTCCACTTGCAGTGCAAGCTTGCAACTACACTTTCCCCTACGACACCATTGGCGGCTTCCTCGCCCTCTCCCAGGTTCTTGAGGGTGTTGGTACCTCCGCCTACCTTGGTGAGTCTCTCCTGGTTCCTGCTCGCTCGTCTCTCGCTAACGCGCTTCATACTCTCTAGGTGCTGCTGGATCTATCGAGACCACCGCATTCCTCACCGCCGCCGGAAGCATCCTTACCGTCGAGGTCAGTCCTCTCCTCCTCGCTTCCTCGCTCGCACGAACTGAACCCTCCTTCTCCAGGCTCGTCACAACGCGTTCATCCGCTACCTTAACAGTCTCAGCCCCTTCCCCTCCGCCTACGACACCCCCCAGAGCGCCGCCGCCGTCGTGACGATGGCTACTCCCTTCTTCGCCAGCTGCCCCGACGGTAGCGCTCCTGCCATCGCTGGAAAGGAGCCTCTCACCGTCACCTCCGACGCCCCCGCCATTGGCGCTTCCCTCGAGATCGCTCCCACCAACACCTCCCTCGCTGCCACCTTCGAGGGAACCGTGTACTGCGGCTTCGCCTCGTACGTCTTTTCCCGATTTGACCGTCTGGACTCTAGTTAACTCGCTCCCCCTTCGCAGTGGACTCGGTGCTGGATTCTCCGTCTACGAGAACGGTGCCTGCATGATCCCCACCGCCAACGTCACCGCTGGCCAGACCTGTTCGTCTCCTTGCCCTCCTCCACGACCTCTCGCTGACTCGCTCTCCACAGACGTTGTCCTAACCTCGGGCCCCTCCGTCGCCGACGCATCCGTCCTCGCCGGACCCGCCATCATCGAGCTCGCCGCCGTCGGAGCCTCCCCCTCCGCCTCTGGATCCGCCACTGGATCTGCCTCCCCCACTCTCGGAGGATCTGCCACCGCCACTGGCTCCGGAGCCGCTGCATCCCCTACCCTCATGACCGGCGGCGCTTCCACCCTCGCCAAGTTCTCGGTGTTGTCATTCGTTGCTGGCGCATTCGCCCTCCTTGTGTAGAGCTTGGATACACCTTATACCCTGTTATTAATGCTGTCGCCGCATCGTGGTTCTGCAACTTTCCCCGTTGAAGAAGAGAATCCGCCATCGCCATCGTGGTCGACGAAGGCGCCTGCGTCGCGTGTCGCGTTCATGTTCGCCCGAGGCCTTCATCTTTTCTTCGCTAGCGTCCTTTACAAGGCGATTTTACTGACTGCTATTTCATTTCGACAATCACAAAGTATGCACAGTCCCATCGCCTCCCAGCGAGCTCAATCCTCCGTCCCAATCTCCTCGCGACCAGTTCGCTCCAAGTCTTCAGACGACGCAAAGAGCTGCGTAAGCACGAACGTTGCGAATCGCTGGTCGTACTGTCGAGAGAGAAGTCAGCGATGAGCCCGAAGGGGCGAAAACGGACGGACCCAGTAGGAACCGTGACTGCTCAACGCCTCGACATACTGATTGAGGCCTTCCGCCGGAAGGAAGAAATCGACGCAACCTGCAGGCGAGCCTTTAGTATGTATCAAAACTGGTGAGGGGGGGCAGCGAAACTCACCTTGAGGATTAAGCGCCTTGAACCTGCTCCCCCCGAGACCGTCAGCTCGCGTCCTCCTTCGCCGACTCAAACTACTCACCTCCTCTCCGCCCGATCGACCTTCACAAACTCTTCCTTCCCCATCGGCTTCTCGCTCGGCATCCTCTTCATCCCACCTGGCCTCATCGGCCGCGCACTCGTCGGAGGACCCTTCTCCTTCCGCACCTTCTTCTCCTCGCTCGCTTTCGCCTCGAGAAGCTTCTCCTCGATAACCTCAGCTGGTGCGGGATCGGCGGATGACCAGAGAGTCGAGACGTCGAAGAGGCGGGAGACGCGGTTGTACGTGTCGGAGAGGTTCTGGAGAAGGGTGATGTTGGTCGAGGGGATCGCGATGGGCTTAATTTGGCGGCTGTAGCTGTTTCGATAAATCTCAGCGAGCAGCAGAAAGAAGAGGGAAGATGAGCGTACGCAACGTCGACGGTGGCGTTGAGTGCGAAAGCGACTGGGTCGGTCTGATGATAGACGTCTGCGAGGCAACAAGGTCAGCGCAGCCCTCAGAGGAATGCCAGTCAACCTACTGTAGACCGAGTCTGCAGCCATGCAACCATACCGTCCAGCTCGATCCAAAGCTGCGAAAGGAGTCAGCTCCGCATCAGAAGCCGAAACTAAACTCTCGCACCGATATCGCGCGGGACGTCCTTGGTTCGCTCACGATCTCTCCTCTGCGATGAGTTGTCCCTTGCCAAGGTGCAAAAAGAACGCCAGCTACGCGAATTCGTCAGTGCCGTCCTTTCCCAGCCTCAGCAAACGACTCACGGGAGACCCAACGAGAATCAACACGCGCGTGTCAAAGACGAACTGCTTCTCCGACGTCCTTTCCGCCAGAGTCATCTGCGACAGCGGCTTGACGAACGTAGGCTGAGAAGAGAGGATGTCGGCTGCTAGGGCGGAGCCGAGCGAGTGAGCGATGATAGAGACGCGACCTGTAAAGCCGGGGTTGCGGGCGGAGAAGAGGCGATAGATTCGGTTGGCGTCTCGCTGTTGTGCGAGCGGAAGTCAGATGAGTGGGAATGCGGAAGAGATGACGGAAACGTACGACAACGGCGCGAATCATCTTGTCTTTGTGCGAAGAGAGGTAGAAAGGAACGTCGAGGACGAGTCCGTTGACGATCTGGCGAAGCACGGGAACACTGTCCTTGATTTCAATGCTGCGAACCAGGCCATCAGCTTGTCGCGCCTGCTGTGGCAGCGAAAGTACCTACTCCTCAAGGTTGAATCGATTTCCTAAGCTCTCATCCTCCTGATCAGCTCCGTCGCCCACTTCGTCTTCGAACTCGAGGTCGGTCCGCCACTGAACGGGGATGAACTGAGCTCGCTTCGAGTGGATGAGAGGGGCGATGGACGAGGTCGAAAGAGTGGTGCAGTTTGTGCGAAGATCGTTGACGGCGTGGACGAAAGAGAGAGACTTGTAGGTGCCTGCGAGCTACGAAGGAGACTCTCCGTCAGTCCCCAATCGTCGAGACTACCCGATCCAAACGAACGCACCTTCTGCCCGATCCCATGAATCACCAGAACAAGCTCGTCGACTTCGCCGACCTTCTCCACATCCCCCTCAATCTCGTTCTCCCCCTCCTTGCGCTTCCTCGGTCCCGCCATCGCTTCCTGCGTATCGTTCCCGTCCGTCTTGAGCAGCTCCTCCTCGCTCGCCCCCTCCGCTGCTGCCGCCGCAACTCCAATCTTGGTCTTGAGCGTCGAAAAAAAACCCAGCGGAGGTTGCGAAGGTTTGACGGGCGAGCTGGACGAAGCCGTCCTTGACCTCGGAGCGGGAGAGGCCTCTCCGTCGTCCGTCTCCGATGCGCTCGTATCGGCCTTTGAAGGCGTCCTGTATCCTTCCCCTCCATCGACGGCAGCCTTCTTCTTCTTCCACGCTCGCACGGCGTCCCACCCCCTCAAAACGACCTGCCCGCCCCCATGCGCCTTCCCGCTACTCAAGAAGCTCTTCCCGACCGACCCCACAATCCCCGTCGAGTATAATCTCGCCATATCGGCGTCCTGGAAGATACACTCGAGCCCTTGTCCCGCTTCCCGGATCAACGGAACCCGCAACTTCGCTTCTGCGCTCACTCCGACCCTCAGTGCGCTCTGGAGCTCGGCCTCGTAGCTCGATTCCCAAGGCTTGATCTCGAGGTACGCCTTTTCGAGAGCGAGAGCGAGAGCGGGGTCGACGGGGTAGCATTTGATGAGGTGCGAAGGGCGGGACGAGGGGCGAGGAGGGGCGTAGAACCAGAGGGAGACCAGGACGCGGACGGGAGTGCCGGCCCAGAAGTCGGGAGATAGGACGAGAGATTTGAGGTTCACGCTGAAGAGGAAGTCGAGGCCGACGGGAATGATGTTGGGGTCGGAGAAGGAGTCTGCCACAGGTGTCAGCGGAGAGCGGTTCGCGAGAGAGGACGACGACTCTCCTGGGTCGACGACGCTTTCAGCAGACGGTTCTTCGGGCTCTTCAGAAGCTTTCGAGCTTTCCAGCGCCTGCCAACCGGCTTGTAGGCGACGCTCCTCCTCGTCCGTGAAAGCTCTCCAGCTCGAGGCGGTGACGGTCGGAGTGCTGGAGATGGCGGGGATGATAACGGATGGAGCAGAGAGGTCGGATAAAGGAGGTCCACCGTGTAGGAAGCCTGTGTTCGTGCAGCGGAGAGGTTAGCTTGAGGAGGGAGGAGACCCGAAGTTACGCACGAGCTTTCGCCGGTGGAGGATGGTGCTCCTCTCGCACCACCGACACCACGCCTGTGGGGGTGGAAGACGAGTCCCCACTGTCCTGCTCCTCCTCTGGCGCCGGTTCCTGCTGTTGCTGTGCCTCCTCCTCCCCACTCTTGAGCTCCTGCAGCTCCACGACCTCGAGCGGCGAGTCCAACGGCGAGAGAGGCTCCTCCGCCACGTCTCCAAGGGGTACGAGACTAGGCTGGTTTGGGCTGAAGTAGTCCATCTTCTTCGTGAAGGCGCTGAGGGCAGTTCCAACCTGTGTTCGTTCCCGGCGAAGTCAACAAACTGACGCGCTCTCGTGGCTCGATCGACTCCGCGGATCCGAAAAATTCCTCTGCCTTCAGTCCTCGCCCAACTGCTCCCAAACTTGCACAATAAATACTAGTTAGCTCGGCCTATCGTGAGCTCTGACGGCAGCTCAAACCAAGTTGAAACGAAACCGCTCGGGCAGCGGCGCTCGGAGCAAGCGCACGGCTGCTCGCAGGCTGACTGAACCCACTCGCTCTCTCTTTGGTCTAATGCTTTCTCCCTCTGTTCGCCTCTCTCAACTCACCCGCCACCTACACACCATGACGACCTCCATCACTACCATCGCCGAGATCTCCAGCACGCCTGGCCTGGTCCTCCTCACTGCCGGTACTCCCAACGGGTGAGCCTACCCCGCTCTCTCAGGAGGACCGCTGACGAACTCACCTCGGTGCAGACACAAGCCCAGCATCGCACTCGAGCATCGCAAAGGCTATCGGCGCTATCCCTGGGTACGCATGGAAGAGTATCTCGTTCCCCAATTCGGAGATGAAGGAGCCGTACTTCCTCAAGGTGAGCTGGCGCTGGGATAGGCATAAGCGGCAAAGCTGACGGTGGTGCTGCTGCAGATCAACCCTAATGGACGTATCCCTGCGCTCGTCGACAACCGCGAGGGAAAGAAGCCGATCAACGTCTGGGAGGTGCGTCTTTTGCGGGCTAGCTACGACGAAGGAAGGAGGGGAGCTAATCGCCTTGCCGTGCAGAGTGCCAGTATTCTCCTCTACCTCGCGCGCGTGTACGACACCAAGTTTGCCTTCCACTTTGCCGACGAGGATGAGGAGCAGGACATGCTCAACTGGGTCCGTCCCTCTCCCTTCCCGCACTGCCTTCGCAGCAGCTAACCTCGCTCCACACCAGATCTTCTTCATTCAAGGCGGTCTTGGACCCATGCAGGGCCAAGCGAACCACTTCTGTGCGAGCTAACCTCTTCTCCTCTCCTCTTTCCCCTAGACTAAGCCCGCTTCAGTCCGCTACGCTCCTGAGAAGATCCAATACGGTATCGACCGCTACCAGAACGAGACCCGTCGCCTCTACAGCACCTGTTTGTCCTTTCCACTTTTTCCAGACGCGCCGACTAACTTTGAAACCCAGACGAGAAGCACTTGGTCGACGGCAACCGCGAGTGGCTTTGCGGATCAGGCGCAGGCAAGTACTCATACGCCGATATCTGCACCTTCCCCTGGTACGTATTTCTTCCTTTCTTTGCTTGAGCGAGCGTACTAACGCTCCGTCTGAAACCAGGGTCAAGATTCATGACTGGTCGGGAGTCTCGCTCGACGACTTCCCCGCTCTTGCCGCCTGGCTCGCGCGCATCGAAGCTCGCCCGGCTGTTAAGCTGGGACTCAACGTCCCGACCAAGGTGGTTGAGGATGATATGAGTCCTGCGGCCGTTGAGAAGAGGGCGAAGGAGGCTAGTGCTTGGGTGAGTTCTTCTCTCTTTGGGAAACAAGACGAGGGCTGATGAGGGACGTAGATCATGCAGGGACTCGCGAAGGAGAAGGAGGCATTGGCAAACAAGAAGAAGTAGGAGTGCGAGGTTGTGGAATGTGGTGATTCTTGCGAAGGTGGTTTCAGCTCGCTTGCTCTTGGTGGCGCCGATACGCTTCTCGTCACTTTGTCCAGAGCGCGTTTTAGGATTCCAAAGAGAGAGAGACGAGGGCGAACTCGTCGAGTCAGCTTCTACCTCGGCGGGTCGCCGCAAACGCGTGGCCCTCGAGGACGATGAAGCGGCTCTCCTTCTCGCCAACAACCAAGTCTCAGCTTAGAGCTGCACCCACCGCCAGCCAGACCAGGATCAGCCATGGAAACTCCTCCAGAGGTTCCACCAAGGCCCAAATCGGACTCACCAACCGCTCCGGCGCAACACGCCCGCAACGTCTCCTCGCCAGCCGCCAGCATCCCCACCTCTCCCAGCCGCACCAAGCTCAGCCCCAGCCGAACCACCTTCACCTCTCCCTCCTCTCCTCCCCAGCGCATGGAGCGAATCCTCAGCGCATCCGCCCTTCCCAACGCCGGCACCTTGTCAACAACGCACGCACTCCAACCTCTCCCCCACAGCTCTCTCGACCTCCCACCTCCCCACCCGCGCGAGCTCCTCAAGCTCGCCAGCGGTGCCGTCAAGTCTCGCACCGGCTCCGTCCTCTCGCGCGGCTATATCCTCAAGAGCGACTTCCTCCCGTCCGCTCCTCCGAGCTTGGCTCCAGGCGACGACGAGTGTGCTACCGGAGGAGTGCACCTTCGTGGAGCTCCGAACTTTCGTATGGCCGAGCTGGGAGTGTACGGCGTGGCTCAGCCGACGGAGTTGGGGTTGCGCACGGTGCTGAGCGTGTTGAGGAGTCAGCCGGTCGTGGGGCCTGGTGGGAAGGGCAAGGGGAAGGGGAGGGAGACGGTGTGGTTCTGTACGAGGGAGGAGCCGGTGGTGTATATTGGAAGTCAGCCGTTCGTGCTGAGGGACGCGGCGCATCCGACGCGAACGTTCTCACTTTCTGAACGTGCTGCCAACCTCGAGGAAATTGAAACGAGGTGCGTTCTCGCGTTGAACTGAGAGGAAATAGCTGATGCGGAGCGTAGGCTTAAGATGGACGTGCTCAAGGAGGGATCGCGGTACGGTGGAGTTATCCTCGTTCAGGAGGAGATCGGTACATCTCGCTGTGATGCTGCTTGTGCGTGGTTACTGACTGCGATATCGACAGGAGACAAGGAGATTGTCAATACCTGGGTCGCGACCGACAACGTCAGGACGGTCCGCGAAGTCTGGGAGCAAGTTCGCTCCGAGGGCTACAACGTCTCCTACCACCGCGTCCCCGTCTCGCGCGACCAGTCTCCCGAAGACCGCTATCTCGACACCTGTTTGTCTTCTCCTCTTCTCCCCCGAGTCCGCTAATTTCTTCCGCAGACACGGCCCTTCTCTCTACCATTCCGACCACCTCCTCCCTCGTCTTTAACTGTGGCCTCGGAGTCGTGCGCACAACGTTCGCTATGAGCGCGGCCCTGATCGTGCGGCGGAGACAGATGATTGACGAGGGCCAGGGAGATCCTTACCAGGAAATTTTGGGGAAGAAGGTCGTGGGAGGAGGAGACGAGAAGCTCGCGCAGGTGCTCAGGGATCGAGCGGAACAGGCGACGAGGGATCGCAGTCTGTTACGGCTGATGAACGTGCTTCAAAAGAGTGAGTGTTCGTTGCGATGGGTAGGAGGGAAGGTGCTGATGGGCGTCGAGCAGGTTTGGCGACCAAGGGACAGCACCCGGTACTTTCGCTGCTGAGTGCGCAGCCAGCTCTTCTCGAGAACCTGAGGTGCGTTGCGTGCCTGTGATGAGGTTGGCTTCACTGACCGGATGCGACGATAGGACTGCATTGCTCGGGCAGTACGACTTGGTTCTCTCGCTCCTTTCAACTCTCGACCACGGCAGCGAGGCCAAGCTGCTCGTCGACTCCATCATCGATCGCTGTAAGCTCTCCTCTACGTCGTCTCAGCTGCGTCGCTAAACATCAGGTCGCAGGCGACGCTCTCGTCAACCTCCGCGAAAGCGTCCTCCAGCACCGCGTTCGGAACGCCTCTCTCGCTCTCCAGGACGAGGCCTCAAGCCGAGACCACCGCATTAAAGCCCTCTCAGCACTGGAACGGTCAGCTCTGTTCCCTCTTTCTTCAACTACCGCTGATCCTCGTCCGCAGGTACTTCTTCCTGATCGTCTACGCCGCCTTCGTGAGCGACTCGGACCTCCGCACGACCAAGTTCTCCTCGTGGCTCAACTCGCGTATAGAGATCTCGAAGATGATCTCTCGCCTGCGTAAGACGGGGCACTACTACGTCTTCTCCCCCGTCTCGGACCTCTCGGCGATCGCAAAGGGGGATGCGGGAGAACTTTCGGCGTCGACGAGTGCGGTGAAGGGGAAGTTCGCGGACGTTCAACGGACTGGGGGAAAGGTGGTGGGCGACGAGTGGGCTCAGCAGATCGTCAGTGTACGTGCTCTCCTTTCGCAAGCTGGGGACGGTGCTGATGCGGTGGACCAGAACCGAAGCGGTATCATTCTTCGCACGGGCATGATCCTCAAGAACGATCAGTGGAGCGCGTCGGCAGAAGGACACGAGCCGGTCGTTCGAGGAGCGATCAACTTTCGTCGTGTGCCGAATTCATCGCTGTATGGCCTCTCTCAGCCGACGCAGGACGGGATCGAGCGTGTGTTGGCGACGGTGCGGGGGGGTATCGCCGAGGATGGGCATGTGGTGTGGATCAATTTGAGGTTCGTTTGTCTTTTCGCATGTTCTGGGAGCTGGTGAGCTGATGAGCTGGACAGGGAGGAGCCGATCCTGTACGTCAACGGCGTTCCGTACGTCCTTCGTGAGGAGACTGTCAGCTTGCGCAACGTCAAGTCCTACGCGTACGTCCTCTTTCGGGCGCATTGAGAGACCCTACGCTAAACATGCTCTCTCACAGCGGTATCTCAAGCTCTCGCCTCGAACTCCTCGAAGATCGCCTGAAGTCGGACGTTCTCGCCGAGCTCAAGGCGTTTGACGGTCGTCTCCTGCTTCACACCGAGGCTGAGGATGGCTCGGTCAACCCCATGTGGGAGGTCGTCGAGGATGAGTCGTGCGTCAAGACGCTGCGCGAGATCATGGACGACGCGGCGAGCAAGATGAAGGCAGGCCCAAGCTTCTCGTTCAGGAGGATCCCGATTACGGCGGAGAAGAGGTAGGTCTCTTCCAAGCTGGCTGGGAACCGTACGAGCTGACGACGAGCCTGCAGTCCCGACTTCTCGGACGTCAAGGAGATTGTCGAGATCGTCGCTCAGCTCGACCCAAACCCCAAGAACTGTGCCATCGTCGTCAACTGCCAACTCGGTCGCGGTCGCAGTACTCGCGCGCAGGTCATCATCACGCTGGTGCAGCGCTGGCTTCGCGCAGGCGGACATCGTCTCCCCACGCAGCATTCCGACACTCCTCGTTCGGCTCGCTACTCGTACACCGTCATCAACAACCTTTTGCGGACGATTCGGTGCGGTCAGGAGGTCAAGAATGCCGTGGACGATGCGATTACGGCTTGCGGAGAGGTGGAGAACATCTTCGATTCCATCGAAGAGGCGAGGGAGGCGGCGGAGGAGGTCAAGGACAACGAGGCGCTCAAGGATGCCAAAACGCAGAAGGGGATTCAGACGCTACGGTGAGTCGAGCTGTGCGAGGTGGGGCTTGATTGAGCTGATTCGGACGTCGCGCAGGGCTTACTATTTCATGATTCTCTTCGCATCGTTCCTGAACGAGTCGAAGGCCGATACTTGGCGGGAGCTTCGGGAGACTTCGTCCTGTGCGTTCATGGTCGGTGAGCGAGGTGATCGATTGCTCACTTGGCTTCGCAGACGAATCCTACGTCAAGGAGCACCCCGTCTTCAAGACCATCGAGCGCGAGCTGGACCACGCTGGGATCGAAGGCCTTCTCCCGCTCGAGAAACCTCTCGCTGCCGGCAACGCGCTCACGGACGAGATCGCCGACTTTGTTGCGAAGCGGTCAGGACGGATTTTGTCGCCCTTCACCTTGCTCAAGAGCGACTTCTTTGTAAGCCGCCGTTCGTTCTCGCGAGGTCGACTTCGACGCTAACAAGTTTGCAGGCTGGACTGCAGAAGATGTCGCTTCCCGAGCGGATCGACGGCGCGCCCAACTTTCGCCGAGCGAGTTTGTTGTTCGCTACCGAGACTGCGGTTGCGTCTGGCGATTCGAGCCCAATCGTCTACGGGAGCGGGATGCCTACTATTGACGGGTGAGTCCACTTCCCTCCCTTTGGCGCGCCTACTTACGAAAGTCGAGCAGGCTTCGTCGGGCGTTGGAGAAGATGGGAGCGCAGAACAAGCTGGTCGTCTGGACTTCGATGCGCGAGGTGCGTCCTCCCTCGCCGTTTCTCTCGATCGAGCTAACGAACTTTCATCATAGGAACCCGTCATCTACGTGAGCGGTGGCCGACCTCACGTACGCTCTCTCCTCTCGATCTCTCCTTCTCGCGCACTGACAGCTTCTCTCGCAGGTCCTTCGCCTCTACGACGCTCCGCTCGAGAACGTCATTACTACTGGCGTCAACGCAGCGACGGTCGAGGCGATGGAGACTGCTCTCAAGGACGATCTCCTTCGCGAAGCTGCTTCGAACGGCGGTAAGATCTTGTGTCACGACGAGATCCAGGAGGCCGATGGGAGCTTCACCGTGACCGCGCAATGGGAGGAGGTCAACGCTGGAGAGTGCGTTTGTTTTCTACGCCAGTTGCGAAGCTCGCTGATGACCGTTTCGTGCAGCATTTCGACCCCGAGGGAGGTGTTTGCGGCGATGCGGAGCGAGGGATTGCAGGTCGACTACGAGCGACTCCCAGGTGCGTTCCTTTGTTGTTCGCTGTGGTCTAGGCTAAGCGGGACCCGATACAGTCACCGACGAGCAAGCTCCCATCCCGGGCGTCTTCTCGAGGATCGAAGAGCGTGTTACGAGCGCCCTCGGCAACCGGATCGAGGACGCCTCGATCGTCTTCAACTGCCAGATGGTGCGCAGCTTCCTTCCTTTCTGCATACTTTCTTTGTTTCGACGATCCTGACCCAGGCTTTCCTCTTGTCTCAGGGTCGCGGCCGCACGACGACTGGCATGTGCGTATCCCCCAATCTGATGGAGCTTTGCGGTGCGGAGCTGATGGACGCTGCAGGGTCGCTGCGACGCTCATCTCCAACATCCTCTTCAGCCACCTCGGCGTCTCGGATCTCTCAGCGTCGGTTGTCGAAGTCGATACGACGCCCGACTCGCTCGCATGGGACGGTCGTGAATCCGACCCTTATCTTCAAGGGTACGTTGCACTGCTCTAAACATCGTGTATTGGAAGCTAACGAGCTACTGACGCAGAGACTACAAGTTGATCCTCCAGCTCGTGGGAGTTACCCAGCATGGCAAGCTCGCGAAGAAGCTCGCTGACCGAGCGATAGAGTGGGTTCCTCTCCCTTTCCCAATGTCTTTTTTTTCCTTGGTCGGTGGCTGATGGGCGCAGTGCGATGGAGGGGGTCCAGAATCTTAGACGAGCGGTGTACGACTTCAAGCTTCGTGCCGAGGCAGCGGAGGTTGGGTCCAAGAAGGCGAACAAGATGTTCGTACAGGCTCTCAACTACCTGTATCGGTGCGTCGTCTCCTCATATCCCTCATCGTCGTAGCTCACACTCTTGAGCGCGCAGGTACGGCACTCTGATCGTCTTCTCCAACTACCTCCTCGAGAAGGCTCAACTCGATGAGGACGACGATGAGGTGTTCCCCCTCCCACCATTCAAGACCTGGCTTGCGGACCGCCCCGAGATCTCGCACATTCTTCAGAAACGGACGCTGGAATGAACGCTGTTGGCTCTTCCATCGCGTGGACGCTGGTTCCCTCTCGCTCGCTGTCCCCGCAGGTCCCCCCCGCATTGCCACTCGTATCGCGCTCAGTAGCTCCACTGTGAAGCTCCCCGGGAGAGAACGTGGGAGATGATTTGCTGTTTGAGCGGAGGAGGATGAAGTTGGGTCGGGTTGCGAGTTCCGTGCGAAGTAGTGGAGAGACACACCAGGAGGTCCAGGCTCTTTTTCATTTGTGCGCGTCCCTTGGGTTGCTCTTTCCTCTTTCGGGGCCGTGGAGGTATCGCAGCTACTCGCCTCGGGGGACGAGGACTGTGCTGCTTTGCCCCCAACTTTGCCCATCGCCCGTTCTTCGCGACGAAGCTGCCACGCGACGAGGCCCCGTTGATAGCGAGATAAAAACCAGAGTGCGAAGCCCGATCCCATCGAGACTTTGCTTCGATTATCATCTCGGTACCTGCGCTCGCTACTGCAAAAAAAAATTGGCGTGCTCTCTCTTGATCCGCGGTCTTGTGAGCACCAAATAGTTGATCATTTGACTGTCGAAAGGAGACGGCTGAACGCGTCGAGAGGCCATACTCGATTCTCCTCCGCTGGGTTGTCCGTGTTCCAAGGAGAAGGAGTGCGAGGTTGGTCGTGTTCGTTCCTGGCTGCCCTGGAAGGAGCAAGAGGTGCTGCTGGATCGGAAGTCACGATCGCGAGAGATTAAAGAAAAAGGAACAGAGGAACGAGTTTCCATTCCGCGTGGGCTCGTCTCCCGTTTGCTTCCTTCATTTTTCAAAGTGACGGGGATCTCCCTTTCGCTTTTGCCTTGAACGAGTTGATCCTCTTCAAGCGAGAGGATCTGCCAGAGCGCGCTAACTTCTCTCCCACACTGTCCCCACGAACACCAGAGGGCTGAGCCTTCCTCTCTCCCGACCCGCACCTCCTCCCTTCTCTTCCGACCTTGTCCGCCAGTCCACAGGAGTAATCGCTCCAGCGCCACGCCCCAACTGCGAGAAAGGCATGTCGTACGTTGAGTACTACCGACAAGGTCAGCTTCCGTCCTTCATCTCCCTCCTCGAGCAAGTGTTCTGCGGAAAGGAGCGCCGGGAAGGATGGGGACCTGGGGACGGCGAGCATGCGGGCGAGTGGGCGTTATCGGGATGGAAGCATGTGGAGAGGAAGATGAGGGGAAGGAGCCTCGTCGGCGCGGGTCTTCAACAACGCGAGGAGGACGATGAGCTGACGCCCTCCTTCGACGACGAGCAGACCATTCTTCCCACCAGATCAAATCACAGCACGACTCGTACCCATCCCCCCACATCTACCCCCTCGACCCTCTCCCCCGTTCGTACCCAGCCGGCCCGCACGACACCTCCTCCTCGAACGACTCGCCCTACGTAGCGGACCACCTCCTCCCCCCCGCCGCCCAAGCCATCGACATGAGCCACGACTCGCGCGTTCCTTCCCTCTCCCCTCCTCCCCAGGTCTCGACCCCCGCACCAACGGAACCGTACAGCTACGCGACCTTGGTCGGCGATAACGGTCGCACCGCTTCTCCACCTCAACACGGCGGCGGTTCTCAGGGCTCTCGAAGCGGTCGAACGAGCGTCGAGTCCGTCCCTTTCGCGCGCCAGTCTCCGCCGCAGAATTTGGCTCCGGGAGATGGGTACAATGGCTTTGACAGCGGAGGAACGAGCGGAGGAGGAGCGATCAAGGTCGTTCGCTGGGCGCCCGAGCGCGGGGAGGAGGGAACGCCAGTAACGATCGTTGTCGACCCCGTCGCAGTGCGGCACGTCTTCCTCAACTCGTCGTCCTCCTCCTCTTTCGGCCCCGGCTCTCCCCTACTCGGTTCCCCCCTCTCTCCGCAACCCAAACCCTCCACACTCCCCATCACTCGACGCTTCGTCGTCCTCTTTGGAGGTTACCCTTCGCCAACCAAGTCCTCGCGCGCGCACAAGGTTGACGAGGTGGGATTGGCGAGGACGGAGGACAAGGAACCGTTCGTCGTCCTGACGACGTACGTCCCTGCGAGGCAAAGTATGGGACCAGCGGGAGAGAGGGTCATGATGGTCGTGCGGATCGTGGATGAGGCGTCGAGAGTGCTCGAGGAGTGCGTGGTGGGAGAGTGGGACCCGGTACCGCAGAGTCAGTTCTCGTTTCCGCAAGTCCTCCTCGAGCGAGAAAGCTTATTGTTGCGATTGTAGATTCTTCACCGCGACTGGGGACGCTCAAGCGAGAGGGAGAAGATCTCGCTAGCGAGCGGGAGGCTCCTCGACGACGCAGTGCGTTTTTCTCTCTTTTCTTCGCGGCTTCTTCCTAACTCGTGCCTTGCGAAGGTCCCTACTTTCGCTCACCCGCACCAAATCCCGCCGAATGGGCTTCCCCCCCCCATCTTCACCACACCATCTCTCCCGTCGTTCGCGCCCGCACCATCACTCCTCCAGATACCGACCAGTCCGCTCGAAGCGCACGAGCATCCGCCGACAACCACGCTCAGCAACCCGAACTCGTTCGCACCTCCCAAATCCCTTCCGGTCCGACGAGTGACGGCTCCGGCACTTCGGTCGCGACCTACTCGAACAAGGCGGTGCTCAAGCCGCAAGGCGACCTCGACCAGATGGCGATGGGATGGTCGAACGAGGAATGGACGAATCGGCGACGGCTTGTGCAGTTCTGGAGGAACCAGGACAACAACATCATCAACACGACGTTCCGACCGATCGCGCAGAACGAGTTTGTCCCCAACTCGATCGTCATCTCGTGCATCTTTCGCGACGAGTGGAACGAGTGCTTCGTCACGAGCGTCGATACGATCTACCTCCTCGAAGCGCTCGTCGGGACGAGGTTCAGCGTCGAGGTTAAGTACAGGATTAGGATTAACCTCGAAGGGTTCAAGCCCATCACCGTCTCCAAGGCCAAGACCGAGTCGGAACCGTTCTTCAAGCTCATCATGGGATTTCCGAACCCGAAACCGAGGAACATTGAGAAGGACGTCAAGGTCTTTCCGTGGAAGGTCCTCTCGAGCGCGCTCAAGAAGATCATCTCGAAATACGTGCGTTCCTTCCGCTTTTCTTGGTCAAAGTCGGTCGCTAACGTCGCGTGTAGTCGGCTACGTACTCGGCTTCCGTCGACGGCTCGACCCTTAACGTCGACTCGGTCCCTCCTCAAGACGGCCCCTCCTCTCCTCGCCCTCTCGACCGCTTCCCCTCTCAGGCCGAACCCCCTCACCCTCAGCACTCTCCTACCCACGCTCATCCCACCTCCTCTCCCCCTCTCACGCACCCCTCGATCGCCTCAGCCCAATTCGTCTCTCGCCCCAACTCGTTCGACTTTGACGCGATCCTCGAAACGACCCAATTCTCCTCCTCGGGCCCCTCGTCCGGACCCTCAGCACTCGCGAACGGCGTCGTCTACGCTCCTCCGGAACCACACGCCTACCTCGCTCCTTCAGACGAGTACCCTCCTCATTCGAACGAAGCGAACCCGCACGTTCGATCGTATTCGGATGGCCAGAAACGAGGGTATGCGTATGGTTACCAGGGCGAGTATTATGCGCAGGAGTGGGAGGGGAGGAGGGAGGGTTGGAGGTACTCTCAGCCGCCGGTGAGGCCGGCGAGTGCGGATGGAGGGGGGAGGAGCGAGATGATGTATCATCCGACCGAGTATCCGGCTGAGCGGTAGACTCCTCCTTTGCTTGCTTTGACTTATTCTTTCGCTAGTCGTTCTCCTCGTCGTTTGCTGTTGCCCCCTCCTCTCCCTCTACACGCATCTGCACCTCTCTTTCGTCCCCTGCCTTTGAACCAATTTGAACCTCCTTTTTTTGTACCCCCCCTCCTCTCCCTCCTCCTCCTCCTCCTCCCCGTTTTTTCGTGAAGAATGTATCCTCTTTTTGGCTGCAAAGGTCGTCTACGAGAGAGAAAGAGAGGAATGCTTCCTTCCCATTCGAAAACTTGCGAAACGGGCGGCGGCAAGAGAGGACTTGGCTTATTCGAAGGCGTTCTCTCCCTCCCTCCTCACCCCCGCCTCTCCTCCCCACCTCCCCAGCCACCAACTCAGCCCTACTCGCCACCTCCCCGGCCAGCAGAAGCAACCGCACCCCCGCCGTCCAGCAACCCCCTCCCCGTCACTCGCCCCTCCTTCTCCGAACCACTTTTCTCAAAACAAAATGACGAGCGTTATCGGTCTCGGTACGTCCCCTCTTCCCTCTGGAGAACAGTGCAGGTAGGATAAGAGCTGATGAAGGCGTGCAGATATCGGACAGTACGGCTCCAAGGTGGGTTTGAGATGGAGGCCACCGCCCGCCTGGAAGAGGACTCTCCGAGAGTTTCGACTCGGGGAGGCGGGGCGGTGGGTGGGAAGGAGAATCGGAGCTGACAGTGCCTGTGTATGAACGCAGATTGGAGCCGCACGTAACCGTGGTATCGATATCCTCGTTAACGAGGTCTCCAACCGCGCTACGCCGTACGTTCCTGCCCCTCTCGCTCTCCGACAGCACCGCTGACTTTGGCTGCAGTACTCTCGTCGCTTTCGGACCCCGTACTCGCATGATTGGAGAGACGGCCAAGACCCAGGAGACGTCCAACTTCCGCAACACTGTCGGTTCCCTTAAGAGGCTCATTGGCCGAACGATGGAGTACGTTCTAGCGCAGAGGATGAAGGGAAGATGGAGCAGGAGCTGACCTGGCTTCTTTGCGCGCGCAGGGATCCTGATATTGAGATTGAGAAGCGCTTCCTCAGTGCGGATCTCGTCAAGGTTGGAGCCACCGTCGGAGTCTCGGTGAGTTTGCTTGCTGGCCCTTCTCAAGCAGCACCAGGACGGAAGTTGAGCCCGCGCACCCTTCCACAGGTCCAGTACCTCGGAGAGCCCGCTACGTTCTCGGCTACCCAGCTCTACGCCATGTTCCTCGGCCGCCTCAAGGACACGGCCGCTCGCGAGCTCAAGTCTGCCGTCAACGACGTGGTCATCGCTGTCCCCGTCTGGTACACCGAGGTTCAGCGTCGCGCCGTCATGGATGCCGCCGACATCGCTGGCCTGAACGCCCTCCGTCTTATCAACGATACGACCGCCACCGCCCTCGGCTACGGCATCACCAAGACGGACCTCCCTCCCATCGAGGAGCCCCCCTCGCTACATCGCCTTTGTCGACATTGGACACTCGGACTACTCGGTCTCGATCGTCGCCTTCAACAAGGGACAGCTCGTCGTCAAGTCGACCGCGTACGACCGCCACTTTGGAGGTCGCGACCTCGATTACGCCCTCGTCCAGCACTTTGCCGCCGAGTTCAAGACCAAGTACAAGATCGACGTCCTCACCAACAAGAAGGCCCTCTTCCGCCTCTCGGCCGCCGTCGAGAAGCTCAAGAAGATCCTCTCCGCGAACGCCCTCGCCCCCCTCTCGGTCGAGTCCATCATGGAGGACATTGATGCATCCTCGTCCCTCACCCGCGAGGACTTCGAGGCCCTCATCGCCCCCCTCCTCGAGCGCACCATCTCCCCCCTCGAGCGCGCCCTCGCCGATGCCGGCATCTCCAAGGACGACATCGAGGCCGTCGAGCTCGTCGGAGGATCCACCCGCGTTCCCGCCCTCAAGAACCGCATCCAGGACTTCTTCGGACGACCCCTCTCCTTCACCACCAACCAGGAGGAGGCGATCGCTCGCGGAGCTACCCTCGCCTGCGCCATGCTCTCGCCCGTCTTCAAGGTCCGCGAGTTCACCACGATCGACACTCAGCTCTTCCCCATCAAGTTCGTCTGGGAGCAGTCGGCCGACGCCGAGGCCAGCGAGGGAACCGAGCTCGTCGCGTACGAGAAGGGCAACGTCGTCCCCTCGACCAAGGTCCTCTCCTTCTCGCGCAACTCGCCCTTCGAGCTCGAGGCCGTCTACGCCGACCCCGAGAACCTCCCCGGAGGAATCAACCCCTGGATCGGAAAGGTCGCCGTCAAGAACCTCTCGCCTCCCACCGACGGAACGAAGCAGCAGGTCAAGGTCAAGGCGCACCTCTCCCAGAGCGGCGTTCTCACCTTCACCGGCGCGACGCTCTACAAGGACGCACCCGAAGAGGAGGAGCCCGCCGTCGAGGCTATGGAGACGGATGCGCCCGCGGTGGAGGGAGAGGCGGCCCCTGCGCCCCCGGCGAAGAAGGCCAAGAAGTCGGTCAAGACCGTTCTCCCCATCTCGGCTGGAGGACTCTCGCTCGACGTCTCGATCGTGAACGAGTTCAAGGAGGCCGAGGGACAGATGGCGGCGAGCGACAAGCTCGTTTTGGAGACTGAGGTGCGTTTGTTTTCGTCGAGGCGGGGAGGGGAGGGATTGGAGCTGACCGTGTTTGACGTGCGTGCAGGACCGCAAGAACGCGCTCTACGTCTACGTCTACGACGTTCGGGAGAAGCTCGAGGGTCAGTGGAAGAAGTACACCAACGCCGCCGACAAGGAGGCTCTTCTCACTCTCGCTTCCGAGTCTCAGGACTGGCTCTACTCTGATGAAGGTGCGTTCTTCCTTCCCCTCCTTTATTCAGCGCAACGAGCTGACGATACGCGCGCGCAGGTGAGGACGCCACCAAGTCGGCGTACGTCGCCCGCCTCGACGCCCTCAAGGTTGTCGGCGACCCTATCCAGCTCCGCTGCCGCGAGCACGAGGACCGTCCTCGCGCGACCGCCGCTCTCCGCGAGGTCATCACCAACTTCCACGACAAGGCCCGCTCGGGAGACGAGAAGTACTCGCACATCGACGCCAAGGACCTCGAGACTGTCATCGAGACTTGCGCGAACGCCGAGTCGTGGTTGGGCAACAAGCTTTACAGCCAGGGCGAGAAGCCTTTGGACGTCAAGCCTGTCATCACGAGTGCCGAGATCAAGAAGAAGAGCGAGGAGTGCGTTCCTTCCCCGCTTCCCCTCCCTCCTTCCTCGCTGACGCAAACGCACGCAGGGTCTTCAACGTCTGCTCCCCTATCATTACTCGCCCCAAGCCCCGCGCACCCAAGACTGAGGCCCCCAAGGAGGAGGAGAAGAAGGACGAGACTGCCGCGCCCGAGGAGGCCGAGGTGGAGGAGCCCGTCGTCGAGGAGCCCGTGGCGGACAAGGCACCCGAGTCGATGGAGGTTGACGACATGTGCGTTTCTCCAGTCTTTTCGAGATGCGCCGACAGCGACTGACGATCTTGAGCGCGCAGTGATTAATCTGGTGGATCGTTCTCTGGGTCTATAGTTTCGTTCCAGCTAGAAATTGACAGCATCCCCGTCTATAAATCGTCTTTAGAGCGTCGAAGATGGTACTGCTTCAGCGCTCGTCGGTCGCCACGCTGCTTCTGCGAAGCCCTCGCGCGCCGCACGTTCCGAACGACGAGCGCGATCCTACTGAGCCCGCTCGTTGGTGTCGCTTGCACCTTGTGCGTGAGCGCCTGCTCGATCTACTTTGAGGAAGCAGGAGCGACACGCAGGGCGAGGAGAGGAGCGACGCGTACAGTAGGACCAGAGGCGGGGTGGGAGGGCTGCGCGGAAATTCGACGCTCGAGCTGTAGTGCTCAGTCGTATGTAAGAAGAATAAAGCGTGTGCGAGCCTCGTGTAGGACGGAGGAGCTCTAAAGTGGAACTGGAGGGAAGAGCGACGCAGGCGAGTCTCGTCGGCGAGCTTCGCAAGGGGGAGTCTGGGGGAGCACGACTGGACGAACTGCGAGAAGTGGAGCAGAGTAGAAGAAGCTGGGACCTGCTGAAACATCCGGAGGGTTATGTGAGAGAGCGACGTGCCGAGCGAGGGAGGGAGTTGGTCGACGCAATCTCGAGCGAGGAGTTCTGGACGCCTGACGGGGAGGGATACACGACGACGGTGGGATCGAAGACGGGGCGCACCAAAGAGGCACGAAGCTAACGAAGATTCACTGATTTGCAGAACAGAGTCGAGGAAGCCACAGCAAGCAGTCGCCCATCATCACAAACAACAAACGCCGCAGTTCGACCGTCGACCTCGCACATCGAGCTCCCACCTCATCAACACGCTCTTCAGCAGCCCCACCGCTACCCAGCCCTTACCCAGCAGGCTTCCCCCTCTTCACCGGCCGCTCATCCTCATCCTCCGAGACCGGCACGAACTGCGCCCCCCAGTGCGAATCATCCTCCTCCTCGAGCGTCCTCTTTTCGACGCTCTTGGCGTTCGCCATACCATCCACCATCTCGAGGATCTGCGAATGCGTAAAAAAAAGTCCTCTGCGATTCGTTAGGAGAGGCGATGCGGTGGAAGGGAAGGGACGTACTGTCGTGCCACAGGGAGACGCTGAGACCGTAGACGTTGTCGCCTTACAAACCGAGGAGAGTCTGCGGTCGCTCGTATCAGAACGGAGGAGGAGATCGCACTAAGGGAGGCTGGCGCACATAGGCGTCCGCCTGAGAAGGGGGAAGGAACGTCAGAGCCTGATACGCGAGGGAGAGCAGGGAAGAGCTCACTTTGTACTGATTCGGAGTGAAGTCAAGCTTGTAGCAAACCTTCAGAACTTCTCCGACGGCTGCCTTGTCCCAGCTGTCGTCGCAATAGAGGCAGATTACCCAGATGTTGTCGCCTTGGCTGCGCGGACCCGGAGACGGAGAGGCCTTCTTGTGTAACGATGAAGCTCCGTCAGAGCTGAAAAAGCAAACCAAAGCTGGAGACGTACGCTACGCGGGCTGAGATCTGAGAGAAGGGACCGTCGCGAGTGGCGAGAGCGATGGCGATTTTTTTCCACATCGTGTCGACGTCGTCTGCAAAGCTCGTGAGCTGAGAACGACAATTTAAAGGAACAAAGACGCTGCGTACGTTCAGTCAAGTACAGGATCCACTTGCCGCTCTTGACGCCAGTCGTCCTGCACAGCTTCTCGACGTCGTCTCTGAACCGGCGTTCAACGACCTCAGGAACTGCACATAACTGTTAGCTTGGTTAACATTGAGAATGTTCGAGGAAATCACGTTCGCCCTTTCCGCGACAGGTTCCTCGGACTCTCAACGCGTTCCATCTGCGACAGCGACATCAGCTCGCTCCCCGACTCAACCCATCTCACGCACGCCAGCCTCACCTTGATGTCTTCCAACTCAATCTTAACCCGTTCAAGCAGCCTCTTCCCCCTCCTCAGGAGCTTGTCCTTGTCCTTCGGCTCCTGCTGAACCGACCCCACCTCACACCCAGTTCTATCGCTGTACACCCTGCCCACGACTTCGTTAGCTCCGCCTCGTCCAGCTCAAGCTCCTCAAGCTCACCAATACCATCCGCACTGATCTATCCCACGAAGAACGTCAGCTCATCGCAGACGCGACGGGCGAGCGGACTCACGAACTCGTCCATAGTCGTCTGGGTGATTCCGCGTCCTCGTCGAAGGGACGTTCTTGGACAGGAACTGCTCGATGGAGATGTGCGGGCTTGGAGCTTGAAACTGTTCGAGCGAGGGTCAGTTCCCAAGGCGAGTGGCAGCTGCTGTCGAGCTCACGACTCCTGCGAGTGGCGAAGTGGTCAGCGAGCTTGTAAACGGCTGTGGAGCTTCGGGGGCGTACCTGGTAGCTCTGCTGTGAAGGGCATACTGACCCTCTGCCGTGAGAGGGACCTGGTCGGCCGTGAGCGCAGCAGCCAAAGTGCAGACGCCGGCTTTGTTCTCCTTGTTCTCTTACCACACCCCTCCATCAGCCTCCATCGCCTGGCCCACCTTCTCAGCTCTCCCAACATTAAAAGCAGCTTCAGTCTGCCCCCAGTATAACCTAAAGCACGCCCGCCATGGACCCGTTCGAACAGTCCGTCCTTCAACCTAGGGCTCGGTCCCCCTCCTGCTAACTTCCTCTCAGATACGTGCAGCTCCAAGCTGCCTCTGCCGAACTCGTACGCGGAGCTTTTAGTGGAACCGCGGGATTGAAGGAGCGGATCGAGGCGCTTGAGTCGGAGCTGATCGTGTGGAAGCTCGGACATCGCGAGGCTGTCAAGGATCGCGAGAAGGCGGAGAGGGAAGTGAGGGACTACAATGTGCGTTCACTCGTGGAGGAGGAGTGATTGTGGGAGCTGATGACCTGTGCAGGAGAGCGACCCCCTTGTGCTCGTATTGCTGGACGGAGATGGCTGCATCGTAGGCTACTTGCGCTTCTTTGGCGGGCGGGGAGCTGGAGCTAACGCCATCGACTGCAGTTCAACCGCTCCTTTATCTCTCGTGGCCGCGATGGAGGACGTGAAGCTGCGTTGGCTCTCACGCGCCAGGTGATGGCGCTTGCCGACAAGGAGCTAGGACGATCCGTGCAGATCCTCTGCCAGGTCTACTATAACAAGAACGGTCTTGCGAAGGTCCTTAACGTGCGTCCTTCCTCTTTGGAGTGCGAGGGCGGGAGGAGGTAACGCGACGCGCAGGATCTCGGAATCGCTACGCCGGAGATCTTCCAGGCGTTCGTGCTCGGATTCAACGCTGCTCACCCGCTCTTCACGATGGTAAGCTTACGTTTCATCCTCATCCCTCCCCTCGTCTCTCCAAACTCCCCCTCGTCAGTCCCACCCCACCCTCTCCTCGGCCCCCGCATCGTCTCGAGGCCCTTACTGAACTCGGTGGTGCTTGCAGACGGACGTTGGCCCTCAGAAGGAGGCAGCCGACGCGAAATTCAGGGAGAACCTCCGCCTCTTCGCAAAGGTCCCCTCGTGCAAGCTAATTCTCGCTGGATGTGGCCACGACGGGGGTGAGTCGCTTTTCCGCATTTCTTACGCTCGCGGCTTCTGAACGCCTCGACTAACTCGTTGCCCGCGCAGGCTACTCGTCGACCCTCCAATCTCTCGAAACCGAAGGTCTCTCCGGCAAGATCCACCTTCTTAAATCCTATTCCGAGCTCGCGTTCGAGCTCAAGCGACTCAACCTCAAGGACGTGGAACTCGAAGGCATCTTCGAATCCAAGAAGCTCGTGTTGGGGTACCAGGGGAACGCGACGCCGAAGAAGGCGAATGGGAGCGGGTACGTCAGCGGCAAGGAGGGGAAGAAGGAGGCTCCGCCTACGCCTGCGGGACTGGCGACGCCGAAGAAGTTTATGTTTGGGATGGGAGCGAAGCCGGAGGAGGAGCTGGCGTCCGAAGGATTTACGCCGGTCGTTAAAAAGGTCGTGCCGTTGCCGATGAAGCAACTGGACCCGAAGAAGGTGAGCTCGATCGTTCTCTTTGAGCGAGGAAGGCAAGCTGATGCGACTTTTGCAGAGTCTCTCGAAGCAGAACCCGCCGCCTTGCAACCAGTTCTACCTCTCCAAGACGAGCTGCACCCGCTCCGACTGCAAGTATTCGCACCAGTACGTCCTCACGCCCAAGCACCTCGCCACGCTCAAGATCGACGCCAAGAAGTCTCCCTGCATCGTGCGTTTCTTCGTCCTCCTTCCTCCGCCTTCCTCACTAAACCCATCACAGGACGCGCTCAAGGGAAGGCCCTGCGGCATCGTAGAGTGCTACGCCGGTCCGTCCCTCCTCTCTCCCCTCACGCCTCAGCTGATACCGGGACCGCAGGCCATGTCTGCCCGTGGGGTACCAAGTGCCGCTATGGCAAATCGTGCCGATTCACAGCTGCGATGCACCCAGACGGGTACGGAGGGAGTACGGACGACTACTCGGATTCGGAGAGCGATTGAAGGCGCAAGGGGAGGGAGGTGGAATGACATTGTTGCTTGTTGATCTCGTTCTGAAACTGCTGCTGTCGATCCTGTGGTGCTGGAAGGAGTTGGGAGGTCCTTAAGCTGGCGAGATTTGACTTCGCGCTCTTCGAGACGCGAAGGTGGAAAAGGGAAGCAAAATAAGAATGTGAGGACTCGGGCCTCCGCGCCTGTTTCTCCCTCTTCCTCCTCCGCTCGCCGTCGACACGCCATGCCGACCACTCGAGAGCGTCACAAGAAGGCCACAGTCAGCTACGCCGAGGGGGAGAGCGACGAGGAGATGAGCGCGACGGAGGGAGGCGCAGGTGCTTCGGGTGCTCGAGGCGGGAAGAGCGCGAGGAGGGAGGAGGTGCAAGACGAAGAATACAACCCTGGTAAGCTGAGTGACCGTGTGGAGTATGCCAGAGGAGGCTGGGGTGCTCCAACGCGCCCTTGTATGAGGGAGACACTGAGCTCGCGCGCTGACCCTCTCTCCTCTCCTCTCCTCTCCCTACCAGCCGCGAAGCCCGTCAAGAAGAAGGCTCGCAAGACACGTACACAATTCGGGGCGAACACTATGGCGTAGCTGTGGAGGAACAGGGAGAACCGAAGCAGGCACCGCTGGAGCTCTTCCTCTCCATGCCGATGGACATTCTCGCCGAGGTGAGGCTCCCCTCCTTGCACCCAAATTTCAAAAGCTCATCAAATGTACCAGATCTGCACTCACCTCACCTCTGCCGACTTGCTGCGGCTCTGTCGCACCAACCGACTCTTTCGCTCGCTCCTGCTGTCGCGCGCCTCGAGGTGCATCTGGGCTGCCGCATGGATCAACGCTGGAATGCCTGCGGTAGAAGGTCTCGATGAGGTGAAGTACGCGCAACTGCTGCACGGGGAACACTGCTTCGTAAGTCTCGGTACCTCCCCTCCGCCTACTCTTCGCACGCCCTGACTCGCCCCGTGCGCAGGATTGTGACGAGACTGCGCATGGCGACCATTGCGGATACATTCCTCTTCGAACGAGGCAGTGTCCAAGTTGCCAAAAAACAATGTACGTTCCTCTCGATTCAATTATCGAGTCAGCGCGCTGACTACGGACCAGGAGGATTGAGAGGCGGCATGTTGCGTCGCGCATGAAGCACCTTCACCCCCCAGACTACCAAATGCGTCTTCACCAACGAGGGTGAGCTACTTGTGCTCGTGAAATGAGTCGGCTCCTAGGGCTGACGTCCTGCGGCGTGCAGTTGGCTATCTGCGCTTCGAGTACTTGATCAGGGACCTCGAATCGACAAGCACGAGGCTCTGGGAGCTTCAGAAGCAAGAAGCGTCCGAATCGCGGCAGAGGCGCGCAGCTCTTCGACTTCAAACGGACTCTCCGAACATCGTCGTCGAGCCTACTCATCTCGAACGCTTCATCACTGCCAGTTCCGAGCGAATTCACCGACTTCAAGCTGTGCGTGAATCCAAATCCTCCTTCAGATAAAGGGGCTTACAACTCGGCCGTCGCGCAGGAGAGCGTGTCGATGCAGAAGGCCATTACTCAAGCGCGGGAGGAAGAGCGAGCTCGGGGTGTGCGTTTAGCAGCGCTCAGGTACGCACGCGTCGCAGCGTATGTCGGTCCAGAACTTTTTGAATCTGCGTCCTGACGGCTTTGCGCAGGTTCCTTCCTAAGTTCGTCGGCGAGCTGGGTTACACCGAGGCCGAGTGCGTGGTCATTGTTTGGGACCGCGTCTGATTCTAACGCAATTGACACGCTCGTGTTACAGATTCGAGACCTTTGCGTCGGCGTGGAGGTTGCGCCCTGTCCTCTTGCCCCCTGGAACGTCTCTCTCCACCGATATCGAGGAGAGTTAGCCGCAAATGTGATCTCGCTTCCGAAGCTTTTGTGCTGACGTGATTCCCCAGATTGGGTCACCGTCAAGCCTGTTGCCATCGACGCTCTCACTAAGATCCGAATCAACGCTGCCGAAAAATTGGCTGCTGGGCCAGCTCACGAGGAGGAGGCGGCTCGCAAGGCACGCCTCCTGCACTTCTACCACCAGCTCAGGCGCGAGCAGCTGGACGACGAGTCGAAGGACACGTTCCCCGCTCCCTCTCAATTCACGAATCTTCCCAAGATCATCGAGTTGTGGATCAAGGGCGACTCGGCAACGTCGATCAACACCGCGTCCTGGGCGCAGCA
Source organism: Glaciozyma antarctica PI12 (assembly GCA_002917775.1). Classification (NCBI taxonomy): domain Eukaryota; kingdom Fungi; phylum Basidiomycota; class Microbotryomycetes; order Kriegeriales; family Camptobasidiaceae; genus Glaciozyma; species Glaciozyma antarctica. The sequence goes on along the minus strand of KZ627154.1, from coordinate 171,255 downwards.
TCGTCCCGACGTCCTCGCTGCCGTCGATGCGCACCGCGAGACCAACCGTGTCAAAGCTATCCGCCTCATCTTATCCGCGACGACAGGACAGCCTATCGAGTCCCTCTCCTCCTTACGACCCAGCGACCTACGACGCAGCCTTCTTCACACGAATCACCTCGCACTTCCTCTTCACCGGGTACCCCAGCCACTTTCAAAACACGACAACAACCTACCCCTCCGCTGTCACAACCGCGTACACTCTCTCGCCAAGTCCAGATCGGCAATGGCTCGAGTGCGAGCTCGCGCGTGGGATCAGCAGGAGGCACATCGTGATCCTTCGCGCGTTGCTTGCTGCCGCCCAGCTCGACGAGGATACGGCGACGGTCGAGGATTTGAACGAGATCGGGTGCCGCTTTCAATGGGCCGAGTATCCCGTTTACGAGCCGGCGACTGGCGACTGGGGAGTGGAAGTCGCTCGTGCGTCTTTTCTTCCTTTCCGAGCGAGAGCTGACGTTCTCCTCTTCGGGAAGATGCGAAACATGCTCAAGCGGATTCGCGATTCGAAGAAGAAGCCGTTCCCGATTCCGACTATCACCCTCTTCGACGAAGAAGCATCACCGTCGGATCTGGATGACGAGAACGACGGCTCTAGCGACGAGGACGCCTCAGATTCGGACTAGATTCCTCCCCTGCTACTCCCCATCCCGGTCCCCCGCTTTCTCTGCATATTCCCTGTCGTAGCCCCTCGCTTTTCGCCATACACACCACGCTTGATCGGTTTTCAGTGCTCGCTCCTGCGTTTTCGAAGCTCGCAAGCTGTATGTAGCGACGAAATCGAGAGGAGTACAACATGCTATTACGACGGTCTATTCTAGGCTCGCTCCTCTTTCTCCTTCACCTCGGCATCTAGTCGCTGCTTCCGCTTTCGCAGCCAAGTCCCGCGTATCAGCTTCTTCAGCTGCTCCTCTCCCGACATGAAGTTTGCTGCAACGCCAACGAGGTCAGCTTCGTTGGACCTCGAACCCCTCAAGAGCGAGAACGCACCTCTCGACAAAGCGACAAGTTTCTCCGTCTCCTCCTCCTTGTAGTCGAACCTGCACCCTCATCAGCCTCCTCCCACCCTCGAGCCGAGCAAGCAGGACTCACTTCCACGTACTCCACACCTCCCCGGGGTTCCCCAGCTCCGGCCCCGCGACGAGAGGGAAGTACGCCAACGCGATCCCATCCCTCCGCATAACATCCTCGACGCTCGGATCGTCGAAGCGACAGCTCGACTCGTCGCTCTCGTCCGAGCTCCCGATCCAGATGTTGCACCTCCCCAACGGCGGTTCCCCCTCGGCGCTTGCCGGCATCTTCCCTCCCTCCTCCTCAGCTCGCTGCGTCGAAGAGGGTGCAGAGCCGACGGGCGGAGGCTGGGGGTTCGACTCCTGTTGATCGGCGTCGGGATGAGCGTCTGCGCCCGTCGTCTGCCCTTCTTGCGCTTTCGCAGCGTCGACTTTTGAGGCGGCGAGGGAGCTCGAGGAGGAGGGAGAGGAGCCGAAGAGGGTGGAGGAGACGCGGGGCCAGGTTTTTAGTTCACGCGCGGTGGCGTACGCCTGAGCGCGAGAGAACCACAAATCCTGCGATCGATGAGGGTTATTGAGAGCGACAGCGAGGAGAGCGAGTGGAGCATACTTGGGAGTCAGCCGAGGCGTCAAATGCCAGCAGGATGTCTGCATTGCGCCGGAAGAGAGGGACATAGGGGAGATTGAGGTTCGCCTACTCATACGTCAGCAGCGGTCCTGGTCGAGCGAGAGAGAAGCTCACTCCTGCGTCCATAAATCCGAGCGTATCGAGCTTGGTGATGTAGCTCGGCGTGCCTTCTCGAAGGTCGTCCTCCACGCTGAGGCCTTTGAGAAAGTTAGGGAGTTCGGCGGGAGGGAAGGGATGGATCGCGTCGAGAGAAGTTTGGTAATTGCCGACTGCAAAAACGGTCAGCGAAGCCGTCGCAGTGAACGGCGGAGCGACGCACGAAGCCAAGTCTCGATGGTCGAGAAGTAGGGGAGAGTGGAGAGGACGGGCTTGACTTCTTTGAAGTACTGCGTCAAACGAAGCTGGTCAGCATGTGCGAGATCGCGAAAACAAATCTCCGAATGGACTCGCGTTGAAGAGCGTCGCGCAGAAAGCCGAAGCAAAGATTCTGTGCGTGAATGTGTCAGCACGTTCACTTAGTAGCTCGCAGCTCCACTCACCCTGACATGATGGTCAGGCTGCTCTCCCCAGCGTATCGTCAGCTCGAGTATCACCAGCAGCGATCCCAAGAGTACGCACCTCAATTCCGGCAACCTCTCCGCATTGCGTCTGTTCTCAAAGAGCCGACCCAGCGACCACGTCGGAATCCACGCTCCAATCTCGTCGCAGCCCATCTGCGCACTTCATCAGCTCCCCTCGCTTTAGCCCTCGACCAAACTCACCTCGTACGGCGTGCACTCAAACCACATCCACCTCCCCTCTCCCACCAAGCGACTCTTCTCAGCCTTCCCCGCCTGTACCTCCTTCTCGCTCGCTCCCTTCTTATGGATCTTGATGTCCTCTGCCTCAACGTCCTCCATCATCGGAATCTCGTGCCGGATCATGCAGTAGATTGGAAGGGGGTTCGAGCCGTCGTCCGTGAAGGCTCGCTGGGAGGAGATCTTGAGCGTTGCGGGGTCGAGGATGAGAGGAGAGGACGACGAGGGGTTTTCGGAGGAGATCTTGATCGTTGACGTGTCGATGGTGGAAGGGATGGAGGATGGGATGAAGAGGCGCGAGGAGACTAGGGTGCCGTAGGCGTCGACGCTGCGAAATCTTTGTTAGCGAGTGTAAGTGGGTTGCGGAGGGAACGACGAACAGGGAGACTTCGCCAGTCTTGCTCGACTCTTTTAGAATGGTGCCGGCTAGGAGATACTGCGAAGAGCTGTTCAGTGAAAGCAAAGTGCGGAATGGGGAACGGAAAACGCACCTCGCTCGTCGGCTTTGTCGTGAGCAGCTCAAGAGTCGAAGGATCCAGGAACGGCACCGTAATACGCCTCTTGACGTGCTCAATCGTCCTCTCCACATCTAATACTTCCAATAGAGTAGAGCAAGCTCAAAGCCCAGCAGCTTCCTGCACTCCGGCGGTCAGCTCATTCTCCCTCCATACTTGGCAGAAAGGGACATACCCGACACCGCACTCGCGTACGATACCACATCCCATATTCCAAGCTCCTTTGCTCCCTTCAGGTTCCCCAGCGTCGAGACCATGGCCCGATAACCTCCTCCACTTCCGGCCACCGCCAGAACCGGAATGTCTCTCGGGTCCACCTCCTCCTCGCGCACTCCCATAAGCTTCGCAAACGCAGTCACCATCGCCTCCTTCCTGTTCCTCAAGAACGCCCGCTCCTGCAAGCTCAGCTCCGTTCCAAACCGCACCTCCGCGTCCCACTCCAACTCGGGATGCAGCTTCACGTCCTGCGCCGCCTTGACGACGTTATCGTAGAGCGATCCTGGCGCGCGCTCGAGCTCGGCTTGGAGAGTGAGGAAGGAGGTGCGGAACTTGGAGAGAGAGGCGAACCACTCGTCGAGGTTGGCGGAGAGGCTGTCGAGGCCGTACTTCTTCTTGATCTCTTCGAGGGTCGGGAGGGCGGGGAGAGTGGGAAGTGGAGGAAGGTCGGGGAGGTCGAGGAAGGACTTGGAGCCCTGCTGGAGTGCAGGTGGTGAGCTGGTGTTCCTGTCAAATGGTAGAGGGGTCGCACCTCTTTCTTCTGCTCCTCGCACAGCACGGCGTGGCTGTGGAGCTGGCGACGCGCGACCATGACTGCTCCACCGGTCACCACCACAGCTCCTGCGAGTCGCCAGCCAGTGGCCTCCATGGGAGGAGCGGAACGGCGGTGGAACGACCGGCGCTGGAGAGAAGCGGCGAGCGGGGCGATAGAGACGCGTGGGAGGTGACCCTGTTCTCGTACGGATCTCGCTAGCATCCTTGACGAGCCGGGCGCAGGGAGAGGGAGAGGGTGGTAGGCCGGAGCAGAGTTGAGGGCGACGGCGCGGAGCGGCCGCCGCTCAGCGCTCTCTCTGCCTTCCTCAGCTTCTTCAGCAAGCCACGATAAGGCAGACTCTCCCCCCAGATAAAATGTGGAAAGCTGGCGAAGAAAGGGACCAGCTCCGCCAGTGAGCAAATCTGGGGAGCTCCGCAACCCGACTCCACAGCGAGACTGACCCTTCGTCTTTCAGCAGACGTGACACAAGTAAAGAAGAAGAGCTTTTCCTGCTGTTTGAGCGTACAGGAGACAGCGGAATCTAGTATTTGGCAGCCTCGGCTGAAAGTCCAAAGTCCACCCTCGGACTTTCGCTCTCTTCGCACGGCAGGAACACCCTCCCGTTCTATGCCCACTTGCCCTGCACGTGAACGCATCAGAGTAATGCAAAGAATCCCGGTGATTGAGCTCTCACCAGCAAGGCCATGATTCCAGCACCAAGTCCGAAGGAGACGACCGAGAACCACAACTTGATCCAGGAGCAGTTGTGGTAGTGTTTGTTGAAGATGAACTCGTGCGCCACTGCAGATATCAGTCAATCGAGAGAGCTTGGAGCGCGAATGAGGGACTTACTGAGCTCAACCGTCGCGGTGTAGATGAGGATGCCTGCGGAGATGGAATCGAGGACTCCGGACGCGATGCTCGCGCTGGCAGAAGTGACGGACTGAGGGATAGCAGTATTGGCCTCGATACAGTGCATCAGAGAGAAGAAGAAAGGACTCACGAGGCTTTCGCGAGCTCCCAGTCCGATAGCCATTCCCTAGGAACCAAACAATCAGCTTTGCTGCGCGAGACTGATCGCAGCTCAACGTACCAGGGAAGTGACGATCGAGTAGAGCAGCGCGCCAAAGTAGGGAACCCAGTTATACTGATCTGGAAGCTGGAGGAAGGCGAGACGGGTGCCTGGAGATACAGACGAGGTGAGCAGGGGCGAATGCGGGGGCGATGAGGAAGCTTACCGAGTCCCAAGCCCTCAAACATCGGGCGGACTGCAACGGAAAGGAATCCAAGCAGCTAAGCCGCCGCTGGAGCCCGCTGCGATGCCTCTCTAAAGAGGGAGTCTTCCGACGACCCGCCGAGCGAACCCTTCTCTTGGTCCAGCACCTTTCCGACTCCGCTATCAGCCTCGGACTGCACTGGAGAGTGTCGAGGCATTTCAGAATCGTCGGTGATGCCTAGTTTGGCGAGACGAGCGGTCCCGAGGCGGCAGGCGACGAGTTGGATGACGAAAGTCACGAAGAGGGAGGCGAGGCAGATCCCAAACTGGTTCGCAAAGGTCAGCGAGAGGTGGTTTAAGGTCGAGAGAAGGGACTCACGGCGTAGGGATATCCGGCCCAGGAATCAGGGATGCAACCTCCTGCGGAGAGGGTGTTGCTGGGGCCGATCTCGTCTGCCGCTGGTTCGAGGAGGTGGACTACTCGAGCGTCGTTAGCGTCGGTGTGAGCGGTGGGAGAGACGCGGCGAACTAAGTCCTGTAGCGAGAATGACTCCCGAGCCGAAAAATCTGCGAGCGAGCTTGAGATAAGCGGAGTGCGATGGGGGAAGAGGAGCGAGGGACGTACTTGACAAACTCGAACATGACTGGCGGTATCACACGACGGAGGAACGGTACGCGCTTCGTGACGATGGGGAAAAGGGTGCCGACCAGGGAGGTGGCGAGAATCACGAAGAGAGCACCGACCCGGAGTCCAAGGCGGTCGGGTTCGCTGGGTCCACAGTCAGCCATCGAGTGCGTTGAGTGGGGTTGAAAAAGGGAAGAGCGATGAAGCAGATTTAGCGAGGAAGATACCATGAAGAGGTGAGGGTACTCAAACACCCAAATAGACGCAAACGAAAGTGAACACCACGCGACAACCAGTAACCAGGTCTCTCCTGCTCGCTCAGCGACTGTTCAGCGATGCTCGGGAACCTGTTAGGAATTAGGAAGACTGTTTAGCTGCGCAACGATGGTTTAAGAATACACGTACGAGGAGACGAAATGATAGGGGAGCCGAGGAAAGGAATCGCGAGAGAGAAGAAGAAGCGAGGTCGCCGGCAAGTTCACCCATTCCTCGCGCAGAGATCAGCTTGGCCTGGGAGCAGTGATGAAGTGCAGAGGAGATGAAAGGGCTGCGTTCCGTTTAGTCGCGCCTTCGCTGGATCCCATCCCTCGCTCCCCAGATCCATCCCTCCCTACGCGAAGAGACCACCGCGCCGAACGACGCCGCCAGGAATCCCGTCCACCTGGTCGGTCCTAAGCACGCATGTCGTCCTGTACCGAAAGTGAAAACAGCAGTCGTTGCTGGAGCCCTGGATACCTCGACGTCGCCGACGACTATCCCGTCTTGGGCGGCGCATACCGCAAATTGATCCCGCGCTTCGCCATCGAGTCCTTGAGAGCTGTTGTGGACGAAGCGCGTTAGACGAAGCTTACGAAAGAAGAAGCGCAAACGCACCTTGCTTCTCCGACGCCTCCTCGCGCTGCTCATAGTCAAGCACGAGCCGCTTGAGCTGCTGCTGCTCGGCCTTGTCCTGCGCGCGCTTCTCGAGCGTGTGCATCGCAATCGACGACTCGCGCGGGATCTCCATCGAAAAGGTCTGCGAACGGACTTCAGTCACAGCCTCGACTCAGCGAGCAAGTCAAACGCACCTGTTGCTTGCTCCCCTTCTTCGTCAAAAGCGTGAACTTCATCCCCCTCCCAACCTCCTCGACCTCGGCCTCCTCCTCCTCGACAGCGCGTGCTCTGTCCCACTTTACGAACGGTACGCTCATGTCGAGAAGAGCAGGTTTTCGTTCGGCGACCTTCCGAGTCTCGCTCGAGCTGGCGAGCATCTTGGCGAGCTCCCGGTCGAACTCGTCCTCCTCCTCCTGCGTGATGGCATCGGGATCCTTCGCTCGGAGCTCGATCTCGTCGTCGGAAAGGTCCTCGTCGTCGGGAATAACCGCCTCGGCCTAACCAGTCGAGTCAGCGCCTGCTCCGCCTTCGTCGAGGCGGCCACTCACCTCGCTCTCCTCCTCCGACGACTCGTCCTCGTCAGCTTCGTCCGCTCCATCAGTCGCACCCGCTCGTCGTCCATCATCTTCAACGTCTCCTGCCTCCTCCGCTTCGTCATCGCCAGGGCCTGCGAAGGGCTCGTCAGCACACGACCTCGCACTGCAAATGGCGACGCACCATTCTTCGCAACCGCAGCGAGCATCTCGTCGACCGCCTGAACCGCCTCAGGGAAGGTCTTGAAGAGCTCGAGCTTCGGTCGAAGCTGCTCGAACGTATCCGACATCATGAACTCGACGTCCATCGGCATCGTGCCCTTCGACAGGGCGTACATCTGCTCCCAGCATCAGCGCAGCCCCACAAGCTCCGCAAATCGAACGCACCTGGAAGAAGGTCAAGAAGCTGTCAAGCTTTTTCTTCAGTGCGCCCCGCTCGAAGCAGGAGCCGCAGGTATCGAGGAGGGTGCAGACGAGTCGGACGCGGAAGCAGTCGTCTGGCGCGTCGATGGGCGAAGGTACGTCGGGCCAAGGTCTTCCGTCAGCTGCGAATTCTGTCAGTGGCAGCTCGCACGCTGAGGAGGGGAGCGTACGATGTCCGAAGGTGACGATGGACCAGAGGGTGTCGAAGATGACGCGCGAGTCGACGACGCGGTAGTTGTAGAGCTCGCCGAGGTACTTGATCGTGGCGACGCGTTGCTGGTTGTACTTGAAGCTGTTGATCTGGTGGCGAAGCGAGTCAGCTGCTGAATAACGACCACGAGCGAACGCACCTCCATTCCGACGCGAATGTTCTCCAGAACCTCGTCAATGACGCCGACGTTGAAGTCCGGGTGGTAGCGACCGAGTTCGTAGAGCAGGACGGCGAAAAGGTGAACGTTGCTGTACTTGATCTTCCAGACCTTCGTGAACGCGCTGTGGAGCTTCCGCACGATCTGTTCCCTCGGAGGATCAACGCAATCCATGACAATACGTGACAATACGCACTGCAGGATCCTCCCAATGCAGCTTGCGAACGAGCTTGAGGACCTTGTCGCTCGAGTTGCGCGTCAAGGTGTTGTAGAAAAGCTGGCGAATGTAGAGCTGCATCGGCGTTCGCTCTTTCTGCATCACGACTGGCCTATCCGGAGGATCGCACTGCGCCCACCAGTCAGCTCTCTATCACTCCAAGACCGCGAGCAACGCACCTGGTAGTACGCATTCTCTAGCATCGTCACCTGCCGCTGGTCCAACGGTATCGCCGCCTTCTTCCTCTTCATCGTCTCGAGCACCGCCGCCATCTTCTCGCTCGTCGCCTCCGTTCGAAGGAGGTAGCGCCCACAGCCTTCAAGGACGGTGCAGAGGTTGTCGATGTTGTGGCCTGAGAAGTCGTCGAGGAGGACTTTGAAGACGTGGAGGATCGAGTGGGTGGGAGTGACGCGGAACTTCGTGAGTTCGGAGAGGAATCGGAGGTTCTGCGTAAAGTGATAAGCATAGGCGAGCTGGAGGCGAGGGAGGACGTACCTTGGAGCGAGTCTCGGCCATGTCGGTGTTCTTCTTGCGCTGGAGATAGCGGAACTCGTCTTCGAGCTTTTAGCAAAGCAAGCGTCAGCTTCGGCGGAAGGGAGAGGCAGCGTGAGCAACTCACCAGCGCCACGAGCTCCTTTCCAATGTCGGGCATGTACGGATCCAGCGTCCCCACGAGCCTGGCGTAGTAGGGCAAGATGTCCTGCCGATTCCGATGGACCGATCCCAGAAACTGCACCTTCATCAGCCTCTCCCCCTCTCTGCGCGAGACGCAAACGCACCTTGACCAGACGCTTCCTCGCCGCCTTGCTGTTGAGGAAGGCAAACTCGACCGCGATGGCGTCGATCGTCGCACGGGAAGAGGCGTCCTGAAGTCGTGCGAAAAGGGCTGTGAGCTGAGCTGCAGGCCCAGCAGGGAGAGCCGAGTCGGGAACGTCGGTGGCAGCGAGCGCGGTGATGGGGTTCCTTAGGCGCCAACGTCAGCTCCGAGCTCTCAAGCTGAGCGAGGAGAACGTACTCTGGTTCAGGCGCTCCTTCGACCTCAATCTCAGCCTCCTCGATGACCTCCTCTCCCTCCTCAACCTTCTGCTCCGCCGCCTCTACCTCCACCTCCTTCGTTACGACCCCCAGCACGCTCCCCGGAACCTCCCCTCTCAGCTCCCTCAGCTCCTCATAAAACTTCTTATCCTCCCCATCAACCCACAAGCTCCCCGGCCCTCCAACCTCCTCGCTGGCTGTGAAGGACGACGTGCCAGTTCCTACGATCGAACCCGAGAGAGCAGCGGTGAGGGAGGGGAGGACCGGAATAGGGACGGCGAGGATCTCGGAGAGCCTGCGAAGGGGTCAGCGGGGAAGAGGGGGAGGAGGCGAGGAACGCACTGGGTTACGCTGGCCCAGCCTCGCTCCCAGGCTCGCACGCTCTTCTCGTAGTTCTTCTCCCGGTCCTCAAAGACTTCTCCGCTGCGAATGTAGGCCTCGTGATTCCGCTTGTCCTGCTTCTGCAGTTCCTGCGCTCGTATACCACGTTAGCTGTGTTCACACCGCAAGCAACGGACGCACCACATGATCGCGTCCTTCTCGTCGGCCCAGAGCTTCGAGGTACGCGAGCAGCAGTTTCCGGAACTTGTCCTTGACTTCACGCGTGACAATCGCGTCCTCTGGCTCTCCCTCGCTGGCCTGCGCGAGCGTCGGGAAGTCGTGCGTGCTCGTGTCGGTGGCGGGCGAGAGGGGAGGGAGGTAGAGGTGTCCGAGGTGTTTGGCGAATGCGATTCCTAGAGGAGCAGGGAGGGCCAGCGCCTCCTTGTCCGCCGTAAGCTGTTCGAACAGCATCAGGACCTCACTCCGCCTTCACGAAGGACAACAACGCACCAGCTCCCGCAACACGCCCCAGCTCATATCTCCCACTGCACTCTTCCCTCCGTCCTTCCGTACAATCCCAACCGCCTCGAGCTCTCCCAGCGTGCGCAACAATCCGCGCTGGCGAATGATGCGCGCGTTGTCCTCCTTCTCCCTGATATCGCGATCCGAGGCGTTTGAGCGCGCGGGCTTGAGGCTCGCGAAGAGGAGCTGGACGAAAGGCGGTGTAAAGAGCTCTGGAAAGCGGTTGTGCAGCGCCGAGACGATCTGTCCTTGAGCATCAGCTTAGCTCCTTGCCTGAGGGAGAGAGGGACCCACCTCGACCGCTCCTGCTATCTCGGGACCGCTCTTGCACCGGCCTACGCCTTCCATCACGGCTCCTACGGCCTCCTCGATGTACTTCTCCAGCGAGAGCCCGACGATGTCCTTGAGGATGCCGGGGACAGCAGCAGGCGTGTGGAGGGAGGAGCGGAGGCGGGTGAGGAGGGTCGTATGGCGCTTGAGCGACGTGTCGAGCTTGCCCAGTCCCTCTGCAAACGCCACGTCAGCTCTGTCGCGGTAGGCGGAGCAGCTGGAACGCACCTTGCTCCCCTCCGCGATCCCAGGCGGAGAGGTTGGACTTGCGTAGCTCGATACGTCGGCGAGCTCGTCCTGAGGTCTCCTTGACCTCGCCTGGTGGTGGCGCTGCTGCTGGTGGTGGCTCTGTTGCCATGCCTGCGTTCTTTGGGTGGACCAAGGTGGACTGGCGGAGTCAAAGCGAGCTGGGCCAATGTGGTCGGCGCCGACTCGCACAACAATCTTTTGCGGCGCCTAACGCCCCTTGACTCCTCACCATCACCCACCGCCCCGACTGCGCCAGATCAGAGTACAGGACACTCTAGAGAAGGCGCCCACTCGGTACTACGCCCTCCGCCCTTCCCAATCGCGCCTCCGCCTCCGCCACTGGGTGTTTTTGAATCCCTCTCCGATGGCTCTCTCTTCAGGACTGGTACGTCCCTTTCGCCTTGTTGGAAGCCTGGGAAGCGGGGCAGCATGTAGAAGGGCTAGCTAGCTGGGAGGATCTATGGAGGGATCAACCTGGGGAGCTCGGTGCGCCGAGCTGCCGGACGAGGTGTGTAAGCTCGGGAGAGCTGGTTGCTCTTTGAGCGAGGCAGGGGAGCTGCAGGAGCGCCGTGGCGGATGGATTATAGCTACAACACAACCACGAGCTCGAGGACGCTTTGGCTGACTGCCCTCCCACCCGCAGACGCTTGCCGACCTCTCCGACTACCTCGCGCCCTCCCAGCTATGTATCAAGCCTGTGACGATGGTCGAGGACCTATCGGACCCTACGCCTGCTGAGGCTGTACCAAAGGACAAGGCTGGAGCTACGGTGCGTCTCATTTGGGCGGTAAAGGGAGGTGGGAGCTGATGCGAGTCAAGCAGACGGAGATTATGATTGATGAGGAGCAGGGATATTACGAAGTCAGCAAGGGGCTGGTGGGGAAGAAGCTTAAGAAGGCAGAAATTACGCTCAACGACTGCCTGGCGTGCTCGTACGTTCTCGCCGTCACAGGCGAGAGAGGAGCTGACCTTGACCTCGCAGTGGATGCATCACGTCTGCTGAATCGGTGCTCGTTTCTATGCAATCTCACGAGGAGGTATATCGCGTGCTGGAGGAGCAGAAGGTGCGTACCTGTGGGTCTTGGAGGAGGACAAACGCTGATGCAGCCCTTTGCAGGAGCTCCTCCCCATATTATCTGTCTCCCCGCAGAGCCTCGCTAGTCTAGCAGCTCTACATGATCTCTCTTTACCGGAAACCCTGTATGGTCTCCGCATATTCTTCAAGGAGCACCTCGGCTTCAAGTGCGTCGTCTCCGCACGAATTCTCGCACGGTAGCTAACTCTCCTCGCAGCCTCGTCTTCGACACGACCTTTGCCCGCTCCATCTCCCTCTCCGAAAACCGCCTCGAATTCCTCGAACGCCGCGCCTACGCCAAACTCTCCACTCCCACCTCTCTCGCCTCCTCGGCCCTGTCTCCCACTTCCTCCCCCACCGGCCCTCTACCAATATTGTCCTCCGCCTGCCCGGGATGGATTTGCTACGCCGAGAAGACGCATGGAGAGCTGCTCCCGTTCGTCAGTAATGTCAAGAGCTCGCAGGCGGTGATGGGGACGCTGGTCAAGGGCGGGCAGGTCGCAAAGCGGTTGGGTCTTCGGTGAGTTCGCTCGCTCGCTGCGAAGGAGGTCGTTGCTGATTCCAGTTGCACAGACCAGACCAGATCTATCACGTCACCGTCATGCCTTGCTACGACAAGAAGCTCGAAGCCTCCCGCCCCGATTTCGCCACTCCCTTCGCCACCGAATCGTCGGCTCCAACCGTGCGGGACGTCGACTGCGTTCTCACGACTGGAGAAGTGCAGAAGATGCTCGACGACAAGGACCTCTCCCTCCCTCTCCTTGCGCGGGGCTACGATGGCCGAGCGAGCGCAGAGGACGCCTTTTTCCCCTCCCTACTTGCTGCGCCAGGATCGTCGTCGGGTGGATACCTCCACAACACGATTCAGGCGGTTCTCGAAACCCTCTCGCCGGAGGACCTCTATCACACGAGGCTCGAGACTCGCGTCGTGCGATCAGAGGACTACGTCGAATACACCCTCGTCGCCTCCCCTCTCCCCTCCTCCTCGACAACCGAACTCGTATCCTCCTCAACCGAACTCGCCCTCACCACCTCCTCCCCCACATCCAATCCCAGCACGCCCCTCCTCCGCGCTGCGAAATGCTACGGCTTTCGCAACCTCCAAAACGTCGTCCGCAAGATCGGCCGCGACGCCAACGTCTCCGTCGTGCGCGGCGCCGCTGGCAAGCTCCCCTCCTCCGCCTCCGCCTCTGCCGCTACCGCTCGACGAAACGCTGCTCTTCGACGGCGGAAGGGCCTCGCGGAGGAGGTGGAGACGCCGTTCGATTATGTTGAGGTGATGGCGTGCCCTAGTGGATGCGTCAATGGGGGAGGACAGATCGCTCCGCCTAAGGGGAGGGTGAAGGTTGTTCGAGGGGTGAAGGGGTGGCAGGGGGAGAAGGTGGATGGTGAGGGGATGCCGGATGTGGTGGAGAGGATGGAGGTGGATGGGGAGGAGGAGACGAGAGTGTTGAGTGGGAAGGAGTGGGTTGCGAGGGTTGAGGACGTTTATTGGGAGGTCGAGGATGCGGGATTGGTGAGGAGGGAACTGGATTGGGCGAGGGTGGACGAGTCGATCGTGCCATATGTTGCGGGGGAGGAGGATGCGCGATTGGTGGAGTTGAGGAACCGGACGGTCGAGGGGTTGTTGAGTGGGTTCAAGGGGGTGGAGTTCGAGGAGAGGTGGAGCGAAGTTGCTGAGGACTAGCTACAGGGCTGTCGAGAGCGAGGAAACGAATGGCCTCGCTGTGCGATGGTGAAAAGTAGCTCAGTCGCTGTTCATATCTCGTCGTCGTTTTAGCAGCATCGCACGCTCTCGCCGGAGAGAGAAGGGATTCGCGTCCTGTGTTTACGACGACTTCCGACTTCCCCGCAAACTGCGTCTCTCTTCCTCCTACCTCCATCTCCTACCTCTCCGAAGCGCCTCCCCTCAGCCCCGTCAACCCCAGCCCCTCTACAATGGCAACCCCAGGCCTACAAGCGCTCGATGCGGCGCTCAAGACGTTCGTCGAGGCTAGCAAGCCCGAGACGACCACCGCCGCGTACTCGGCTCTCAAGCTCAACTCCTCGACGCCCCTGCACGAGTCTCACGCCATCTTTATCAGCGCCCAATGGGACTCGACCAACCCCTCCCCTCTCCTCTCCTGGAAGATTGAAGACGTGGACGTGATGGAGCTCCCCAAGCTCTCCTCTCTCCTCGACCTGTTGATGGGGAGCAAGCAGACGCAAGTCGTGGATGGAGCTGTAGTCCCGCTGTCGGAGACGTGGTCGCAAGAGGGGCTACGGCGCTTCCATGGGCTAGGAGGGGACGGCTTCCGCACGATGGTGGTCTTTCTAGGCCAGGGGAACGGGACCGCGACGGCTAGGTTCGTGCCGTACGAGCTGGAGAAGGTGACGAAGGAGGAGGTGAGGGAGAGCGTTTGGGCGGCGAGGGAGGACAAGAATTGGTTGAGGAGCTATCGGGAGAGGTTGGCGTTGCCGAACGAGGCGAGAGAGGGAGCGAGGAAGGTGAGTCGCGCTGGGATTACGAGAGAAGCTGAGAAGCTGACGGTGTGGTGCAGGATTATACCGTTCTGAAGGCGTCGAGCTCGACGAGCGTTGAGGAGCGACGTTGAAGACCGCCGCGCAGGTAAGAGTCGACGTTCAGTTCGAAGAAATCGAAAGAGCTGATGTGGACGCTGCAGATACATAGGCTTGATTTGTAGAGATCTGGAATGCCTTGATCGTTCGGAGTGAGAGGAGTGGGGAGTAAACGCTGCTGGAGAACGTTCGCTGGCAGATCAAGGGCAGCGAGATCGCCATTACACTTGGTGCTGCAACAGGCAGAGTCTGGCAGAGCAGTTACTCGCAGCTATCACAATAATGCTCCCCCTACCGTCGCGTCTTTACGCGTAAGGAGCCTTGAGGAAGGAGGCGAGAACGCGATCTCCGCTGCCAGACTCGTAGTTCTGCTTCCTCCCTTCCCCCTTGCGCCAACCACCTACAGGCCGGCGTAGCTGACTGTGACCTTCATGTGACGCTCTCGAGTGGTCGGCATGGCGTATCGACGACGAGTGGAGGAGGAAGAGGGAGAAACAGGCGCAGAGGCCCGAGTGCCACTCGAATTCGTGTTGGGGCTCCCTCTCCCATCGCCTTCATCTGTCAAGTCCTGCCGTTCTGGGGAGGTCAAGCGACAATACAGAAGTCATATAAGGTAGCGAGAATTAGTCGGAACGATAATTTGGAGAACAGCCAGCTACCTCTCCAAATCTCGCTGCCGAATCCCCTCGTCTCCAAGATGGTCGATTCTCCTTCCTCGGCAAGGAATCAAGCTCATCGCAGCGACGAAAACCAACCATAGCAACGACTTGAAATTCGCAAATAACAAACCACTCGCCCCGACTAAAGAAAAAGGCGCCTCTACCACGGAACGGCCGCCTTGATCCCCTTGGCCGCCAGGACCTTTCCGACCTCCTTGACGAGTTCGAGTTGCTGCTCGGTACTGAGTGCCGAAACGACGGTCGCGAGGACTGATCCGACGGTGACGTGCGTCTCGCGAATCAGAGAGGCGTAGTAGCTGTTGCGCAGGGTCAGCGAGCGAAGGTGGAGGGAGGAGGGAGTGAACGTACACGTAGCTGAAGAGCCCCATGAGGAACTGGCAATCCATCCTGTCCGTCACTCCTCCGTGTCCCGGGATACTCGCTCCAAAATCCTTGATGTTGAACGCGCGCTTGAAGCCCGATGCGAAGAATCCTCCGAAGGGCGCGACGAGCGAGGCGAAGATGGCCATGACGATGCAGTGGAGCTGGAAGGGGTTCCAAGGGATCGAGGAGAAGGTGCGGTGCGTCTGTGAGGCGCGTGAAGAATTAGCGCGGTTCGTTGACATGGAAGGCAGGAGGAGAGGACGCACGAGGGAGTAGAGTCCCGAGACAGCCCAACCCGGGAGCAGGAACTCGCGCCAAACGAAGACGCGGTTCGGCACGCACTGGATGTCGGAGAGGACGTTCGTCGCCAGATCCTGGACGGGGCAGATCATGTAGTTGAACCGCATGAAGAACGTTCCCCACTGCTCACTTCGTCAGCTTTCCGTGCGCACGAACGAGGGTGGAGGGACGCACGATGATGGCGAAAGCGATCGTGACAAAGAAGGCGCCAACGAACCCCTCGACCGTCTTCTTGGGACTGAGCTTGATGAGCTGGTGGCGTCCAAACATCATTCCTGCGTTTGCAACTCGATCAGCTGCTGCGGTCTTTGCCAGAGAGGGAGCGCGTACCGCAAACGTAAGCGGCGATATCGTTCATGATGACCAGCGACGCGGGGACCCAGAACCAGACGAGACCCTGCGCTCAGAAGTTAGTCCACTGGCGTTGGAGAGAAGCGAAAGGACCGCACCTCGAGGATGCTGTTGACGATAAAGTGGCTGCTGACGACGACGAGGAGTAGCGACATGTGGATCCATCCGAAGAGACCGAATTGGCGCCTCAGCTGCGCACGCTTGAGGTTCGCCACGAACGAAACGAAGCCTGTTTCCGCATCGCATCAGCGTGGCGCGCGGAGGAGGGAGGAAAGGGGCGAACCGATAACGTAGAGGCCGAAAGAGATGAGACGATGGTGCTGGGCAAAGGAGAAGGTCGTAGGCAGGAACGAAGCCTGGAGAGTGAGGATGTGCTTGAAGTAATAGATCAAGCTCTCGCCATAGAGGAAGTAGTTGGTCGCCGCAAAAAAGTACCTGCTCGCTCATCAGCTGCCTCTCCCCCTCGCACACGCGAAAAGACTCACCAGCTAATCCTCCTACTCCAGCGATCCCTCTCCTCCCTCCTGCCCCTCCTCCGCACCTCTCGCTCCATAGTCTTCTGGCTCACCGCACCACCCTCCTCCACCGTCACCGCCGTGCTCCCCGCATCAAACAGCCCCGACAACTCACTGAACACGACCGCCTGGCAGACAAACACGAGTACGATAACGTACACGTGCCCGAGGCAGACGATCGCGACCAACGAACTCGCCATGAGCACACCAGCAACGGTGCGCTGAATGATCGCCTGGAGCTTCTTCTTGGGATCGTGATCAGCACCCGTGTAGACTGGGGCTGCAGCGTCGATAGGCGGAGGAGAGGGGGAGGAGGGGCGGGGAGAGAGGGCGAGAGGAGTGGGAGAGGGGGAGGGTTCGTCCAAGTCGGAAACGTCGTCTTCGTCGTCCGTGTAGTGCTCCGCCGTCTCTGCGTCCGACGAGGAGGCCGACTCGGTAGGCAGGATAGTCGGGTTCTCCGGCGTGCTGAGCGCCTTGGGAGCGGTGACGACCTCGACGACTCGTGCGATCTTCTTCTCGACCTTTTGGGCTTCCTTCTTCAGCGCTGCGGGGAAAGCTGGGACGGGAGGAAGGACGGGAGCCTCCGTGCTGCTGTCGGCTTCGGGAGCGTTCTTCCGCAGCTGAGCGCGTCTCCGAGCTGCCGCCTTTTTGGACGAGGGAGGGGCGAGGGGGGGAGTCGAGAGGGTTGCAGGCGGGGGTTCAGAGTCGGATTCGGAGGAGGAGTCGATCGTGTCTACTGCGACTGTGGAGCGTGGAAGTGAGGTGAGTAGGGGGTCCTCACGTCGTTGGGGTGAGAAGTGAGGTCGCCGTCCTGGCCCTCCAACGCCAAGTTGTAGCCCAGTCTCCTCCTTCCCCAATGCATACTCCATCACCTAGCGGGCGCCCGTACGCGGCAGAGAGCTCGACCGTCCTCTGCCGGGGACCATGACGGCTGGCTGTCCTGCCTCCTCGCCGCGCACCGCTGCTGTTCCCTCAGCTCCCCAGTCCTCCCAGCACGTCCTGGCCAACCCCAAGGCATTCCCCCCGGTCCTTGTTCCCTCCAACCATCTCATACCGACTCCTCCAGCGCCGACACGTCCACCGGCGGCGAAGTGGCTCCAGTTCAAGAGAGGGACTTACGGGCGTCAAACTTGCTCCTCGAGGCGACGTCCGGACGAGCGCCTTGAGCTGACGAGCTGCTCTTTCGTGCCATCTTGCTGTGGAAGGAGGGAGGAGGAGGAGAGGAGGGGAGGAGAACGTGAAAGAGGCCGGTGGGGTGAACGTTGTGGAGCGAGAGGTTGATCCCCAGGGTCCTTCTTCAAGGAAGAGCGTGTAGGGTGTTAAAGGGGATTAGAACGAGCTTGAAGAGCTACTGCTAAAGGACAGCAACAGCGGAGATGGAGCAGGGGGAAGCGAGGCAGAGCGAGGCAGAGCGAGGCGAGAACCCAACTTCGCGAGTGAAGGTCTATCTTTGTTCTTCTCCTAATCCTCAAGACCAGCTCGCAGCCGCACCATGTCCGAGAAGAAAGCAAGCGCACGCTCTCGCTTCCACGTCTCTCGAGTGACTGACGCGCCCTCCCAGCCCTCGCCTCCCTCAACCCGTCTCCTGACCGAGGAAGCCAAACGCGCCGGAGAGCCAAGATCGCCTTCGGCAAAGCCGCCGAGACTGAAAAGGAGAAGGAGGACGGCACGGAGGGAATGGAGCGTCCTTTCTGAGCAGGTAGAACGGGTGCTGAGACGACACAGCAGGTGTTTGAGAAGGTGAAGCCGGAGAGGTGGAGTGCGGCGGCGCCGGGGGTTGCGCTGACGCAGACGCGTCGCGCCACGGTTCCTTTTTTCTCGACCGCTCTCCTCTCCCCCAGCGATCCAATAAGCCTTAAACCCCTCTAATCTACGACAACCCCTCCTCTAATCAGTGTCTACTCCCTCCCCTTCCCTCTCCTTCCCCCTCCTCTCCTCTTCTCTCCTCCCCTCCCCACCAGCCCTACTTCTCCTCCACCACCTCAAGCCTAACTCCCCTCTCCTCCTCCTCCCCTCGCGTCCTCCTCCTCACACGCAAAAACACCACCACCCCAACAAGAGCCGCCAAGAACGCGTTCGAGCGCAGGAAGTGTTGGAGATGGGTCGCGAGACGATGTTGTCGGGAATGGTAGTGAGGGCGGTAGTGCTGAGGAGGGTGGGAAGGGTGTTGCGGAGGCGAGGAGTACTTGTTGAGGAACGCACGAAGGACTTCGGGAACGATCTCCTCGTGCGAAGGTCGGCGAGGGGGAGAGTCTTGATTGGGAGAGGCGAAATCGAGGGTATTTGCGAGCCAGTGGATGACCGTCGGATCCTGGCGCTGCGAGTGGTGGGAGGATGAAGAGCGGTCGTCCTCGAGGTACCTCCTCTCCTCCTCCTCGCCGTCGGTATCGACCTCATGCCGATACTCAGCCTCGGGAGGATCCTCTTCGTCTGCGAGATAATCGACATCTAGCGCCTCCCATTCAGTCGCCTCGCTTGCTTCGTGCCGAGGATCCTGTGAAGGGTTCGGATAGGATACTGCGCTTCGGGTTAGTGGAGTCTTGTCGAAGCGGAGGGGAGAGCGTACGAAGGTCTTCGGTACGGAGTACGTGGGCGAGCGAATCGGGGGAGAGGAGCGCGTCAGCGGTGCGGGGGAGTTCGGCCACGGGGAGCGCGAGAGCTGCGTGAGGGTTAGGAAGGTGCCATTAGAAGGGGAGGGGGGACGTACTGCTGGTGAAGAGTGCCAAAGCGAGTGTTGCGAGGAGCGACCAACGCATCGCTCGTCTGAGAGCGGTGAGAGGGAGGAGGGAGAAGGAATAGTCAGTCGTTTCTCGTCCGCAGGATGGGGAGGGACGTACGCGTGTTCCAGAGAGGAAGGCCGAAAAAGAACAAAGGGGGAGTCCGAGTTCAAAAGACCGCGTCGAGAAGCGCCCAACCTTGCCGCGAGAGTCTATTTGGGCTCCGCCGGCGTTGCTGCTGTGTGTACAGGCTGTGCTCAGGGAAGTGATGGAAGAGAGGGAAGAAGAGCCAAAGGAAAGGAGAGCCGTCGCCCGATGCAGCGCGCTCTTGAGTCTTGAGAATCGCCAGGTCCAGAACGTTCGGAACCTGGCGAGTTCGATCTTCTCCCCCCTCCTTGGAGCCAGGCGACGGGGCGTTATACCCCGGATCGGTCGTACGTGCAGTGGTGCGGATCGGGCACCGATCAGCGGAGGGGAGAGAAGCGGTGGAGGAAAGTTTTTTGCGCCTTTCGCGTCTTCTGAGCGCGGTTTCGCAACTTTCGCAGCAATTTCACCTCAAAAACTGAAAGTGAGAGAATAACTTAAGCAATGAGAGATCCTTAACAGGGCTTGACTACCAGGGGGATCAGAATCATCCGGAGGCTTGGATCAATTAAATTGACTTAGGCTGGACATAGCACACTAACAAATAAATTTAATATTTTAGTGCCCGGGTTCTCGGGGCGGAAGATTAGCGGGCGCGGGTCCCTCCAAGCTGGGGAAGCTGTCTCTCTCTCTTCCTCGTCCACCGAAGCTCTCCTTCAGGAATATAACACCTCCACGGACCACCAGCTAGCACCCAGCCCAGCACCACCACCCCAGCAGCACCGCTAGAATGTGCGTTCCTACTCCTAGCTAATCTGAACGCCCAGCTAACTCCTCTCTCCAACGACGAACAGGAAAGGCTTCGTAATCGAACGCAACATCAAGCTCAACGAGTTCCCCTCCTGCCTCAAGGACGCTCCCGATCCTACGCCCTTAGCGGACGAGATCCTCGTAGACGTTCACTCTGCTGGCCTCAACTTCTTCGACCTGTACGTCCTCCTCTCTCCCCGCGTGGAGCACAGCTGATAGCGAACAGTCTTCAAGTCCAAGGTCTCTACCAGCACAAGGTCCGCCCCCCTGTCTTCCCATATCGGCTCGAGAGATGAAGCTGACACGAACGCACGCAGCCCGCCTTCCCCTACATCGCCGGCGCTGAATTCTCCGGCACCGTCTCCCTCTCCTCCCCCCTCCCCGCCGGCTGCCCTTTCATCCCGGGCCAAACGCGCGTCTTTGGCGCCGGTCAAGGAGCGTACGCGGAGAAGATCAAGGTCGATTGGAGGAGTGTCGTTGTGGTGCCCGAGGGGATGAGGATGGAGGAAGCGGCGGGGTTGTTTGTTACGTACCCGACGAGTTATGCCGCGTTGGTTTATAGGGCGGTTTTGCAGAAGGGTGCGTTTCTCCTCTCTCTTCTTCCCCCCTCCTCGGAGGCAGCTCCTCCTCCTCCTTCCTCCTTTCCCTCCTCCTCCTCCTTTCCACTCTCGAACGCAGTTGACCCGACTTAGGCGAATTCCTCCTCATCCACGCCGCAGCCGGGGGCGTTGGACTCGCTGCCGTCCAAATCGGAAAAGCTCTCGGAGCGACCGTGATCGCTACCGCTTCTTCGACGGAGAAGCTCGAGGTCTGCAAGCGCGCTGGAGCGAATTATGTACTCAATTATGGAGAGGTGGGGTGGCAGAAGAAGGTGCTGGAGATTACGGGGGGGAAGGGGGTTGATGTGTGAGTCCGCATTCCGCTTCAGGGCCGAATCGGTGGTCGAGCGAAGTCGAGCGAGGACGTGCGCTGACTTTCTCTTCATTATCGCAGCATCTACGACCCCGTCGGAATGATTATCCCTTCTCTCAAATGTATCGCCTGGAACGGCCGTGCCATCGTCGTCGGTTTCGCAGGTGGTAACATCGAGAAGGTCCGTTCTACACTCCTGTCCTTCTCCTTTCCCCTCTCTCATCTCCCCTCCTCCTCCGACGATCTCTATCCCGACTCTGACCCCGCGCTAACCTCTCCCACCCCCTCACCACAGATCCCCGCCAACCTCCTCCTCCTCAAGAACATCGCCGTCACAGGCGTCCACTGGGTCCGTCCTCCCTCCTCCCTCCCCTCCTCCCTCTCGCCTCTCCCTCCGCTCTCCGCTTCTCGTAGAGAGGTACTGACGCTACGAAACGCAGGGCGCCTACACCAAGAACGAGCCCTCCCGCATCCCCGAAGTCTGGGCCGCTCTCCTCCACATGTTCTCGACGAAACAGATTCGGGGAATCGTCTATGACAAGGTGTTCCAGTACGTCCTTTCTTCTCCTCTTCGTTTAGGGCCTTTTTTAGGCTCGGGCTGATGGGCTGGGAACAGGGGATTGGAGAGCGTTCCGGAGGGGTTGAGGGCGTTGGGAGCGAGGGAGACGTGGGGGAAGGCCGTGGTGAGGGTTTCGAGGGAGGAGGCGAGGTTGTAGATGTGGTTTCTTTCTTACGGAATGGAAGTGTGTGCGAAGGAATTGGGGTATCGGCTTTCGCCTTGCGAAGGAGAGTTGGGACTTCGCTGCCGAGCGTCCTTTGCTCTTCTTTGTGTGGTTAGGCGCGTCGATTTCAATTCTGTTTCTAGCCTGGTCTACTCCGAGCCGTACTCGTGGCGACGGGAAAGCTGCTTGACTCAGCATCAAGAGAAAACCATCCGAAAGCGAAATCAGGCGCGCTCCTCTCCCTTCCCCTCCCACCTCGCGCGTATGTCGACTACCCGAGGACGCCCAAGAACAAGTACCGTCTCCTACGCAGAGGTCGACAGTGACTTCGACGCGGCGGACGACTTGGAAGAAGAAAAGGAGGGAGGAAGCGCTGGAGAGGTTGGGGGAGGAGGGAGGAGCGGGAACGCTAGGGGAGAGAAGAGGAAGAGTGGTGGGGCTGGGGATACGTTTGGTGAGTCCTCGTGACTACCGAGGTCGTCGCTACCTTGGTGAGGAGGGGTGAAGCCGGGGGACGCCGTTGGGAGGATGAGGAGCTGACGGTCCCTCCCTCTCCCCTCGCAGGAAAGAAGCGCCCCAAGAGGAACGGGGTGAGGTACTACTTCCCAAAGGAGGACAAGACGACTCTCTCTCTCCAGCTCTTCCTAGCCCTGCCGCTCGACATCGTCTCCGAAGCACGTGCCCCCCCCCCCTCCTCCTCCTCCCGACCTCCACTAAACGACACGACAGATCTGCAGCCACTTTAACACTCCCGACCTCCTGAACTTAGCCCACTCCACGTGCCTCTTCCGCTCTCTCCTCCTTTCGCCCGCAGGTCGGAGCCTCTAGATTTCAGCGCGCCTTCGCGCTGGGCTACCTGCGATCGAGCAGCTTGGAGAAGTGAGGTATGCGGTGTTGGTGCACGGGAAGAGGTGCTTTGTGAGTCTTGTTTCGATTGGGGAAGGAAAGGAGCTGATTGGGGTAGGGATGTGCGGGAGAGTGCTGGGAGCGGGATGTGGAGCTGGCGCTGATGATGGGGCAGTGTGGACGCTGTGCGAAGCAGCTGTGAGTGTTCTGGTGCTTACTGTGGGAGAGGATAGCGCTGAATTGGATCCTCGAAGACGCGTCAAGAAGGTCCTTGTGGCGTCGACGCTGGAGCGGCCTCTCCACTCGGAGACGCTCGACTGCGTGCTCTACCACAACTGTAAGCCTCTCCGAAGTATACCTAGAGCTACGCTGAACCCAAGCACCGCAGATTCTCACAGCGGGAAAAATCCCCAAAAAGTCGAGTACATCCTCTCCGAAGTGGAATCCGTCAACGCAAAGCTCTGGGAACTCGAGCAACAGGACGCGCACCGCCTGAGGGAACGACGAGCTCTTCTGCACAGCTCTTCAACGGGCGAGATCCTCTCCGAACCGACGGCGGTGGAGCTTTTCGTCAAGGCGAGTTCCGAGCGCGTCGCGTGGGTCCGACGAGTGCGTACCTCCCTGCGAGCTGCCTCGTACTTTTCTGATCAGGATCTGAACCCCAGGCAGTCAGATCCATCGCCCGTGCGGAGAAGGCTGGACGCCAGCGACGTGACGACGAGGCGAATCAAAGGGCGGCGTATCGGGCGGCTCGGTTGGAAGCGTACGTCCTGGCTTCCTCCATCCAAATAACCCTCAGCACTTACCGGCAGTCATGCGCAGACTCTGGCCCTTGTTCGCCGGAGTCGGATACAGTGAGGCCGAGTGCGTCGCAATTCGAGTGCTCGATCTCCGCTCTCACTACTAACGAGCACGGGACAGGTTCAAAGAAGCAAGCTGGCACTTTGCCGCCCTCACGAGTATATCACGCTTCACCTCGCTTGACATCAGCGAAGGTTCGTTCTTCCGCTCTCGCTTTTTCCGAGTAGCTTCGCTAACCGAGCCCGGCAGTTTGGAACGACATCAAGAGCGAAGCGATAGCGGCACTCCCCGACATCAGAGGCGAAGTCGTCGAGGCTGAGGCGAGGAAAGCGAGAACGCAGCTCACGAAGGATCGGACGGAGCTTCTCCGGTCGTACTACGACACCGTCCTCATCGCTCAGCTCCCCGGCTACCCCAAAGACACCTTCCCCACCTTCAACGAGTTCACCTCCTTTGATCTCATCAAATCTCTCTGGATCGACGGCGACTCGGCGACGGAAGTTGACGCCTCTTCCTGGGACACGAACTGGTTCAAGATGTGCAAAGAGGTTGCGAACCATAGCCGCATCATCCGCGTCGTCGCCATTTGCCACATCGTTGCCGCCACGACGGGGAATCCCCTCGACAACCTCCCGTACAGCGGCTTCAACACAGCGACGTACGACCGCCACTTCCTCAAACGCCTCACCTCGCGCTTCTTCTTCTACACACCTCCGAGGAGACGAGGACGCCCCACACGTATCTCCCTCCTCCCATTCCCCGACGCCCTCTCGCACGCTCCCGACATTGGTTCGTGATGGTTGAGGCTCGAGAAGTACACGAGCAGGCGGCACACGATCATTCTGCGCGCGATGCTGGCGGCGGCGGGGTTGGAAGAGGAGACGGCGACGGTGGAGGAGCTGGAGGGGGTGGGGACGCGGTTTTGCTGGGCCGAGTATCCGGTTTACGAGAGGGGGGAGAAGAGGTGGGAGTGGGGGGAGTTGGTGAGCTTTTTCGTTTGATCAAAGTGGGGAGAAGGGGCTGACGATTTGCGCGTAGATGAAGGAGATTCTGAAGCGCGTGGTGGATACGAAGAGGAGGCCGTTTATAGTCCGGACTATCACGCTCGCTGAGGAGGAGGTGGACGTTGCTTCCGACAAGGACTGAGTCCCTGTTTTTCGCTTGCATGAGCCTGCTACTCTCCCTATCTGCATCATCCCTCGTTTTACCGCAATCTAGGCAAAGCAGCGTTTCAGTTATGGCGTTGCTCGAGGAGAACAGGTCGTTCGAGGAGGATGGGGTCGCTCACCGAGGATCCTCCTCTCCTTCTCTGAGGCTGGTACCTGATCACTTTCGTGCGAGTTACTCTATCGCCTTGCTGGGCGACGCATGAGGCCCTGGAATCCCAAAGGAAATCGTTCGACCTCAGGCCTCCGCTCGAGAAAGTCGCCTCAAAGAAAGAAGTGAGATCCCAGTTCGAGTTCCTCGACGCGATGTCAACCCTTCAGAAGCGGTCCGCCGGCCACACAATCAGCTACGCGGAGAACACCAGCAGCGAGGACGAGGCGGAGGACGGAGTCGGAGTCGCCAGGAGGGAGGAAGGCGGTCCGAACGGCGCCGCGTGTGATGGCGCGGAGGACGCGACGATTAGAGTAAAAGAGGACGACGACTACGACCCTAGTGAGTACAGGTGTTTCTCGAGTGGGGAGGAAGAGCGGGGAGCAGCTCGGCGCGAGGGAGAGCAGCTGTGAGCTGACCTGGCCTCCCTTGGGGCAGCTGCAGCGCGGTCGAAGCCGAGGAAGAAGAAGGCCCGCAAGACGCGCTCTCAGAACAAGGACGTAGGGCAGCCTAGTGCTCTCGAGCCAGTGGAGGCGAAGCCAGCGCCACTGGAGTCCTTCCTGGCGGCGCCTCTCGACGTGCTCGCCGAGGTCAGTCTGCTCCTTCCTTTCTCGCGAAGTTTATAGCTAAGCTATGCTGGCAGAACCTCGAATCCAGTGACCTCCTCAACCTCCTTCGCACCGGTCGTGTATTTCGCGCTCTCCTGCTCTCGAACTCGGCGAAGGGGGTCTGGCTTTCGGCGCGCGTAAATGCGAACCAGTGGCTGCCTGATATTGAAGGCTTGCACGAGATCAAGTACGCGAGACTGCTTTTCCGCAACGCATGCCTCTAAGGCCATTCCTTCGGATTGAAGCCCTGCGAAGGTTGTCACTGACTTGCTTCTCGTCAGGACTGCGGCAAGTGGTGTCACGGGCGCTCAGGCTCAATTGAGCTGTATCTACTCACTAATCAGTGCAACGCTTGCAAGAAGAGCTCGTGCGTTCCCTCGTCCAGCTTCTTGAAACCGAAACTGACCCTATCTCGCAGGCGGATCAAGAAGCCGCAGATCGCCACTCACATGGAGCACCTTCATCCTCAAGCCATCAACTGCGTACTTTTCCGTAGCTGCGGGTTATTTTTGAGCATCGCGCGAGGTTGACTACTGACCAGTTCCCTGCCTGGCAGTCACGAGCTCGGCCGCGAAGTACCGTCCTCATTTCGAATGCCTCAAGTCAGATCTCGAATCAACCAGTGCGACGCTCTACAACCTCCAGAAGCAAGACGAACATGCGTCGAGGGAGAAGCGAGCCGCTCTTCGTCGTCGTAGTGGCGCGCAACCGTCTTCGACCCCCACGGCGGTCGAGACCTTCGTCAAAGCGAGCTCGGAGCGAGTGAATCGGCATGCGGCAGTGAGATGATTGTTGTTAAGCTGGGAGGATCTGAAGCTGACGTTTCCTCCGCAGAGCGTCGAGAAGATCAAGGCGGCCCAGGCGAAGGGTTCGGCGCAGGAGCGACAAGAGTTGGAGGCATGGAGGAAGCAAAGGGAGCTCAGGATTGCCGAGTGCGTCATCCCGTTGTGGTAAAGAGCTCAGCAAACTCACTTCGACGTACGCCGCAGGTTCCGTACGAAGTGCTTCGAGATTGGGTACTCCGATGCCGAGTGCGGCGATTTTCCACCGTTGTCCCTCCATGTACGCGCTAACGACAAAGGACAGATTCGAGTTCTTCGGTAGCTACAACTACTCCTCGCTGGCGCTTTACATAAAGGCGGCATTGCTGGAGATCGACCAAGGTGCGTCGCGCTCGCGAGGCGAGGACTGCACTGCGGGTTCATGTCGCTAAACCTGTACCGCAGCTTGGAAGGACATCGAGCCCGTCGCCGTCGCGTCGCTTGCAAAGATTAGGGAGGATCTCGCCGAGGACGCTATCATCCGGGCCACCGGAACGCTCGAGCGCCAGCGCATCGCACTCCTCCCTGTCTACCACGAGGACCTCTTCTCCGAGCAGCTCGATCAGCACTCGCACGACACCTTCCCCACTCTCGCCGAATTCACCTCCCTTCCCCTCATCAAGAAACTTTGGATCTCCGGCTCCGCTGCGTCCAACATCGACGACGAGTCGTGGGCTGAGCATCGCACGGACGTCCTCGCTGCCGTCCAAGCGCACCGCGATCAGCTTCGCATCAAGTTCATCCGCCACATCCTCGCTGCGACAACTGGGACGTCCTTCAAATCCCTTCCTTCCACTTCGACTTCGTACGATACCGCAACATACGACGACACCTTCTTCAACCGCATCACCTCGCACTTCTACTTCACCGGCTACTACCGCCAGTGGGAACTGCACCCGACACGTTAGGTTCCTTACCCCGACTGCATCACACTCGCTTCGAGGCTGTCGTCGAGTTACAACCAGTGCTAAATCTCGCATGGGAGGCACGTCGTTGTCATGCGCGCTCTCCTCGAAGCTGCGGAGCTCGACGAAGCGACGGCGACGGTGGAGGATCTGGACAAGGTCGGAAGGCGCTTCCAGTGGGCCGAGTACCCTGTGCGCGATCGTGGCGAGGCGAAGTGGGAGTGGAAGGCTCTCGTGCGTCCCGTTCTTCCCCTTTTCCGCTCGTTCGCAGCGGCCTGACAGCGTTTGCAGATCCGCGAGATCCTCAAGCGCGTTCGCGATACCAAGAAGCACCCATTTATCCACCCAACGATCACTCTCGCGGCCAAAGAGGGCGAGTCCGCTGCGGGTTCCGACGACGACAAAGTGCGGCCGAAACGTCGAGGACGAGTCGGATTGATTTAGCTTGCCCCTTCTCTTTGCTTACATTCCCCCTCGCCTGCTGCAATACCCCATAGCTTTGTGTCCAAACGTCGCTTTTTGAGATCTGCGACGAACGAAGCCCTCCTCTCAAGACTCGCTCACCGAGCGACTGTAGCTTTCCAAGCCTCAGACAGGGAGGCGCCGCTAGCCAGGTGGCCGAGGTTCTGCTGTCGATAGATATAAATAAGGAACCTGGAGCTCGACGAACGTCGCGCGGCTTTCAGTGTCAAAAGTTCGAGGAAGAACGAGGTTCGGGCGTCAAGCTCGTCGAGCAAGTTCCCTGTCGAAACGACCTGAAAAATGTGCGTTCCAAGACAAAGAGTGTTGGTGTAAAAAGAAACACTTGAGTTCTGCGGTCGAAGAGCACTGTCTACAAGATGAATCTACATTCCAGCGAGATCCTCCATAATCGTCTGCACTCCCTCTCTCGGCGTAATCTGAGCTTGATACGGAAGCGCTACCGTATTTAGGATCAGTATCCTGCCTGCGATGAGAGTGAAAGAGAGGGAACGCACGATGCGAATTCGCAGAGCTCGTGAACGCGAGCGTGTCGATCTCAATCTCCCCGCCGTCCTCGTCGCGCTTCTTGGCGAAATCAAAGGACCAGATCAGGAGAGCGCAGTTGACTGCAAGGGAGCGAAGTTAGCTTGAGAAGGAGGGCATCAGGTGGATGGAGCGAGCTTACTGAACAGCGATCGATCCGCGACGTTCTTCCCTGCACAAACGCGTCGACCGAAGCCATACCTGCTCGCTCAATCAGCCCACACTCACACCTGGCATCCACCTCACTCACCCAACATGATTAATATCCTTCCTCAAAGCCTTGTCGACCTTCTAACCTTCTCGAACCATCTCTCAGGTCGAAACTCGTTCGGCTCACTGAAGACGGCCGGATCCCTCGAGATACTCCAATGATTCCCTACGATCGCAGAGCCCTTCGGAATGAGGTATCCGCGGTATACGATATCTTCTGTCGTAGCGTGTGCGAAGCCGCCTGAGGAGACGGGGCGCCACCGAAAGACCTGCGAGGGGGTTGGTGAGGTGATTGTGAGGGAGTAAAAAAGGTGCGAACCTCTTTGATGAAGGATTGAAGGTATGGGAGATCGGCTTGGTCGGTGAAGGTTGGTGCTGCACAGGAGAGGGTTAGCGAGGGAGCGAGGGGAGAGGAAGGGAACGCACGACGCTCGCGGCCGACGACGCGGTCGAGTTCGGCTTGAGCTCGTTGAGCGACGCGATGGTTTAGAGTGAGGGCCATGATGGCAATCGAGATCGCAGAGGCCGTGGTGTCTAAATGCAGAGGTCAGTTCCGAGATTTAAAGACCTTTGCGAAGGAGAAAGACGCACCTGATCCCGCTCCGAACATCGAGCCGCCGAGATACGCAACTTCGTCGTTCGAAAGTCCGTATTCTGCGTTCCTCGTCAGCGACCTAAACTCGCGACCATTCGAAGAGCGTACCTTGCTGATGCTCGATCATGTACTTCCCAAACCCCTCGACGTTCTCCCCTCTCGCCATCTTTTCCCGCACCCCATCAAGCTGCTTGCTGAATAGAGCGAGCTCCTCGGCGTGCCATCGTTTCCCATCTCGCTTCCACTGGCCAGGCAGGAAGCGAAGGATAGGGAAGGCATCGACGGCGTAAACTCCTGGACGAACAGCGGAGCCTAGCCGATGACCGTAGGCGTTTACCGCAACAACTTCCGCTGCGATAAGGTGTTAGCGAGGAGTGAGGAGCGAGAGAGGGAGGACTTGCGATCGGTGTAGAGCGTCGGAGTCGTTTTTCCGTACGTGATGTTCATGACTACCGACGCGGCGTACTTTTTTGCGTAGTTCTGAAAGTCTGGAGAGCGTGATTTAGTCGAAGGAGGCAGGGAGGAAGCGAACGACCTACCTGCGGGGTCGGCGATGATGTCGCGGACCAGCACGCGAGCAGCTGCTTCCTGAATCGGCTCGAAGCTCGCCGCCATCTTTGGTTGAAGCCCTTGGTGCAGCATCCTGTCAGTAACAAGTCAGTCTTCGCACTGCGGAGAAGGGACCAGCACGCACTTCCTCAAGCGACGCCAGCGCTCTCCATACTTGACGAGCAGGATCCGCTTCCCTCCCGACATGGTATCCCCGGCCATAATGCTCTGCGAAAAACCTCGTCAGCTTCCGTTACCTCCCTCAGCCCTGCCTCCACTCACCCACGGACGATCCGCCGTCAAAGCCGACTGACTCTCGAGGAGCTCCTGTGAAGCCCTGTAGGTCCCTACGACCACCATCGGCGTGCGCCCAATCCATACCGTAAAAACGTCACCGTATTCCTTGGTCCAATCCTCGAAGAAGCGCCAGGAGAAGGGCTGAGGGATCGTGTTGCCAAACCAGCCGGGTGTCGGCCCTGGAGGGAGAGGAAGGCGCGGCGAGGGGCTGAGCTGGCGGTAGAGGAGGAAGAAGAGGGGGAGAGCAAGGGCGAGAGCTAGACCAGGAGCGAGTTGGCTGAGAGAGACGTCCATTGTGCGTCGAGGAAGAGAGGGCCGAAATCGCGCCCCCACACTAAAGCACGGGCGTATGACCGGGCGAAGCGCTCTTGAGATTTGGCTCAGGATTTGTTGGTAGACAGCGAGCCGGAGAACGCTGGCTATTGCAAGACTTATCACCTTACCTCGCCACAGAGTGGAGGCTGGGCGATCCGCGGGACGAAAGGTTGGCGATTGGGGGGCTTCGCGATTGGCTCCGGACTCCGGAGTCAGGCTTTCTTGCTTTGCACGCAGACGTCCGCCCAGCTTCAGTTTTGCTGCATGCTGACCGTCGCAGCGAATCCAGAAGATGGGAAAAGCTGGCGATAGAAGACAGAGACAGCCTTTTCTCGCTCTCGCTCTCGCTCTCCATCTCCTCAAGTTCGCTCTGCAGCCGCACCCCAAGCCCAAGTCTCACCCCACCAAATCTGTGCTCTATAGTTCATTCAAACGAACTACTCCTTTCTCAAAACAACAACGCGATCACCACCTCACGCGCCTCGCGTCAGCAGCAGCTCAAACGACCGACCTACCACTCCCAACATTAGCCCGTAATCGACCTGAAAAGAGGAAACGCGACGTACGGAAAGCTGCTAAAAAGCGGCTCCCAATCCAGGCTCAATCCCATCTCCCCCGAGCCTCCGAATCCCAAATCCGCCGGCGACGCCAGTTCCCGCAGAGCGTGCCTGGAGACAGACGTATCGAACGTAGCCAAGTCGTATCCCTCGAAAATGCTGGAAATGTCGAAGTCCTGGTGGCCTCCTGCGGCAAAGGCTGCGAGCTCGTCGACCTCCGCAGCGACTGGCGCGCCGAAGATGGAGATGAGGCCCGTTCCTGGTGACTTGACGTGAAGGGCGATATCGTGCAAGATACTGCCAATGCGAGTTTGCTGAGGGTAGGGCATGCCGTTGCCGTCTTGCAAGCGAGGAGCGAGAATGTGGTCGATGAGGAGGAGGGCTTGTTTCGAGATGTTGCGTGCGGCAGGAGAGGTGTAGCTGACTGTGCCGGGCTCGAAGAAGGCTCGGACTCCTAGGATAAGGTCACGTCGGGCGGCAAGGTCGTCTGAGGAGGCTCCAGCTTGCTCTTGACGAAGGAGCTCCGCTGCGAAAGGAAATAGTCAGCTCAGAAGGAAGAAACAATAGGACTACGGACTGAAGAGAACGATGACCGCGCCGATACCGTACGACCACATCCACCAGAGCTGAAGGAGACGTCAGCGATGCGAAAGGAGAGCTTCGAGAGACTAACTCACGTGCTGACGAGGTCCGCCATTCCCCATCTTCCGCAATCCAACACAGATCTCGCCCGCACTCCGAAGACACGCCGCAGTCGAGGGTAGATAGCGAGGATCCTGCCCTCGGAGGAGATAGAACGGTCGATGAAGACGCAGCAAGCGATTGTGAATCATGCATAGGAGCAAAGCGCGATGATCTGGCCACGCAAGGTCAGCGGACGTGTGAGAGGGATGTAGATCATCAACGTACATGGCTTTCGTCGAGGGTTTGAGCCTTCGACGATAAGCTCGAGGCGAGTGATATCAGCTTGGAGACACCGATCCAAGTTGGCGACCGTCTCGAATTGGGCTGCGGACTGTTGCGATGCCAGCATTTGATAGCGCGCGAGTGAGTACATCGTCTGGTTTGAAGATTAGCAATCGACTGCGAAGAGAACTGGAATGAGACGAACGGTGGCGAAGGAAATATCGGTCAAGTGATGCGCGGGACGAGGGTGAACGACGATGTTGGCACCAAGGTCGTCGTCGTCGACGTTGAAAGGCTCGTCGGTATCGACTGCAGCCAAAGGAAGAGATGAATCAGTCGTAGTTCAGCTTGAGCACGCCAACCAGCGTTCTCACAGCTTTGTGGCGGAGCTTGACCGATCCCAGAAGCAGCGCAGTACTGCGTAGAAAGAGAGTCAGCGAGTCCCTCCAGCACCCTCGACGGCGGAACTCGCCATCCAGTCGTACGTCACAACAAAGCTCCACAAGCGCTTCGCAAGTTCGCGCTTCAGCGAGCCACTCTGGAGAGGCAGACCAGGATCGTCTCTCGGCATCGTGCACGGATCCGATCCGAGTTTGTGTAGTCCTAGAAGCTGGCAGAGGCGAATCGCAGCACTGCGCCAGTAGCGTCAGCTCAAGCACTCAAAGCAGGAGGAATAACGACGAAGACGTACGCAAGCCAAATGAAGAACGAGGCTCCATCGCTCGTGTCGGCCGTAGGCTCTGCTGTAGGGCGCTGGTACCTCAGCTTGAGGCAGATCGCCTGCACTGCTCGCACTTGAGGCTTGGTCGACCAGCTGCTCGCTTGGAGAGCCGCTGTCGCCGCGTCATCCCAAATCTGAGGAAGCGCTTGAAGCTCTGCTTCGGGGTAGGCAGCAAGCGCGAGAAGAGGTTCGGTAGGGTTGAGCGTTGAGATGGACCAGGCTAGGACGCAGTAGTAGATGGAGAGCCAAGCCTGCGACCAAGTTTAGCGAAGGAGAAGCGAGGAAGGAGTGGAAGGGACGAACAGGGTCGATGCGATGACCGTTCCCGTTTCGCAGACTCGCCCATAGCTCTGCGCATTCGGCGAGGAACGTCGGACGATGGATGACCTACGAAGGCGCAAATCAGCCGATGTTCGGCACAGTAGGAAGAGTTGCGACGAACGTTGTAGACCCAGCCAATCTCGACGAAAAAGTTGGAGACGAGAGCGTTCGAGACAGTCTCGTCGGGGAGACTGTTGAGGAGCGAGTGCGTGACTTGGAAGGATTTGCCGGGGATGACGGACCCTTGTCCTGGACGCAGAATAAGGATAATTGTCGTGTTCGCTCCAGGACTCGGCGCGGCGGAAGCTGGAACGTCGGCGACCTTTGAGTTAAGAAAGTCAGCCAGAGCCAGCGCAGCGAACGCACCGGACTTCCTGCGGCCAACATGCTAACGGAGGAAAGATCGATGTTGTTGAGACCCCCAGCGAGATACTGGAAGAAAGTGTCAGCTACTGCCAGACCAAACGAAACTGCGAGATACCTACTTGTTTGCGTCCGAGGGCAAGTTCCTCGAGGGCTTGCGCCGCATGCTCCGTATCAATATCGCCAGTGATAACGCGCGACGGTTCGGAAGGATTACGGAGCGGTAGTGGGTAGATGTTGCGGAACTCGGGGCTTTGCGAGTGCGAGGGAGAGCTGGGGTCGGAGAGAGAGATGGCGCTGATATCCGTCGGCGGTAATTCCTGCTGCTGCTGCAGCTGGTCGTCTTGATGAGGTGGTGCCGAGTTGATGCTGCTCTTTTCTGCCAGCTGCCTCTCCAGCTGCGGCACTCGAGTATCAGGAACGAGCCGCGAAGGACGGGACTCAGGAGCGCAAACGGACGTACCATGTGCATCCGCCGTGTGAGAGCTCCGAACTCCTCAGCAACGTCGCGAGCAGCCCCTGGAATAGCGGGTAGATCCCACGCTGAAGGAAGGCATCAGCAACCTCGTTGGTGCGCGGGTTCGGCGGGTCGACTGACTGCATTCGTGCCCCGAATCTCGCTCTGCGGAGGTATCTCGTTTAGCCCAGCTCAGAAGCAATACACGCGCTGCCAACTCACTCGCACACGCCTCACAAGGATCCTGCTTGTCGCACTGCACAACCCGCGGGCGTCGTCAGCTCCTCCTCAGGCTGTTCCTCCTGCTCCTGCTCCTACCCTCCTCTCCTTCCGCCCCGCCGCGGCGATCTGCACTCACCTTTGTCTTGCGACGTTGACAAGGCAGGCAGCTTGCCTTCTTCCGTTTCCTCCGACGCTTCGCCGGGCGCTCTTGGTCCTGATCCATCGGGTCTGGCCGCGCCGGGGCGGCAAGTTTCGCAGTCTCCATCTTCTCTAGCTACTTCTGTGATAAGCACCAAGTCCGAGGGTACTCCATCAGCCTTTTTGGTGTCATGTCGGTCGTGGGATGTGCGCTTTCCTAAATCGCTGCTCTTTTCGCAAAAGCTGACCACGTCCCCGCCTCCAGATGCGATGAATCTGTCGAGCAATGCTCCTCGCGTTCGCTATGCTGCACTCTTCCTGCAAGCCTGCAAGCTTTCTCCCCCTTGATTTTCTCGCACGACAAATGCTGACAATCTCTCGCAGTTGGCGGATACGCTGTCAGTCCTGTCATCACAGCCTGGCTCGTCGACAACGTCGCTCCGCACTACAAGCGTGGAACCGCCATCGCTATCTCCTTCATCGGGACGCAGGTGAGCCTCCTCCATTCCAGCAACCTACATCCCGCTGACCGATCTCGCAGCTCGGTGGAATCATCTCTACGTGGATCTATCCCGCTGAGGAATCGCCTCGCTACCACACTGGAGCCTCAGTCAGCATCTCTGCTGCCGCCATTCTCGCCGTCTCCCCACTCCTCGTCGTCCTCTACCTCAAACAGCAGAATCGACGCAAGGCGCTGCTGCTCTCGCAGCTTGGGCCGGATCACGTTCATGCGGAGGGCCCGATGAAGGATACGGATGGTAAGATACTTTCTTGCGCTGTTCTGGTCGGTACTGACGGTTGGAGTCCTCCAGTTCGCTACGTTTACGTCGCTTGAAAGACGGGTCGAGGGTTTTGTTGATTGATGTACCGACTTAGGGTCGCAGAGATTGCTGCAATCGCAGTTACGGAAGAGCAGAACAGTTTGGATGTGTGTGCCTATCACGGCGAATATACAAGCGAAACGAACGAGCAGGCGCGAAAGTTGAGCAGGCGATGATGTAGCTCGGCGGCGAGCCCTACAAACTCGTGGGGTGCAAGGCTCGCCCGTGGAAGCGCAGAAATATCATCTGAAGGCCTTGTGCAGGTTCACTCGGCTCCAAGGAGTTTAGAGCGCAGGAGCTTGAGAAAGAGGCACTGCCCAAGGCGGCGTGGCACTGGGGCCGCGAGAAGGGAACGGCTGGAGAACGGGCTGCAGGTCCCTCAGGGTCGTTCCAAGCCAGAGAGCAGATGCGGAACTCCACAAGGCAAGTAGAGAGCCTCTTGGAGGTGTCTTCGTAACCCGCCCCTCGCTGAGGGACAGGAGCAACAACGCCGGCCGCGACGAGAGGGCGGACCGCGCGACTTGCGATACGCAGGATGCGGAAGCAGGGCGTTCCGGGAAAGAAGCGCCTAGTGGTGTTGGGATAGGCAGCTGAGCAGAAGAGGAGCGAACGGTAGGAGGAAGAGAGCACGGAGCGCTCTCGACGTCCTCGACGCCGGTTGATCTCCCCCCTCCTCGAACGGACGACGACGACGACGACGACGATGGAACCTGCTTCGATTCTTAACCTGGCCGGGTTATCTGTCCACGTACCTCCTTCACCCATCAAACATCATCCTCCCTCCACTTCTCTAACTCAACAGGATGCGACTCAGCTCGCCGCCGTCGACGACTGGATCTCAACTATAGCAGCCTCACCAGAGCGCGAGGAGGCCTACTACGGTCAGACCTAGCCCATTGCACGCAAAGGAAGCACCACTAACACCTCCACACAGACGAATCCCTCCCCTTCTACCTCCTTGTCCGCCTCCCCACCACCCCACTCACCCGCGCCCAAGCAACCTTTCTCCTCCTCCCCTCCCTCCCCTCTCCCCACCTAACCTTCTCCGCCGACCTTTCCTACCTCGAAAGCCGCTCCCAGTCGCGCACCTCGATTGGCCTCGGACGACCCCCTGTGGACCTGACAGGGGAGTGGGAGGAGCCGAGGACGCCGGCGCCGTTCCCTAGTGCTAGGAAAGGAGAGGGTGGTGAGCAGAGTGGCACACCGGCGTGGAGCTGGGCGTGGGTTGAGGGAGGTGGAGAGGAGGGCAAGGGGAAGGGGAGGGAGAGGAAGTGGGGGGAGGGACGCGTTTGGGTTGGACGTGAGGGAGGAGAGGAGGGTGTGGGAGGATGGATAGGCGTGTGGGAGTTTAGAGGGGATGTTGGTGAGTTGAGGAGCTGGGCGCGGGGCGAGAGACAGCAGCTGATGCAGCGAACAGCGTTCGTCAAGACTT
The DNA here is from genome assembly GCA_002917775.1 of Glaciozyma antarctica PI12. Taxonomy (NCBI): domain Eukaryota; kingdom Fungi; phylum Basidiomycota; class Microbotryomycetes; order Kriegeriales; family Camptobasidiaceae; genus Glaciozyma; species Glaciozyma antarctica. The sequence goes on along the minus strand of KZ627154.1, from coordinate 135,511 downwards.
CCCTGGCAGAGCCGAAGCTCTGCCTAACCGTCACGATGACCTTTCGAGATGATCCACGACTGCACGATGTGCTGGAGCGCACGAGCTCACCCAGATCCAACGGAGTCTCGGCCTCTCACGACGACGAGTACCTCATCGAGTCCTTTGACGGTACGTTGCCTTGTTCGCGCTTTACGACGCTGCTAACTCACTGAAAAAGCAGACGTAAACCTTCTTGAAGGTCTCGACGACTACCTCCACCTCCCCGCCTCTCGACTTCCCCGCCCCATCCCCTCCTCTTCCACCCCCGCACGCCGAACCTCCCACCGCTCCCTCTCCCTCTCCATCCCCGACGCTCTCCACCCCGTCACGCGCCGCTCAGCTCGCCGAGTCCTGCGGGTCCGATCAGCGCTCGCAGTGCGAATGCGGGAGGTACCTTGCGTTGGGTTCGGAGGGGAACGAAGAGGCGTCGGAGGGGAAGCTGCGGTCGAGGGAATGGCGATCTCGGTCGAGGTGGCTGGGACGGGAGAGCGAGGGGATGGATTCGAGGTGGAGAGCGTCGAGCTGCTCGTTACTGGTGGGGCTGGGGCAGGAGATGTCGAGGTGAAGGAGCTGGCGGCTGGACGGACCGAGCAGTTCCCCATCCTACTGGGGTCGAAGAACCACCAGTTCAACTTCCTCTACTCCGTCACCTACTCGGGCCACGACGAAACTTCCGCCTTTGACGAACCTCCCCTTCCTCCTCCCGTCCCCATCTACGTCGCCACCAGCCCTTCGCAACGCTTCACCGCAAGACCTGAGGACGTCCATCCGAGCTCCTTCGTCGAACCCCCGCCATCGATCCCGAGCAAGTCGAACGCCTGGATCCGCGAGGTCGTCATCGTCGTTACCGGACGTCCAGTGCGGGTCGACCGGTCGGGGTACAGCGTGCCGAATGGCGAGGAGCCAGCACAGGAGTACCCGACCACCTCATTCGAATCGAGGTGGAACTGCGTCCTCGACATTTCCCCCTTCGCCCTTCGCGCCCAATCTCACCGCGCGTCCTTCACTCCCCTCCCCACTCCCCGCCCTCTCTCCTCCTTCTCCCCAGCCAACCGCCACTCCCCTCCGCGCAGCAAGCCCCCTCCAACCCTCGAAGCCATCGCCGGCTCGAAACGGCACACCATCGCCGGCCTCGCAACCCTCCTCCAGAAAACTCCAACGCTACAACACCCGCCTTCTCGAATCTCCCTCTCTCTCCCCTCATACGACCCCTCCCGCGCCCTCCCACCTACCCCACTCGAAGCTCCCACCCCCGGCGCAACAGGTCGTCGATTCTTCTCCCTCCCTGCCAGCGGGACTCCGCCTCGAACACCTCTCGATCCCCGTCCTCCTCGCTCTCCATTCCCTCACGGGGTTTCTCCTACACCCGCTTATCTACCGCATTCGAGTACGCGAGAAGCGTTTCCGGTCGCGGAGGGGAGGTGGGAGGAGAGAGGGAGCGTACTGGTTTCGGTAGCGCTCATTCCTCTCAGGAGCGTCAAGGCTAAGGCGAGGGTCGAATCAATTGTCTTTGGCATCATTGAGGAGGGGGCGCAGAAAGACGAGTTCCAGTTCCCGGCTCGTGAGCCGAAAGCCAGCGAGGGGAATGGAGGAGAGAGGACGCCGAGGGTGGGCGTATTGGACGTCTTTCTCGTAGAAGTCTTTGTGCTCAATCGAGGGGACGAGGTTAGGAGGTTCACAGTCGGAGTTCCGCCGAGGAGAGGGGAAGGACTGGGGAAGGATGATAGGGTCGCGACGATTGTAGCGCTCGAGAACGACGTGCGAATAGGGTGCGTCTTCCCTTTCCCCTCTCCGTACGAGCGCTAATGCGTCGCTGTGTACAGGCCATTGGCACCGCAGTCGTGTCAGAGCGTGAGGATGAGGTTCGTCGCGCTGAGACCGGGGGCGCATAGGCTCGAGGAGCTGCGATTGGTGGATCTGGGGACGGGAAGGGAGACGAGGTTGAAGAATCCGGTGGTGGTTGTCGTTGAGGGTTGAAAAGCATACTCTATGAGCGGGCTTCCTCGTTGATCGTGCGAAAGGAGGTTGGTACCTCGGCCTCGACACCTCGCTCACCGCACCGAAGGGGAATCTCCCTCCTTTTTCACTCCATACACTTGCAGAAGCTTTCTATTGAACTACAAGCAGCTGTCCTGGCAGCGCAGGGACTAAAGAGAGGGAGAAAGTGGAGAATTAACTCGAACATTCGAGGACTTGCTCGGCCGCGTCGTCGTCTCTCCCTTCGCCGCTCATTACCAAAACCAACCCTTCACTGCCCAGTTTTAAAGTGCTGAAGCAGGAGAGACTCAACGAAACTGGCAGACCCACCTGCCGGCGGAGTACGTCGAAACCCCTCGGGAATTCACTTTAATATAAGGTGGGTCTCATAAGACCCAATACCTCGAACCCACAACTCTCTCTCTCGCTCCAACTCACCGCTCCCAAGCCGCTACACTCAGCCCACACCAAGCAGCACCACACTCCCGCCCAACCGCCAGCGCAGCAAGCACCGCGAACACCACCTTAGCTCGGTCGACCTTCCCCGCCCTTCCCGACCCCCCAACTCCTCCTGCAACATCATGAAAGGCAAGGACTACTACGCCATCCTCGGTATCGGCAAGGCGGCTTCGGATGAAGAGATCAAGAAGGCCTACAAGAAGATGGCCATGAAACACCACCCTGATCGCAACCCTGACAACACCGAAGCCGCTTCCATCAAGTTCAAGGAAGTCTCCGAGGCGTTCGAAGCTCTCTCGGACTCGAACAAGCGCGCCGTCTACGACCAGTTCGGCGAGGAGGGGCTCAAGAACGGTGGAGGGGCACCGCCGCCGGGATCGGGATACGCAGGAGGGTTCCCTGGAGGAGGAGGTGGAGGAGGAGCGGGAGGATTCCCCGCGGGCTTCTCGTTTGGGGGAATGCCTGGTGGGATGGGAGGAGGGATGGGAGGAGGGAGGGGAGGGTTCAGCCCTAGTGATCCCGAGGCCATCTTCTCGCAGGTCCGTTTCGGTCCTTTCTATTCCGAGGTGTGCGAGGCTGATGGTGCTTGTGATACGCAGTTCTTTAGCGGAGGAGGGTTTGGTGGAGCGGGAGGAGGAGCGAGTCCGTTTGGAGGAGGGTTTGGAGGACGCCCGTCGGCGATGGACACGGATTCGGACGAGGCTTCGCCGTTTGGAGCGAGGAGCTCTGGAAGACCGAAGCCCCCTCCTCAGGTCACCGAAATCAGTACGTCGTCTCTCCCTCGCTCGCTCTAAACAAGACGACCCGAAGCTGACCTCTTTCTTCGTCGCACAGTCAAGCCTCTGCCGATCGCACTCGAGGATCTCTACAAGGGCACGACAAAGAAGCTCCGCATCACCAAGAAGCGCAGGAACGGCGAAGAGGAAGCCAAGACTCTCGAAGTCGTCGTTCGTCCAGGCTGGAAAGCCGGAACGCGCATCAAGTTCGCCGGAGCGGGACACGAGACGGCCAGCACGACCCAGGTACGTCCCTCCTCCCCACCTCGCACGTACGCGCTAACAACCCCCGCAGGACGTCGTCTTCGTCATCGAGGAGAAGCCGCACGATAACTACACGCGCGAAGGGGACGACCTCGTACTCGTCGTTAAAGTTCCTCTGCGCGACGCTCTTTCGGGACCTACGCCTCCCGACACGTTCACTCGCACGATCAAATCTCTTGATGGGCGACTCATCCGCTACGACTTGCCGTACCCGTCCACGAGGAACGGCGGCGCACCGCTCAAGCCTGGTCAGGTGGTCAAGGTCGAGGGGGAGGTACGTTCTTTCCCTTTTTTGAGGGGTGGGCGAGAGCTGATGCGTGGGGTTTGTTAGGGAATGCCGATTTCGAAGAAGGGATCGCTGAAGAAGAAGGGAGACCTCATCGTGCGCGTCGAGATCGTCTTCCCGGATCGGTTGACGGCGGCGCAAGCGGAGGGAGTTCGTACGGCGCTGAGTTAGAGGGGTCTGTTTAGGAAAGTGTAGGGGGGTGTTTGTGGGATGTATTGAAGTGCTTGGTGTCTCCTTTCTGGTCGACGAGCGAGAGAGGACCCGGGGGCGAAAGTTGCGTCTTTTGGTGCGGAGAAGGAAAGGGAACGGTGTGGAGCGACCTGGATAAGGCAGGGCAGGATCCCAAGACTGCATCGGAATCTCTGCTGGCAAAATCCACGGGGTCGAGAGACACGAGCGCTCGGAGAACGGACTTCCTTCCGTGGGGGGGGACTAGTGGGGAGCCGAAGATGCGAAGGTGGACGTCTCTTGTTCTCTTCGCACACTACGCGATGAAGCTCGACGGTACCCAAGTCTTCTACATCACTGGGTGAGTCCTTCGTCGGCTCTTGGAAGGTCAGCGAGGAGCTAACGGAGCGTTGCAGCTGCAACAACCCCGGCGGCTTGAGCTACTCGCTCATCGTCAGGCTCCTCGCTTTCGGCACCAAGATTTGTGCTGTCGACCGCACCGTCGAGACTGTCGAAGCGGATTTCAAAGCTGAGATCGCGTACGTGGAGCAAGTCTGTCCAAGGGAAGCTCGCTGACCCCTTCCATGGCAGGTGCGGGCAGTTGACCGCCTTCCAGGCCGATATCACGGACTGGGCTGCTTACCGCCTCTCTTTTGCTCACGCCGTCAAGATGTTTGGAAAGATTGACGCGGCCATCCTGAACGCCGGCATCTACGAGGGCCCTGGAGGATGGTGGGAGGACCTCGAGGACTCAAGCTACATTGCTTTGGATGTCAACGTCGCTGCGGTGATCAAGGGGACACGGATTGCTTTGAATACTGTAACTCGCCTAGCAGCGCATGTGGAACTGATTTTCTGGTGTAGGTGGACCGGTTCTTGATCCAGGACTCGCCAGGATTGATTATCGCGACTGGAAGCATTGCCGCTCAAGTCACCAGTGCGAGGACGCCAGTCTACTGCGCTTCCAAGTACGTTCTTCGTACGTCCTAGAATAAGGAGAAGACTGCTAACGGCTCGTTTTCAGGTGGGCAGTTGGGGTACGCCGCGCGTTCGTCGCGCTCCAGACGTTCGCTCACTCCGTTTCTTCGCAGGGATTCGTTCGCTCGATGGCCCCTCTCGAGAAAGAAGCCGGTATTCGTGTGTGCGTCCTCGAGCCCGGAATCATCAAGGTGCGTTCAATTCAACGTCTTCTCCAGCTTCGCGACCGACCTCGCTCCCTTCGCAGACTTCCTTCTGGAGCCAGATCGGCGTTGACCATACCACGCTTCCCGAAGAAGCTGCCATCCCGATCCCTACTGTCATAGACGCATGGCTAGATATCATTCAAGACCCCGAGCGCATTCCTGGAGGTCTGTCCTCCTCCCTCTCGGCGTCGCTCTCGAGCTGATAACCTCGCCAAACAGGATCGGCATACGAGATCTTGCCCACGGGAACGCGCGTTTACCCACTCCAAGGTCCCAGGACTCGGGCGCCTGATGCGGGGAGGGACGAAGGGGTTCCGGACCTGGTTGCGAACATGCGGGCGGCCTTGTCGGAAAGGCGAGCGTCTGGACGGGCCGTTTGAGTGGGCTCAATGTTAATACGATAAAATGGAAGTCGCTCTACTCATTCCTGGGGCGAAAAATTGCGAACGAACGACGCTGAAACAGACGGGAAGGAGAGGCGACAGGACGGTACGCGAAGCAGCTTAAACCGATTTACATTCCAGGTCTCGAGTTTCTCGCCCAGGCCACCAGCTGGATTCTCCCGCGATGTTTGCTACGCCGTCAGGGCCCCGCCAGTACTCCACCAGCAGGAGCAAGGAAGTCGCAGTCGGCCGTGCGCGAAAGTTGAGATGGAGGACCTGAGGGCGACTGGTTCGTAGCGATCGTGTACTTTGACGAAGCTTGAAGCAGCAGAGCCTGAAGGAAGCACCTGCAAGCGCACCGAGACTCAGCTACTGCTCTCCTGCTCCCCAAAGAAGCCTCCGCCAGCACTCACCTCGATTCGCACCTGCGCCCATCACCATTTCCCTACGTCGGGCGAGCCAATACGTGACCACCGTGCAATCCTTTCTTCTCGTCAAAGCCCTCCTCTGGCGAGACTCTGCAAGCTGTCCGCGTCTCGGCTTTCGCAACACCACCTCAGCGCCATCAGCGCCCTCTCCCGGCAGTCGCCTTGAGCGGGGAGTACGGTAGTTCAGTTGGATGCGGAGGTGAGCCCGAGCGAGAAGTCGAGGTGCAAGATTGCTCCGTAGCGGATCAAGAGCAGGAGAGGTCGAGGAGAGTGGGAGCGGGTCGAGGGTTGGTGCTGGTTCGCTCGGGCGGGTCCACGTTGGCGGACGGGGCTCCTGAGTGGTTCCTGCGATGAACTGTGCTGGCAAGTGGTGGCGTCGGGGCGGAGGGCCGGTGGAGGAGAACAAAGGAGGAGTCGATCGAGCCTTTGTTCGCGGAGCTCGTCGTTCGTCTTCCTGCATCAACTCGCTCGGGAACGCTGCTTATCACCACTTGCGCTACTGAACGACCTACGAAGGTGAGCCACGTCTCGCGCGCCGCCTCCTCAGAGCTGACGGCGCCCGTCCAGCGAGCTCCGATCCTCTCCCTCCCCAACTTCAGCTCGAGTCGTCGCCATGCCTCTGCCCCGCAACAGACATCCAAAGCCGAAAGCACCGCCCACACCGCAGCCGAGGCTGACGCTCAGCTCTCCCACTCCTCTGGCACTACACGCTCGCGGCCCCAAGTTGCCGTCGCGACTACGCGCTCTTGCCTTCTCCACTCCCACTCGCCTCCGCCGATCCAGCCTCTCTCCTCGACTACCATGGCGATACCCGAGCTTGGAACAGCGATTGGGAGCTTATTCTCCGCGCCATTCACGACCCGAATGCCCTTCGCCTTATCAACAGCAGCGATCCGACGAGGGATCACGCGCACCACCTGAACGAGTACGAGTTTGCGATGCGCGACGTACTGCGCCAACTCACTGCGGTCAACACGCGTCGTCCCTTTGCGTGGATCGCTGGACGTAAAGATTACGAGAAGGAGGTGGCGGAGGTTTGGAGGCGGAAGAGCGAGATTGAGCGGGAGGAGATTGTGCTGGACGAGTTGGCGTGTATTCATGGCGGGATGGACGAGGCGGGGAAGAAGCTGGAAAAGAATCGGGTGTACACGCCCGAGATTACGCTGCGTGAGATGGCAGGAGGAGGAGGGGAAGGGTTTCTCAGGCTCGTTCGCGCGCTCCTTCCTACGGCCGATCGCTTGGACGACTGGAGTATGGACGAGGGAGGTGACCTATTTTCTCTCGCCCGGACGCACGCGCTCGAACTAACGACTTCTTCTTGCTAGCGAGCGGAGGAACGCAGGTGATGGAGCAGGATCAGCTGGATTGAGGGTGCCGAGGGAGCGAGGTGTTTTGCATTGCGAAGGTCTTCGAGCTTGATACTGCTTGACGAGACACTGCTTTGGCTTGAGAATGGCCAGCTCACTCCACACGGCGAACCTTTCGTAGCTGCCACTCCCTCCTCGGTGCCATCCTCGCTCGCTCGCGGTTCGCTCTTCGCTCCAGTGTCCTCTCAGTCCGAACAGGGCAGGACAGAGCTCATCGAAGAAGTACGTGCGCTTGAGTTCCGCCCATTCTGAGCGAGGATTGGCTTCGACGGGCAGCCTCGAAGGAGCAGACTAGAGGAACAAGGCGACCGAAACAGCGAGCTAGCGGACGGACGCCGTCATCTCTCGAGGAGCTGCTTCGAGGATCTTGCAGGAGTGATTCCGTAAAGCAGAATCTTCTCGTGAATAGCCCTGAGCAGTGTCTGAGAGACGAGTTTGAGGAAGCGCACGTGCGGTCGAGCGAGAGAGTCCAAATCCAATTCAGCTCGACGCCTGTTCTCCCTTAGATTGGTTGGAGGGCTTCTCAACTTCTTCCACCACCTCGCCAGTACCTCCAGCACTCGCCTAAACACCGAGAACACCGCCATGAAGTTCGGCGCGGTCATCAAGGACGCCCTCTGTAAGTGTCGGCGAGATCACAGCTGCGTATCTCGAGGAGCCAAGGAGGGAGGAGGGGGGAGGCAAGAGGGTAAACGGCGCTGGTGGGGACAAGCTTAACGGCGCAGGAACATTAGGCGCAGCTGGGCGTACGGCGTAGGACCAAAGGGCGAGCTGCTGCTTTGTCCCCTCTCTCAATGACGGCGCACGAGGGGGAGCAGGCGCGTGGTGCTCGGATGGGCTTGGAGCCTGGGTGGTGTGGTAGTGGGATTGCTGGGGCAGCTATGGAAGGGGCAGGGCAGGTGAAGGCGCTCTGGAGGAGCTGGCGGTACTCCTGCAGGGGAGGGTCACCTGCGCCCCTCTCATCGTCCGGAGCAGGCATCACGTTCCTCTGGACCCTCCTCACAAAGCTGCGAACGTGACGAACGACAGCTAACGTACCTTGCGAATCCCGCAGACCAGGACTGGCAAGCCTCCTACATCGACTGTACGTCGCGCCTCCTCTCCGCGCTTCGCTCTTCCTTCGCTGACCCCGCGCGCAGACTCTGGATTGAAGCGATTCGTCAAGGACCGACAAGAGAACCACAAGTGGGACGACACGGACGAAGCGGATTTTATCCGCGCACTCGACAGCGAGCTCGACAAGGTCGTCAAGTTCCAAGAAGGAAAGGTGCGTCTTCGTTCCTCGGTGAAGCGCTGGCGTGAGCTAACGGATGGGTAGATCGCCGAGCTCACGGATTTGATCACGTCGTACGAGGACCAGGTCAAGCTCCTCATCTCCAACGCTGCGCCTCGACCTGTCTCTGGTGACCCGGACGAGGGTGAGGGAGAGGACTTTGATGATGGCGTGAGCGATATCTCGGACGACGAGACGGAGGATCGGTTCGTCGACTTGGAGGAGGACCTCGCGAATGTCATTGCCGACGTGCATGATCTCGGTGCGTCGCCTGCTCGAAGCTGACGACGAGCGAGAGCTGACGGTCCTCGCGCAGGTCATTTCTCGCATCTCAACTACACCGGCTTCGTTAAGATCGTCAAGAAGCACGACGTCCGTCTCGTCGCTCAACTCCCGAACGACCACTCACGCTCGTCCCGCAGAAAAAGACTGGTTTCGCCCTTCGCGGCCCCTTCATGCGCGAATACCTCGACAAGCGGCCCTTCTACAAGGAGAACTACGACGCCTTGATCGTCCAGCTCTCGCGGCTCTATAACCTCGTTCGAACGAGGGGGAACCCCGTCATGGGAGATAGCAGTGCTGGGGGGGAGCAGAGCGCGTTCGTGAGGCAGACTACCAAGTACTGGGTGCGTTGCTGTTTGGGAGGGAGTGAGGGGGATGGGAGCTGATGCGGAGAGCAGGTGCATCCGGATAACTACGTTCAGCTCAAACTCGTCATCCTCAAGCACCTTCCCGTCCTCGGTGCGTTCCGCCTGCGTGGAGTTCTTCGGCTGCTAACGCGATCTCACACAGTCTTCAACCCCGAAAAGCAGTTCGAGCAAGCCGACGCAGCGATCTCCTCCATCTATTTCGACAACGAAGCTCTCGACCTCTACCTCGGTCGACTCGAGAAGACGGAGGGAGCCGAAGCGATTCGTATGCGGTGGTACGGTGGGATGGACGTCAAGACGATCTTTGTTCGTCCCCTCCTTTCCCAGCGCAACGCACACTGACGTGGGTAGGTCGAGCGCAAGACGCATAGGGAGGACTGGACGGGGGAGAAGAGTGTCAAGGCGCGTTTCCCGATCAAGGAGGAGAACCTGAACGCGTTCCTAGCTGGGACGTTCACGATGGACGAGACGTTTGAGAACCTTCGCAAGCGGGGGAAGAAGAGTGATAAGGAGGTCGATTCGATGATCAAGCTCGCGAGGGAGGTCCAAGCTGCCGTCATCAACAAGGGACTCAAGCCTGGTGCGTTCCTTCTCCTCGTCGTAGAAACGCAGCTAACTTCCAACGTGGCAGTCATGCGCACTTTCTACTCTCGCACGGCTTTCCAACTCCCCGGCGACGCTCGCGTCCGCATCTCCTTCGACACGCAACTCTCCCTCATCCGCGAGGACAACTGGGACGGCGTACGTCGTTCAGGCGATAACTGGCGCCGGATGGACATCGGGATAGATTTCCCGTTCGATCAGCTGCCGAAGGAGGACAAGGAGCTGTTCCCGTACGGAGTTCTGGAGGTCAAGTTGCAGACGCAGGCGGGGCAGGAACCGCCGGATTGGGTTAGGGAACTGCTGTCGAGTCATTTGGTCGAGGCGGTGCCGAAGTTCTCCAAGTTCATTCATGGTGAGTCGTTTTCGGTTCGGTGAGTAAGGAGGGGAGCTGATTTGGCGATGCAGGCTGCGCGACGCTACTCCCGAATCGTGTCGACCTAGTTCCGTTCTGGCTACCTCAGATGGAGTACGTTCTTCCTCTCTCAGCTCCTCTTTGACCCCGCTGACGACGACGGCACAGGACCGACATCCGCAAGCCGGCCACTCGCAAAGCTCAAATTCAACGCCCCGCCACCACCCACTCCAACTCCCTCTCCGCCACTCCCTCCGACACTCAATCCGGCGACGTCGCGCTCGAGCACTACACCGAGCCCGTCTCAGACGACGAGGAGGAGGATTCGGACCGTTTCGCAGCTGTCGCGAGCGACGAAGCGGGGTGGGCGGACCTCCCTGCTCAAGTCGCTGCGGAGGCGAAAGCGTTTCGAGACGATCCCGCCAACAAGGCTCCTACGCCGAAACCTCGAACGGTCGGAGCGGCGAAGGAGATGTTTACGAAACTCACGCCGGCGAATTTGAGCAAGTTGCTGAATTCGAGGATCGAGAGGGATGGGGAGAGGGAGTTGAATACGGGTACGGGGGAGGCGCCGGTTGGGGAGGAGGCGGGAACGTCGGGGGTTTCGTTGAGGCAGGGGAGGGTCGAGTATGTTTCGTCGTTTAGGGCACAGCAGGGGAAGAGGATGGCGGTGCCGGTGAGGGTTGAGCCTAAGGTGTATTTCGCGAACGAGAGGACGAGTGAGTCGTCTCTCTTTCCGTGGCGGTGAGGAGGTGCTGATGAACTGGTGGGCGCAGTGCTCTCGTGGCTCGAGTTCTCGGTCGTCGTATCGGCTATCGGGATTGGGATCTTGTCGTTCTCGGATCCTCATGGTGCGTTCTCACCATCCCTACGGGCGTGGGAAGCCGGCTGACCTCTCGGCGCTCGCAGACGACATCGCCCTCGCCGCTGCCGCATCCTTCACGACCGTCGCGCTCGTCTCCATCCTCTACACGGCCTACACCTTCGTCTGGCGCGTCTTCAAGATCAGGTTCGTTCTCCCTGCTCTTTCTATAGCGGTTCACTCGCTGACCACGCCATCGCAGGAATCGCGAGGCGGTCAACTACCACGATTGGTTCGGCCCGACGGTCCTTTGTGGCGTCCTACTCCTCGCTGTCATCGTCAACTTTTCGTTGAGGATGAGGGCGGGCTTCTAGTCTGCACTTTCGAGGAGGAGGAGGAGGAGGAGTGATTCCCAGCAATTATACACCATGCAGTTCTGTATCTTCTCTCGGCCGCCTTGCTCGCCGCTGGACGATGATCAGGCGTTGGAGCTTCTTTCGATAGCTTTCTTCCCCCAAGCTGAGACGAGGCAACGAATCGCTGCACTGATTCCCCTCTCGCTCTCAGTCGCGCTGGTTCGGACTCCGAGAACGCGGCTGCCTCGCGAGGCCCCCTTCTTCTCCTCGAAAGCGTTTCTCGCTCCTTTCTTCCTTCCACACCCACATGTCGTCGCCCCAGCCCACCACCCCAGCTCCCGATCGCCGCTGCACCAACCCCTTCTCCCTTTCGCGCCGCAACTCGCTCTTCCTCCACCACTCAACCTCCGTCCCAAACCTCCCCCTCGCGTCCTCGCGAGCCTTCTCTCCCGCTCGAACTGCAACCACCAAGCCACCTGCGAGCTCCCTCCCCTCTTCCACGCACCAGAGCTCTCCGAAGCAGACCCCCGTCGCGCAGGAGAATCAGGGGAGGAGCACGGAGGGGAGGATCGAGGTCGATTTAAGGCTTTTGACGAGGAGGCATCATTGGTTGCTGAAGAAGGCGTGGGAAGACAGGGGTGGGGCGTAGCAGCTGAATCGCATGCACCAGCCGAGATGGCAAGCTCCCGCGTCGCGTCAATGGCGTTGAGAGAGACTTCCTGCTCCGGTACCTCTGCTTCGCTTGCCTCGTTCGGTACCGCGCCTAGGGCTTTCGAGGACCACGAAGTGCTACTGTAGAACAGAACAGGACGCTCTGGTTATCACACTCGTTAACTGGTGCCACTGTGCTGAAGCAGGCTCTGTTCGCTCCCTCTCGCTCTTCTCTCTTCTCGCGCTGCTCGCAACACTTCAATAAATTCCACACCGCCCTCACTCCTCATCATCATCCTCATCCAACGCAATCTCATCCGCATTCTCGACGACCTGCTCCGTCTCGGTCCCCTGCAACGTCGTCCTCTCTTTAGCCGCCACGAACGCCGGCTTCTTACCCCCCATCGCAGCGTCCAACGCCGCCATCGGGTCGACGTCCACTCCTCCATGAACCGCCTCTTCGGCGGCGGGTCCACCGGCCTTGACTTGGGCGGCTTTTGCGGCGAGGTAGGAGGATTCGGTGTTGAAGGAGCTTTGGACGGCGCGCTTGATGCGGAGGAACTGCGTCGCGTTGTGGTTAGCAGTGGAGAGAGGAAATGGAGAGAGCAACGCACCTCGCGGAAGGTGTCTTCGGAACCTGTCTCGATCTCGAAGCTGTTCCAGGTCGTCCAGAAATCGGGGTTCGTCTGCACCGCCGTCAGCCGCGTGCTCCCAGCGAGAACGAGAGAAGGAAACGTACCCTGGGATCGCAGAACTGACTCGCGTGCGCAAAGATGGCGCGCGCACGGTCGATCTCGCCGAGCTTGCGTTCGAGCGCTGCGAAGCGAAGGCACATCTCGGCCGTCTGCTTGTCGGGAAGGCTCTCGATCGCACGCTCGTAGATCGGACGCGTGGCGGGGAGACCAAAGTTGGCGGTAGCTTTGGCGATGTAGTAGGTAAACATCTGCGCGCGAGGGTCAGTAGGGAACTGGGACGGAGAGGGGAGCGACGTACCTCCATCCGGTCGATATTCTCGACGGCTTGCGTCGCGCGGTCGTAAACGCTCATCGCACGCTTGGCGAGTCCGTGCTCCTCCTCCATCTTGCCGTACATGAGGTAAAGCGGCTTTGCGAACTTGGCCGGGCAGTTCTCGAGAGCCTGCTCGAAGAGGTCTCGAGCTCGCTCAATCTTGTCGCCGCCCTGTTCAACGTGCATCAGTCGGCGTGGTAGATGGAGGGAATGGGAAGGACGCACGTATCGCTTGATGAACTTGGAGAGGTAGGTGTTCCAGATCTCGAACGCGATGGGGTAGGTGAAGAGGTCGACTCCACGCTCGTAGACCTGCAAGCCTCGTCAGCTTCCGCCCGTCTCTGCATAGCCTGAACGAAACGCACTTTGAAGCTCTCCTCCCAATATTCGTTCTCCTCGAGGAAGTTGGCAAAGTTGATGACGATCTGAGCGTTGGCGATCTTGAGCTCAAAGATCTTGTCATAGACGGCCTTGGTGGTATCCACTGTGCCGATCGACTCCTCGAGATCAACGTAGAAGGACCAGAGCTTGAGGGACTTGAAGAGGCGAGCTTGCGGGGAGAGGGTCTGCCGTGCGAGAGCATCAGCGAAGTTCCAGCGTATGATGGCGGGAACGGAACGTACCTCGTCGTGGAAGCTGACGCCCGTCTTCCTAGGCACCTGCGTCGCGCGCTGCATAACCTTGATCGCCTCGTCGTAGTTCCTGCAACCTCAGTCAGCTCCCTCCTCACTCCCGCACGCACTCGAACCACTCACTCATTCCGAACCTCCATCTCCGCCCACTCGCACCACACCTCGGCCAGCTCGTCGACCTTCTTGAACGGCACCGCGACGGCCTTTTCGAAGATCTTGCGCGCGCTCGGGAGGTCCGCCTCGGCTTCTCCTGCGACGCCGCCTTGCTCGTAGAACTTTGCGAAATGGACCCAGAGCGAGTGGAAGTTGGCGGTGGCTTTGCGAGGGACGATCGTCTTGGTCGCCTTGGTGTACGTCTCGGCGACCTGTGCGGGGAGTGAGGTCAGCTCACGTGCAAGAAAGGGGAGCGAGGGAACGCACCTTTGTGTCGACGGTTCCGTGCAGGGCAACCCGCTTCTCCCACTCTTGAACGTCGTTGGGGTTCCTCCGCAGAAGGACCTCGTTGACAAGGAATGGTCGCCGATCCATGAGCTCCTCGAACCGCTTCATGCACTCGTCCATCTCCTTCTCGTCGCTCTCGACGTCCTCCTCGTCCGCATCCGCCAAGCCGTCCATAAGACCCGAGATGTAGCTCTCCGAGAACTCGGCGTACGCGTCGAAGATCTGGGTAAAGTCGCGCAGGGTGAGGACGGTGCGAATCCCTTCCTCGAACTTAGCGGTCGCGAGGTCGAACTCGCCCTTCTTGATCCAGTACGTCGCGAGTCCCGTCCACAGCCTGCCAGCCTGATCGCGGTAGATGGCGATCCCCTCCGTACGAACGATGCCTTCGACGTCGAGGAGGAGAGCCGAAGTCGCATCGCTCGAAGGGTCGTACGCTTTGGCCGAAGTACTCGCATCCCCAACCTTGCCGACCTCGTCCCCCTTCGCCTGCTCCTGCTCCTGCTCCTGCTCCTGCTCCTTCTCCCTCTCCCGGTCCTCCCTCTCCCTCCCCAACCGCTCGCTTTCCTCCCTCGGCACACCCGTCTCCTCGGGATACTTCTCGCACACCTCGAGCCACTCGCCAAGCAGCTGGTAGGCCGACTTGCCCTCGGGATCTTTGTACGTGCCTGCTGCTGCGCGGCGGGAGAGGCCGAGGAGGAGCTTGGCTGCTTCGAGAGGGCGAGGAGGGTCGAGGGAGAGAAGGAGGTGGACGTAGTGGTGCGTCGGAGTGGGGTCAACCTGTGCGCGCGCGCGGGTTAGCTGGCGTTCGTTCGAAGCGAGGAGGCACGTACGAGGAGGTAGCGACGCCAAACGCGGATGGCCGTCTCACCGCCGATGGATTCGGACCAGGGGAGGTAAACGTGCCAGATACGCTCGTGCATAGACGGGGGGAGGGAACGGAGAGCGCGGTCGAACGTCTTGCGGGCGTGAAAGTGGGAGAGGGCGGCGGGGCACGAAGGGTGGGTGAAGAGGGTGAGGTACGAGAGCCAGAGTCGGGGCATCTGCAGTCGGGCGTAGTCAGCGTGTGTCCAGCATATTGAATGGGAAGGAACGCACAGTGGGCAACCACATGAGAGCACGCTCATGAGCTGCTGCTAGAGACCTCCACTCCTCCCACCCAACAACGCCGTCAAGCCCTCCCGCCCACTCGGACTCGACGTCCCGCTCTCCCTCTTGCAGCTCCTCAACCTCTCCTTTGCCCGCCTCGAGCCACTCGACCATACTCCTCCCCTGCCCGTCATCTCCCCTCTTCTTCTTGGGCGCCTCGAGCTTGAGCGGCTTTCCCGCCTTGCCGAGCACGTACGACGAGCGGACGGCCAGGTACTCCTTCCAGAGCCTGAACGAGCGGGGGAACTGCTTGATCGCGCGCTCGTAGACGTCCGTCAGCCTTTGCAGGCCCAGCCGGCCCTCTGGCGTCGACAGCTTGATCCCGAGTACTGCC
Organism: Glaciozyma antarctica PI12; assembly: GCA_002917775.1. Lineage (NCBI taxonomy): Eukaryota > Fungi > Basidiomycota > Microbotryomycetes > Kriegeriales > Camptobasidiaceae > Glaciozyma > Glaciozyma antarctica. Next base: position 119,950 of record KZ627154.1, on the reverse strand, counting down.
TCCTCCAACTCGCTCGCCTTTCCGCGTGCGCCGAGCTCAGCTGCGAGCACCTCGTCCTTGATGGTCGAGATGTACTGGTTCCAGCGGGTGATCTGGTCAGGGTTGCGCGAGAGGTCGTGTTCGATTGAGAGGTGCTCGTTGTTGATCAGGCCGGGGACGGAGGTGGCCGTTGGGATAGGCGAGGTGAGCGGGAAGGGTGCCACAAGGGCGGTGTACGTTCCCATCGTCGTCGTCGGCGGCGTGGTGTGGAGGAGAACCGCCAGCCCGTTCGTTTTCGCGAAGTCTCCCCGCTCTCAGCTCGGCTGCTGGGTTGTCCTCCTCCTCAACAGCTCAATAAGATGGAGCCTGATCAGGCTGAAGAACGACCTCGGAAACGACCTCGACGTGCCACTCCACCCCCACCGGCACTCCCGCTGCCTCCGTCTCTCCCAGCTCGCCCAGCCTCTCCTCCGCCAACAGCCCTCGCCACACTCTCCCAGTCTCGACAAGACCCCATTCCCCTCTCGCACCCTTTCACCAGCATCCCCATCCACCCTCCAGCGACTTACACCCCTCGCGGTGCTCCTCCAACCGCCTTCCAGCTTCCACTCCACCTCACTTCGTTCTCGTACTCTCCCACTCGAGAGCTCTTGCTGAACGGGGAGAAGAATGCTGCGCTTGAACACTATGTGGAGCCAGTATTGGGGGCAGACTTGAATCGGGGGTACGAGGAGTGTACGTGGAGAGAGGACAAGGAGGACGAGGGGCTCGACGCGATGCTGGACACGTGAGTTTGCGCCGAAGCTTCTGCAGGAGTGGAGCTCATCAAAGTGCGAACAGGTTGACGAGCTGGGTCGAGGGAGATACGACAGGGATGGCGAGCGAGCTGCTGGGGAAGACGTCGGTGATTACTTGGCGAGGGAGTGAGTGCACCTGGATAGGGCAGGAACGCAACAGCTAACGCAGTGATTCAGTGATGACAAAGCTGATGCTGGCGGTTTACGAGGTCGAAGGAGCGAGTCGGGGGCGAGCAGAGGGCTGGGAGATGAATGCGATGGTCATCGACGTGCGTCCTCTATCTCTCTCTCTTCTGAGGTGCGACTTCCGCTAAGACTGTACCACAGGGAACTCTATACCTTGAAGAAGCCAAGTCGCCAGCCAAAATCGCAGCCAAAGCGGCCTCGGAATCCTCGTACAAGCTCCAGTCTTACTACGGTTATTCGTTCGAAGCGTACTGCACCTCCTCGCCCTCCGCTCCTCGCCACGCTCCACCGACATTTGATCCGCCCAATACGAACGTTCAGTGGTGCAGCATTGTCAAGACGAACCTCGGCGGCTTTCGTGCGATCCTCGGGTGGACTGGTGGACTGTGTCGTGCCGAGGAGGGATGGGAAGGCGCCCAAGACGGACGACTTTGTAGAGCTCAAGACCAACATTGTCATTTCGAGTCCTCGGGACGAAGTCTCCTTTGAGCGGTACGCTTCCTCCCTTCGCTCACCGCTCCCTTCCTAAACTCGCTCGCAGCCAAAAGCTCCTCAAGCATTACGTTCAATCCTGTTTGTCCCTCTCCCCTTCCGCCACTCTCCTCGTTAACTCTCCCCAAAGTTCTCCTCGGCGTCCCCACTGTCATCGTCGGCTTCCGCACCCGCCCCGGAATCCTCACTGCTCTCCAGACCTTCCGCACTCTCGAGATCCCCCGCCTGTCCGTCCTCCTCCCTCTCTCACCCCCCTCCTCGCTGACCCACTCCTCCACCAGTGTCCGCGGTAAACCCCACGCCTGGGACCCTCTCGCCTGCCTCGCCTCCGCCCGCACCCTCCTCGCGTTCCTCCATTCTCAAATCTCGGACCACCCCTCGACGCGTGCGGCACAGGAACGGTTCGAGGGTGGAGAAGCGGGGGAGTGGCCGGTATTTAGGATTACGTTCGAGGTGGGGAGGGCGGAGGTGGTGCTGAGGGAGGTCGGGAGGGAGGAGGTGGAGAAGGATGTTGTGGGGGGAAAGAGTGGGGAGAGGAGGGTGGGGATGTTGTTGGAGCGATGGGTGCAGGGAATGAGGGAGAGGAGGAGGGAGAGGGAGAGGTGAGTCGTGTATGTGCGATGGGGGTGAGCTGTCGCTGATAAGCCGGTGCAGGAACGCGCCAACGCCGCCGACGACTCTTCCAACCCCTGCTCCAGCTTCGTACGGCGGTATTTTTCTGCAACGCTAGTCGTTTCTACCTGCTCCTATGCCCTCTTCCCCTCCTCTGTTCCCCTCCACCGCTCTCTTCGTCTCCACCCCCACCCCTCCCCGAGCAAAAGACAGGCTTCATTCTCGCGCAAGCACTCCCCACAGAATGAAGTTCCAGTCCTTCAAAACTCGAAGACCAAACTAGGCGTCCTTAATCTGGCCTGCCGTCCGCTCTTGAAACAGCTCCTTCCCAGCTCCGCTCTCGCGGAGCACGTTCGCCGTTTTTAGGACGGGGAGGGAGAAGAGCTAGATGGGCGCAGGTTCGTTCCATGAGGACCACATTCCGCTGCTTCAGAACGTGCAGGCGCTGCGATACTGCTCTCTTGACGTCGTCGCCTGCTCTCACTCTCCGGACGAGACCCACCTCTGCGGCCTCGTATTTTTTCCCGCTCGCGTTTCGAGACTGAGCATTTCTGCACTTCTGCTGGGACTGCTCTGCGTGAGTCGCAAGCGAGGGGCGACCGGGAGGGCGACCGTCGTGCTGCTCGCTGTCGAGCGTCGTCCTGAGGCGTTGTGACTCGTTGTGATCTGCTCGCTATCTCCGGCGTCGCTGGCCCTCTAAGCCTAAGGGACGAGAGTGTTCACGTCGTTGGGCTATATTAGGCGGTGACCTCTCCAGCTTCGCATCATTGATATCCGTCGACGAAGGGAGGCCCTGCTACGTCGCATCTCGCAAGACCTCTCCTCTGTCGTTCTCCGGTGCTCCGGTGCTTTCTTCCCTGCGTGCCCTGGAACTCAATACCCAAAGCGCAAGAGGGTTACATCTTCGTCGGTGATGAATAATTTGCAGGCTCTGGGAGGAGTTTCACTTCTGGAAGGTGGCGGAAGAGCGAGGGAACCAACACCGAGGACGGGGTTCCTTTAGGACGCTGAACGGATATCAACTCGGGACCGGCGAGTGGCTCTCCCTATCTTCTGTTGCTCTCTGGAAAAGTTCCGAGTACCCTCCAGACGATACCGAGTGAGAAGGAGCGAAAACGGGAAGACTCGACAGCTTCCCTCTCTTCCTCCTTCTCCCATCTCGCAAGATGGCACCACCTCGACGTACTTCCAGCACTGCCGGCCGCAAGATTCACCACCACGACCAGCTGGAGAAGGGCTTAGCCTGCGACTGCTGGTGGGTATCTCTCTCCTCGACCTGGGAACGAGTTAGCCAACTGATGCATTGCGGGGACAGTCGACGTCGTAAAGTTCGCTGCAACGGGGCGAGTCCTGCTTGCAGTGCCTGCTTGAGGACCAACAATTACGAGGGAAAACCGGAGCTCGATTGCGTCTGCCATTACTCGGGGAAGATGAGAGGGAAGAGGATCAGGCGCCGTGGAGTTAAGGTCGAGGAGGGGCTTGCGAAGATGCTAGGTGCGCTAGCTTTCGAGCTATCTTCTCTCGTCAATCTTGGGACTTCTCTAACGTTATATTGGAGATGCTACAGCGGAGGAGAAAGCAAGGACGACCTCCCCCTCACTCCCCCCTCCCCCTCGCTCCGAGGAGTCTCAGTCGCCCTTACAACGCGCGGACTTTTACCACGACGCTGAGGCGTTCCCTTTCCCCGCTCAAGACTGGACGTCCTATTTGTCCTCCTCTTCGTCCTCCTCCTCCGACGCCTTCTCCTCCTCTTACGACTACTCGCCGCCTTCATCCTTCTACACTCCTATCCATACCCCTCCCTCGACCTCCCAGCTCCTCTATCTTTCCCTCTCCTCAGCAGCACCTCCCGTACCTGTCACCGAATCGCTACCGAGGATCTTCGACGAGCAATTCCTCGACTTCAACCTCTTCCCTTCCTTCCCCACCGTCGATTTCTCCCCCCCTCTCGCCCTATTCCCTCCCCAACCGCCCTCCAATTTCTTTCATCCTACATCCGTCCTAACAGCCGCGCTCGGCACCCCCGAACCTCCTCTTAACGACTTTCTCCCCCTCTCGCAATGGAGCGACCCAGACTCGCTTGCGATGTATCTTGCTGCCATAAACGAGGAGCGCCTGAGCTTGGTGAGAGGGGTTTGGGGGGATGAGATGGCGTTGTTGTTCCAGGGGCTTGGGGAGGATGGAGCAATGGGGGTTGGAGCAGGGAGCGAGGGGAGAATGGGTTCGATGAGCTCGCGTTCGGTTGCAGTAAAGATGTTCAGCTGTCTTTGTAGATTTATATAAGCTTCTTTGATCCGTAGTATGACGAGCGTTGGAGACCTGCGCGAGAGCCAGAGCGCGAGCGACAAGTCGAGGACTCAGATTCGCGAGTCGGCGAAGTTCTTCGAGAGCGATACAGGGTGTTTCGAGCACAGAGAAGAAACATTTATTGGGTCTACACTCACCGTGCGCAATGATGGGTGATGGGGGAGAGGAACCGGAGATGTCGTCGGAAGCCCAGCGAGGGGCGCCACACACCGGAACTCCGATGAACACGTTTTCGCCCTCTCACCCTCCCGCAAAGACGCACGAGCAACAGAGCCGTGTTCTCAGAGCTCTTGTTTTTTTTAAATAGTGCAGGCCGTCGGGCCCTCACTCGAGGAGGAGCCGTCGAGGTGGCGAATCAGGGCGAGCTGCTGGCAGTACTGTTCACACCGAGAAGCTTCTTCTTCCAAGCTCGCGTTGCGCTCCAGCCACGAACCCTTTGTTGTGCTGCTCGGCTTTCGACAGCGTAAACCCAGGATAGGCCGATACAGACGGCCGATAGACCTCACGCAACCTCCACTTGAGGACCCATGACCGTCTCCTTTCGTCTGTTCGCCTTCCGCGCACGGCTCTCTTCGCTCGCTGATATCGTGCGCGAGGGTGTATTAACCTTTGTCCAGGGCGCCTGACCATCCGCTCTCAGACTAGCTGTCCCGACCACACCAGCGAGCTTCGGGGCGGTCTGCGATGCGAGACTCCTGATCACTTCTCCAACAGCTGAGCCGATTGCGTTCGCACCATCCAGACTGCGGTATCTAGCCTCCTCACCAGCTGCCCTATTGCCTGGGGAGCTAATCGCCCAGCTTCCTCGTTTCGGGACTTTTCGAACCATCGTCGGGCTCCGGCCGACGAGCTGGCCCCCCAAAGACAAGGCAGGTGGTCACGCTCCCGGCTGGGCTCTCGCTCGTCCTTGTCTCTTTCGGAAGTACGCCGTAAGGCAAGGTCCGACGCTTGATTGCAGTCGTGGTGGCGAAGAAAGTACAGCAAGCAGTATCCCCCGTGATCCATTCCTCGCCCGCAATTCTCCGCATTCCTGAGCGGTGAAGCGCTCCTGGCCATGTCCAGCGTACGGTACGCTGGCTTTGATAACGTTAAAACAAGCTCTACAAGGCGAGGAAGGCACGAAAAAGCCACGAAAACGAGGAGTAGCTTCGCAAGGAACGCGCGGCGGAAGCGAGCCGCGCCCTCGATGCGCTGCTGCCGCACTCCGGCTTCGAAAGAGATCGACGAGAAGGGTCTCCTCGCTCCTGGTTGGTCAAGGCTGTTTGATTGGGGGGACTCCGAGGGAGCCCCAGAGTCTTAGACTAGTCCAGGCGCTGTGGATCCGAGCGCGTCGAGAAGGAGTTCGAAAACCTCCCCTTGTCGCTCTTTGTTCTTGAAGTACTCGCAACGATGCCCAAGACTGGTCGCATCTCCAGCACCGCTGGCAAGACCATCAAGCAGCGGAACCCACTCGGGAAGAACCTGGCGTGTACTACTTGTGCGTCTTCGACGTTGCCCTTTCTTCCAGAAGACGAGAGCTAACTTTGATCTCTGGGACACAGGCAAAGTGCCGCGCGTACGCTGTGATGGAGTTGCTCCAGCGTGCGGAGCTTGCTTGAAGTCGGCGAGGCATGAGGGGAGAGATCCAGCGAGCTGTGGTTGCACCTACGCGCCGGCGTCAAAGGCGACGAAAGTCGACGATCGGAGGAGGAGGAGGAAGCGTGAGGACAGATGGGAGTCGTCCGACACGCAGAGCGATGAGGAAGAAGGTGAGAGCGATACGAGGAGCTCTGCGAACGAGGTTGCTGATCCCCTTTGTCGGTCGCAGACGACCTCGATCTCACATTCCGACGAGATATGGACGCCTACCTCGACTCGTGGACGGGAGAAGAGTCGACCGAGTTCCCCTTCCCTTTCCCCAGCGAGCGCCGCGATTCAACCTCGTCGCAATCTTCCTCCTCGGGCTCCTGCTCGACCCCCTCCACCTCGCCCTCCACCTCTCCCGCCTTCAGCCTCGTTCCCCTTCCCCTCCCCTCTTTCCCTCTCCCCGCTCTCCCCTCCCCTCCCTTTCCACCCCGCTCCCTCCCTTCCACCCGCCTCCGCTTCACGCCTCTCATCCCTCCTCCACCTCTCCCAACCCTCCCCTTCCTCCTCCACTCGTCCTCGAACCCCATTTCATCCACATTCCCCATCACCAAGCCCACCCCCTCCCTCTTCACTCCCAGCAGCCCCGCCATCACTCTCTCCAACTTCGTCCTCGCTCACACGCCCAAAGGAATCACGATCCCCGTCGCAGCCGTCACGAACAAGGAAGCAGAGGACTGGCTCGCCTCGTGTATCGATATCGAGTCGATCCTCGATCCATCCGAGACGTCGAGCCCGACGATGGAGCTCCCGATGTGGGATATTGGCCAGCTGGTGTTCCCCGAGGAGGAGGAGAGGCTGAGTGACGTCGAGGAGGGCGGATGGAGGGACGAGATGACGGCGCTGGATGAGTTGGAGATGATGCTGTGCAAGGATGTGATAGAGAAGAGGATGTCGTGGGTCGGTGGAGTCGGTATTGGGGAGGGCGAGGGGGTTTCGTTGAATCGCATCGTTTATTAGTCGCAGGGTACAGTCGTTTGTATTGTCGGGATGGAATGCACAGGATGCAGCACAGAATCGAGCGAGCGTAGTGAAGAAGAGCAATGAGCGTCACGAGCAGGCCCAGCGAGAGCAGGTCCAGTGCGCGAACAATAATTACGCCGCTCCCTCCATCTCGTCGCTCAGCTTGATCGCCTCGACCCCGTTCGCCATCTCCACCTCGACTCCTCTCACTGCCGTCGGCCCCTCCGCCTCCGCCAGCGCCTTCATCGCCTCAACCGCCACCTCCGCCAAGTTGAACTTTCTGCCCTTCTTCCCGCTCCAGAGCTTGCCTTCGACGATCGAAAGGCCGTAGCAGTTCTTGAAGACGACGGGGATGAGGACGAGGTCGGGGGAGGTGAGGTCCGCTGCGACGGTGAGGGCGGGAGAGCCGTCCGTTGACGAGACAGCGAGGGACCGAATGGAGGCGCCGAGGATTTCGATGAGGACGTGGCGGGAGAGGGGTTCGGTGTGCACACGCACGGCAGGCTCAATTTGGTACTGCGCTCGATGCGTTAGTACGATCCCGACGAGCGAAAGGAGCGACGCACGGTGATATGCGTCTTGTTATGCGCGAGCGACCAGGCCTTGAAGTGTTTTTGGATGAGAACGTCGGAGACTGATTTGACGGAGTCGATGGTGAGGGCATGGCAAGTGGTAACGACAGGCTGGAGTCGCATCGTACACCTGCAAAGTTGCGTAAGCGAAGATTCGGGCGACAAGAGAAGAGAACGTACCGCGCTCGCGAGACGCCAGATTCCTGAATCTCCGTAACGATAGCTTCCGCCAGCTCCACAGGATCATAAGGCCTCGCTATAGCAATGAACGCCACTGCAAACACTCAGTCAGCTTCCCGCCCTCCAGCTCGAGAGAAAGGAGCTCACAGCACTCCGTGTGCGTCTCCAGGCTCTGGAACCGTGGTCTGGGGGCCTTGACCTTGGGTTTCGCAACACCTGCAGGCTTTTCTCCCTCCGCACCCCACTTTTTCCGACTGGGACGAGCAGACCGCAGCGCCGCCAGCTCCCTAGCTATGCTCGCCTCAATCGACTGGTCCTCCTCCTCGTCCTCCTCGTCCTCCTCGTCCTCCTCCTCGGTTTCAGAGTGCACGACAGGAGTGGGCATCTTGGATTCCTCGTCTCCTTCTTCGACGGCAGGAGTGGGGCGGGGAGGGTTGAGGAGCTCGAGAGCGGCCAGTCGTTCGGGTGGATACAAGCGGTCAGCCACCTGCGTTGCGAGTCAGCCGTGTCCTCTTCCTCCCTCCAGGGCCACCGTACCTCTTCCAGGATATCGTACATCTCCGTAACGCTGCGTCCCTCCCTCCCTCGTACGCAAGTGATGAAGATCCCTCGTCCGCCGACTGGTCGTTTTGAGGTCCATCCGCTCGCACGATTCCTTCCGCCGTACTTGGGCTTGCCGGCTAGTCCACTGCCCCTCGTAGCATCTCTTGGCTTTCCAGATCCGCGAGTCGACATGTGCGGGAGGTGAGAGTCGGAGTTGAAGAGACGAATCCACGGCTGGCATTGCTCTTCCTTCGACCTTCCCCCGGCCAGGATGAGCAGACGTCAAGCAAAGGACGACGAGTTTATCGACGCAGCTGAATCCTCAGATGACGAGCTCCGCCCGGACGACCTCGAGTCTGAAGCCTCTGCCGTCTCCTCGAACGAAGCCGGTCCCTCAGCTCCTCGCGTCAAGCGGCCTCCCAAGTCGTCCGCACCAGCTCCGGCCAAGGCGAAGGGGAGAGAGACGAGGAGCAAGGATAAGGGAAAGGGGAAGGGGAAGGGGAAGGCTTGGGAGGGGGACTTTGAGCATACTTGGGACACGGTGAGGGAGGACGAGCGGGGGAGCTTGGAGGGGGTAGTGAGCGAGATGCTGCTCAGTGGGCGGGCAAGGAGGTGCGTTCTGCGCTACGTAGAGCTGGTTGGAGCTGACTAGGCCCGCAGGGTGTTGCGGGATACGACCTCGATCCAGCGAGGCATCATTCGGCATGTCTACCTCGTTATTGACCTCTCGATGGCGATGATGGTTCGCGAATACAAGGCGACTTGGCTGGATTTGACGCTCCAGTATGCTCAGGTGCGTTTGGTGATTGTAGCTGGAGCTGGATAGTTGACCTCGTCGAGCAGGAGTTCGTGAGCGAGTACTTTGATCAGAATCCAATCAGCCAGCTTGCGATCCTGGTAACGAGGGAGGGACAGGCGGAGCGAATCAGTCCGCTGAGTGGTGCGTTGCTGCTTTCCGAAGCTCGAGTGAAACTAAAGAGGTGCGCAGGCAACCCCGTCGACCACATCAAGGCTCTCCAGAACAAGAAGAAGCTCGAGGCTCGCGGGGAGCCGAGTCTCCAGAACGTGTTGGAGATGGCGCGAGCTGGTCTTGCGTGAGTTGAAACTCGTCGAAGAGCGAGAGGTGGCTCACACGCGCTACAGGCATCTCCCTCCGCACGGCTCTCGCGAAGTCATCATCACTCTCGGCTCGCTCACGACTTGCGATCCTGGCAACATTCACGCGACCATGGACGCGACGGCTAAGGATCGGTGAGCTTTCTCGTTGCTGTGGCTGAGTCCCTACTGACTCTCCCGTGCAGGATACGCGTCAACATCATCGGCCTCTCCGCCGAGATGAAGATCTGCAAGGAGATTTGTACAAAGACGAAAGGTTCGCTCTCCCCTCACTTCGCTCGCGATCTCTCCTGACTCAACGACCTACAGGAACCTTCACCGTGGCGAAAGACGACCTCTACCTCCGCGAACTCCTTTTCGAATTCGTCTCCCCTCCGCCCACTCTCGCTCCCTCAAAATCCAACGTCCTCGGCGGCCCGTCCTCCACCGCTCCAACTAACACCTCCGACCTGATGCTCATGGGCTTCCCCACGCTCGTCCACGCAGCCTACCCAGGCTTGTGCTCCTGCCACTCGAAGCTCAAGAGCATCGGCTTTACGTGCCCGAGGTGCAAGAGCCGCATCTGCGACGTCCCTACCGAATGCAAGGTCTGCGGCTTGACAGTCGTCAGCTCTCCTCACCTCGCCCGGAGCTACCGTCACCTCTTCCCCGTACGTCCCTTCCCCTTCCTCCTCTCCCTCGCTAACCTCTCGCCCAGGTCGCAAACTACGAACAAGTCAACGGGTGCGTCTCCATCCCTCCCTCTCTACCTCGCTAAACCCCCACAGGCCCTCCCCTCCCCCCATTCAAATCGCGTGCTATTCCTGCGCATTCCCTTTCGCAGAACTCGCCATTCAAGCTCCCGACCCAACGGGCTCTTCATCGCTCAGCGCGCTGAGTCCGACGGGGAGGTATGCGTGCAAAGAGTGTCGGAGGCACTTTTGTTTGGATTGTGACGTGCTGGTGCATGCAGCGTTGGGGTTCTGTCCGGGGTGTGTGTAGGGAGTAATGCCGTTTGGCGCAAGGATGCGAGTGTGAGCTTGGAAAGTCGAGAGTGGCTGAGAGCGAGTTGGCTTACGATTCAGCCTGTGGGCTGAGACGAGAGGGCGAGGAGAGCGTGGAAGGAGTTGGGGCAGTCGCTGCCCGCTGAGGTGTAGGCGGAGGAGCAGAGCAGGTCTGAGCTGCTGAGAGTTGAACAAGGAGTAGCGACCTTTTCGGTGAGGTGAGCAGGCACTGGCAAGAAAGCAGGGGGAGCAGGCGGTGAGTAAGCAGGATGGCGCAGGAAGGAGCAGCGAGCGAGAGAGGTAGCGAAGCGTAAATGTAGTGTTGCAGAAGGGAGCTCAGAATCGTGGACTCTAGAGCTTGGACTGAGCGCTCTGTGAACGGAGGGGGATCAGCTGGAGTTCGGAAGGCGTCTTGAAAAGGGGATAGGAGCGAGTCGGAGGTGGGTGCGTGTGGGGTACGATAACTCACTTTGAGAACGGTATCCAGCTTGGTCGCGAGCATGATGTTTCCCTTGACCTTCAGCTTGCCTGACATGAAAGCCTTCTGTCCGTTGAGCTTGCCGTCGGCGAGCTGAGTAGGAGGGAATGTGGGGTCAGCTCAAGATCGGGGGGGCGGCGACTTCGGCTCAAGCAGCGCGGACACGCGAAGAGAGAGAGGGTACACACCTGCTGGAACGTATCGTCGGAGAGGGACACGGTCACGTCTGCCTTGGGCTTCGCGCCGCCCTTGTAGACGGTGCCCTCCTACTCGGCAGCAACATCAGCTCCACTCTTTCCTCACCACTCCCGAAACGCGCGCACCTTCTTGAAATCAATCGTCCAGATCCCCTCCTTGCCCTTGGTGTTCTTGACGCGCATCTCAAAGATCCCGTTGACCTTCTTCAAGTCCCCGGCCTTCTCCTCAGGCGACATCTGCTCCTCGTGTTCAGCTCGTGCGCGGGCACCGTATCGAAAAGTTGAGAGCGCACCTTCTCAAGACCGGCGAGGATCTGGTCGAAGATGGCGGAGGCGGGAATCTCAGAGTCTGCGATGGACACTTGACGAGGAGGCGTTAGCGAGCGCTCGGCGCGGGGTAGAGGTCGAGCCCGAGTTCAGGAAGCTGAGCAGGGGACGCGCGGACGTACTGGTTGCTGTTGGGGTGTGTTGGGGAGTGTTGGTGAGGTGCGAGGTGAAGGGGAGAAGGAAGAAAGGCAAGAGGTCGATTGCACGAGCCCAGGGGGGGGGGGAGCGGGCTGAATTTGGCGAAGTCCCCGCTCCGCCGCTCTCTCAATCAACTCGTTCGACGACGACGACGACGACGACGAGCAGTAAACGACGAAAACGAAGTAAAAATGCATGCAAAGTTAAGGAAGGAGAAGGGAGGTGTAAGACTGCAGCCTCCCACCTCGAAAAAAAGGAGCAACCCTCCCCCCCCCCTCCAGAACCTAACGCTCACCAGTCCTCCCTCCCTCTTCACCCCTTCCAGCACCTCCTCTCTCACCCCTACTCCATCCTCACTCTCCCTCCTCTTCCCTCCCGCCCCGAATCCAATACTCCACGCCTTGCTCTTCGCCTTGCTCTTCCTCCCTCCTCCCACCTCCTCCTCATCCATGAACGACGACGCATCCCCTCGCGCCCGAGCGACTGGCTCGGCTTCAAGCGGCAAAGGCGGAAGACTCTTCTCCTTCCGCACCTGCTCGAAACTCGCGTACGGTCCCCCGAGGCGGCGAGGACGAAAAGACTGGAGAAGACGAGAGGTAATCTCCGCCCGAAGGACCAGATCCAGAGCCGTTCCGCCCTGGAACGCCAGTGGAACGCGTCGAGGCAAAACTCCCCGTCGTGAGGACTGAGCCTCGGTCGGCGGGGCCGGCGCGCGCGAGGTCTTGCGAGGGGTAGGCACGGGGATCGTGCGAGGGGTAGGCGCGAGGATCGTGAGATGGGGTGAAGTGGGAGGGGGAGCCGAGGGGGACTGAGTTGGCGCGGGGGTGCGAGGGGAAGGGTTGGTGGTAGGATTGGGGAGTGAGGGGTTGAGGGAAGGAGTCGAGGGAGGAGTTGGATTGCGAACGAAGGTGGTATCGCGGTTCGTTGGCGAGAGCGGAGAGAGGTGGTGGTGGTCGAAGGTCCGCGTCGTCGTCGTAGTCCATCCGTCGTGGCGTCGTCGGCTCCGAAGTACTCGGTCGTCCCTTCTTCCCCTCCCCGCCAATAAGCTTGCTGAAGAACCCCTTGATGCCCTTCTTCTTCTTCTTCTTCCCCTTTGCGCTCCGCTCCCGATCCGCCTCGACATGCCGCGCGACGACCGGGTCCGACATGGACGGGTACGCCTCGTAAGGCGCGTACTGCGCATGCTTGTCCATCGATAACCCGAGGTGCATATCCATCATACTCCCGCTCGGCGCAAAGCTGAGCACGCTCTGCGACGCGCTCTGCCTGAAGCGAGACCAGACGGAATGGCGCCGGTCGTCGACGCCTAGGCTCGCTCGGACCGGGGGAGATGGATCGAGGCGAAGGGAGGGAACGAAGGTCGGTCGAGGAGCGGGCGAATTGGCCAAAGCCGAAGGACTTGCCCGACGACGAGGGGGATTGGAGCGAACCGTTCTTGAGCTGAGGCGACGAGAACCTCCGCGCTTGCGTCGTCAACCATGGCTGGTCTCCGAACGCATAACTCCGCACGCTCGCGGCCGGCGAAGGCGAGTATCCCGCGTTCGACTGCGGTGGAGGTGGGAAGAGCGACGCATTCGAGTCCCTCCGCCCATCGTCCCTCGAGCGACTCTTTGCCCGCGCCCTCGCAGCCTTGTCGTCCCGCTCGACGTTGATGTTCTCGATAACGAGGCCGTTGGGAAGGAGAGTCCAGTTGTTGAGGGAACGGTTGTTGAGGGAGAGGAGGGCGGGAGTGGACTGGCGGACGCCGGCGCGATCTCGTTCTGCGGCGGTCGCTTCACGAGCTTGTCGTTCGAGTTCGAGGAGGTGGATTTGTGTCGCGAGGAACGTTTGGAGGGTTCTCCAGCGGTGGGACGAGGCGGGGGGGTTCTGTCGTCGCACGTTAGCTCCTTCCTCTCCTCCACTCCCAGCGAAACGCGAACTGACCATACTGGTCCACAGCTTGAGACTCTCGACCGTCAACGGCTGGCCCTTGCCGATCCTCTTCCCTCGCCCCGCATAACTCCTCCCACTCTCCCTACTCCCCACCTCCCTACTCCTCCTCATACTCTCCTCACTCCCCTCCTCATCCCACCGCACCGCCTCCTCCCAATCCTGATCACTCTCCCTCGCCCAAGCTCCATCCCCCGTGACGTCCACATTCACCATATCCCTATCCCTCATCATACACTCCACGCAAACCTCCGGCTGCAGAACGAGGTGAGGCGCCGGTTGAGGCCCTAGCAACTCCATCGAAGCCCGGATGATCGAATCCCTTCCAACGCCCACCATGCTCTCCCTCGGCGCGTCCTCCTCCCTCTGCTTCCCTTTCGAAGAGGGTTGGGGGTACGGACCGTCCATGCGCTGGTACGGGGAGGAAGTGGGTGGTAGGGAGCTTAGTGGGTTTGGTGGAGAGTGGGTTGGGGAGACGAGAGCTGGTTGAGGAGGTGAGGCGAGGGAAGGGGGGAGGAGGGAGAATTGGAGAGGGAGGGCGGGGGTGGCGGAAGAGGTCGTGCTGTCGGTGCGGAGGAAGGGTGTAGGACGGGTTGGTGGAGGAGTGGGGAGAGGTGGGCGCGCATGAGGGAAGGATGGGCGGGGGAGTTCGTCTGCAGGTGTTGGAGGGGCGTAGCCTGCGCCTGGTGGGAGGAGACGAGAGAGGACACGCGCCGAGTCGTCCTGCGCGGAGATGCCGGTACGCGAGTCGCTCGGAGAGTGTGGGCCGCCAGAGTCGTGGAGAGTCGCAGGAGTTGGGTAGTCCTGAGTCGGATAGGAAGACTGGGAGACGGCCTGGTCCTGCGAGTCTCCTACGTGAGTTGGGGAGGAGAGGGACATCGTAGAGGGTCGTTGGAACGGTTGGGAAGGAGGTCGTTCCTGCGGCGGCGCAATCAGCTCCCGTTCTGTAGCCAGCCTGCGTGCGGTTGACTTACCTAGTACGTAGTGCTCCTGTAGTGCTCAGCCCAAGAAAAGCCGCCCTCAGTGAAGTGCCACGCAGGCGCGAGGTCCGTCCGTCCTGCTTCCAGCTGTTCGTTCGCAAGCCCTTGAAAGCTTGAAGCGCGGTTGTCCCCAGTACTCGGTGGCGCGTGTCGGGCGTGAACGCCCAAGGAGGACGGCGCGGTGGAGTGTGAAGAGGCGAAGGACTCCTGGCGGGGGGAAGGAGCTGGAGAGGTACGCCTGCGTTTGAGCTGCCTTGGCTGTGGGCGGCGATTGGGCTGATAAGGCGTGGTTCAAAACGACTGGCTGTCTCGTGTTTTCAGCTGGCGCTTTTCAGCTGGCGAGTGTCAGGCAAAAAACCCCAAGCTGACAGGCGGGCTAGTCTTCCGCGCAGATCGCCCAGCTCGCTGTCGCTCCCCAAGCCTCTCCATTCCTCTCCTGATTCTAAACGAAGTATTCTATGCAAAGCGACGTCTTCCAACCCATAATACCACCCAAACAATACAAAAAGTACACCCTCTCTTTCCCTCAAACGACAGGCAAGGTACAAGGGTAAGCCCCCTCCTTCTCCTTCTCCTTCCCCGCCTCACTCCCCTCCGTCGAATGATCTCCATACCTGCCCTCCACCAAATCAATCGCCAGAACCTGCTCCTCGACCTGCGTCCCTTCATCAGCGTTTGTTCCTTCGCCACGGAGGGATGGACGTACGAGACTCTCGTGGTCGGGGAAGTAGGCCGAGAGAAGGACGTGAACGCTGCCAGCGACGAGGATTCCAAAGATACTTGCGATGGCGTACACGTCTGCGTTCCTCGCATCAGTTCTCGCGCTGCGAAAAGAGGAGGGAGGGACGAACATTTCGCTCCGCCGATATCGACCTTGGAGTTGAGAGCCCTGATCATTCCGGGCATGTTGGGGCCGATCGCAACGCAGAGAGCGACGAGGGCGCGCCAGTTGATTCCTGCCGTATCTGTGTTGCGTCGCAGGGTCAGTTTAGCAAGGAAGGGAGGGAAGGGAGGGACGGACAGTAGTAGATTCCGCGAGGGTTGTAGAGCTCGATAACGTGGTACTTCTGCTTCTTGACGAGGAAGTAATCCGCAGCGAGGATCGAAGCAATAGGCGCCAACACGATCGAGTAGGCTCCCATGAACGAGATCTGTCGCAAACTCATCGTTAGGCAGGCTCGCTCGGAGAAGGAGGAAAGGACGAACGAAGGAACCGGCGGAAGCGAGAACTTTCCAGGGTGCGAAAGCCCAGACGCCGACGAAGACTGCGACCATCTGGCCTCGGAGGATGTTGATCCAGCGAGGGAAGAGGGTGCACAAGTCGTTGGCGGACGAGATGGAGTTGGCGGTGATGTTGGTCGTCACTGTGCGAGCGGCGTTTAGAGAGATAGTGGGAGGGGGAAGGAGGAACGTACTGTTTCCGATAGCCCAGGCAGCGGCGCAGAAGAAGCCCGCCGCACGTCCTCCTCGCGATCCCATCCACTTATCAATCTGCGCGCACCTAATCACGCCCCCCCCCCCCCCTCCAAACTCGATCGAAAGAGAACTAACGATATCAAAAGGCTGCCAGAGCACCTCTCCATAAATGACGAAAGTGCAGTTGGACGCAATAGCGCCAAACAACGCGCAAGTGCACCAGAGCGCAGGGACGAAGAAGATCTGCATCGCCGCAGACGTCTCCTTCTTGCTGTACCTACTGAAATCCCCAATATTGCACGCGAGCGTGCTCCACGTCCCTGCTCCTCGTCAGTCCTCGCCCTCCCGAAATCACGGAAAGAAACGAACCCATGCAAGCGGTGACGGCGGTCATGAATGCGTACCACGCGTCCAGTCCCTTGAGCGTCGATCCAGCGCGAAGGATAGGACCAGCCTGGTCTCCAGCCTCATGGATCGACCAGGCCATCATTCCGAGTGCGACGATAGGGAGAGTAACGGCTTTGACGAGGAAGAGGGGGCGGAGGTTCCGAGGGTGGATGAGACAGAAGGGGAATTGGATACTGCGAGAAGCGTCAGCGAGGGAGGGGTGAGGGAGAGGAAGGGACGAACAGCCAGAAAATGAAGAAGCAGAGCATGTCTTGCGAAGTGACGCCGGCGGAGGCGGGGAGTCGGTTAGGGAACGCCTGTGGAGAGGTCAGCGTGAGATCCTGAGGACGGGGAGAAGGAACGCACGCGGAAGGAAGGCCAGCAGGAGATGATCATGAGTTTGATCCCGATACCGCCTTGGTACGTGTTGATAGAGAACCAGAACTGTTGGCGACGGATTTGGTTAGGCGAGAACGTGCACAAGGACAGGAACAACGGGCCCATGCGATGACCATCCTACTCTAGGTTCGGGGCGCGCGCGAGTCAGGAAGAAAGAGAACGGCTTGAGAGATTGAGAGACGCACGACGACAACGAACTTGGCGAGGTGGTGACCGAACGCCGCGCGAGAAGTGACGGCGAAAGGAGTGTGAAGACGCGCCTGCAATCAACGCCATCAGAGCATGCGCAAACGGAAGTAGCCAACGAGACTCACGCCGACGATACCTGCGAGCGAGAATCAGTCTCTCGGCCTGCGAAGATCCGAACCGAACGCACCATTCAACGCGATGATGATACTGAGCAAGAACCCTCCGACGAACGTAGCGAGCATGGATTCCCACCATGTAAGACTGCATCGACGCATCAGGACGCGATTCCTCGATCGCACAAAGAAACGCAGAACTCACCCGAGCGCGACGAACGAGCTGACCTGCGACCATGACCTGCGTCCCTCCTCAGTCCCTCCTCACATTCCCAGCAGAGATCGCGCGTACCCAGCATTGATCAAGTCTGAGAACTGTACACAGAGAAAAAAAACGCCATCAGCACGGCAGCCCGCCCTGAGCGAAGAATTCCTCCTCTCACCCAGTACGCTGCGAACGTAGCCGTAGTCCAAGACCACTGCTCCCTCGGCACAGGCTCCATATCGGCATTCGTAGCGACGCCCTCTGGCGCGAAAGCCGAGTTGCCCGCCTCGAGCTAATGGAAGAAGATGATGAGGAGGCGAGCGACGCGCGGGGGAGGGGGAGGACGCGCCTTCCAGGCTGAGAGGGAGGTGACGCGATGCTTGAGGACGGAGGTGTCGATGTTGAAGCGGCCCATCTTGGAGAGGAGTGGGGAGGGAGAGACGAGATGGGCGAAAAGAATCGAAGGAGACCTCGCGGTAGAGATCTTTTTTGGGCCGAGACTAAAGTGATTAGGACGATAAGAGACCTTGGCGCTTGGGTCTGGCTGTTCCAGTAGCGTACGGAGGTCGTTGAAAGTTGAAACGCCGTGCTCGTTAGCTAGCGCAGTGAGGAGGCGTGTATTGCGGAGAGAGCGATAGGGTCGAACGAAGCGGGACGGCCGAGAAATCGACGTGCTGCTCTGCGTGCTCCGACTCCTGGGAGAGCAGGCAGCACGCAGCGCGCAGGAAGAGTGGCGGAGGAGGCAGTCGGAGAGGAGGAGGCGCAGAGGACAACCGAGAAATCAGCCTCAGCTCGAGCTCACCTCCTCCTTCGACACTTCCTTCGCTCCTTGATCGTCTACCGTACGCGTGTTTACAGCTCTGCTCTATACTCTAGGACACAACACTCTACGCCACCCTCTCTACGCCCAAAGATCCACCTTCCCCGCGCCCTTCCCACTCCCCCAAACCTCCTTCTCTCCAACTCCCTTCCACACCTCTGGCGTCTTATCCTCCGCCCCTCCCCCAAACCAATTCGGCGTACTCGCCTGCGCCGCTGAGCCCCACGACGGATGGCGTGGTGGTAGTGGCGCCTGCGCCCCAGATTGAGGGAGTGGGAGTGGGTTTTGAGCTCGTGCTGGTGGGAGCGGGGGAGGAGGCGTAGGCTGGGGGAGCGTCGGGGTGAGATAAAGGGGATTTGGAGATAGAGGGGATTTGGAATCGAGGTGGTGGATTGGGAGGGAGGGGCGGCGGAGTAGGTGGGGAGGGACATGGTGTCTTTTTGGCGGGTGGAGCTGGGTCGAGTGGGTGGTTGGTGGGAGAAGCAAGAGCAGTGTCCACGCTCTTTTCTTCTGCTTATTTGGCTTTCCCAGGAGCCCCAGCTACCGCAGTGTTCCGTGGGGGAGCTTCAAGGCGAGTTAGCAGGAGCAATGACGAGCGATTCAGTCATCACCCTGTTTATTTTTCTTCTTCGCTGCTTGCGTACGCGTACGCCAAGGGTTGAGGCAGGTTTCAGCTGATACATGAACGCGGGTGGGGTCGCGTTGGAGAGGATTTAGGAGGGTTGGGGAGGAGAGAGACGCGAGTTGCGGACTTCCGGTGCCTTTCGCAAAGCTCTGCTCGTCTTTCCCCGTTTGCGCGTTGACCAGGACTTCTGGCTCTCCTTATGCTAGGTTTACATCCTGTTGAATCTTCGACGAAGTTCCCAGGAGCGTGGAAGAAGGCAAAAGTCGAAGAGGAGTCGCGCCGTGAGATCGAGGAGAGGGAGTCGCGAGTCTGCTCTCAAAA
This sequence comes from Glaciozyma antarctica PI12, assembly GCA_002917775.1. Lineage (NCBI taxonomy): Eukaryota > Fungi > Basidiomycota > Microbotryomycetes > Kriegeriales > Camptobasidiaceae > Glaciozyma > Glaciozyma antarctica. The sequence goes on along the minus strand of KZ627154.1, from coordinate 101,073 downwards.
CTGTCGCTCTCTCGCGCACATTGGACGTTTCTTTAAAGCTCTCTCTTTCGTGATCTCGAGCGTGCGATACGGTATTCTGCTCTTTCAAGGAGGCGTACGTCTTGCGAAGCGCACCTCGCTTGAAGCCTGCTCAGACCTCAACTCGCTCGCTGTCTTCATGATGAATTTCTGCACTACGAGCGTGTCTTTTTGCCCCCTGAGTGCACGCCTGAGCGTGTCGAGTGAGACGGCCGTTGCCTGGGCCTGAGCAAAGTCAAGCTGAGCTCGGCCCGGATGTTTGAACTTTTTCTGGCCAAGTTCCTCCTCAAGTGCTCCTCTTCCCTCCGCTCGCTCCCCGAGCTCCTCCTCCCCCTCCTCCACCACCAAACGATGGCCACTCCCGCCGAAACCGCCTTCCTAACCTGGCTCACCAACAACGGCACCACCCTCTCCCCCTCCATCTCCCTCTCCCCCTTCCCCTCAATGGGTCGCGGTCTCATAGCCCTCACCGACATCCCCGCCGACACTCTCCTCTTCTCTCTCCCCCGCCAACTCCTCCTCACTACTTCTACCTCGGCTCTACCGGGCTTGTTACCGGCGGAGGAGTGGGCGGAACTGGGGGGGTGGACGCCTTTGATCCTTGTGCTGATGTACGAGCGCTTGCGCCCGGCGTCAGTGTCGAGTGGGACGCCAGATTGGACGGCGTATTTCGATCTCCTCCCCGCGTCGTTCGATTCGTTGATGTTTTGGAACGAGGAGGAGCTGGGAGAGCTCAAGGGGAGTTTGGTGTTGAGCAAGATTGGCAAGGAGGAAGCGGAGGAGGAGTTCGCGACTACTGTTCGAGGAGTGGTGGAGAAGTATCCAGAGGTGTTTGGGGACGCGCAGGCGTACACGCTTGAGCTGTTCCATTATTGCGGATCGATCATTCTGAGTCCGGAGCTTTCATGTCGATGCGACGGCGGGGGAGGTAGTGAGGATAGTGATGAGGAGGAGGATGAGGAGAGTGAGGATGTTGGAGACGTGGCGATGGTGCCTATGGCCGACCTCCTCAACGCCAAATCCGGTTGCGACAACGTACGTCCTCCCTTCTCCCTCTCTCCCACCTTCCCCCTCTTCTCCGCCAAGCAGCTAACTCATTCTGCGCGCAGGCACGACTCTTCTACGCCCCCACCCATCTCACCATGATGTCAACAACATTCATCCCCGCCGGATCCCAGATCTTCAACACCTACGCCGACCCTCCCAACTCGGACCTCCTCCGCCGTTACGGACATGTGGACGATGTGAACGAGGCGGATTTGGTAGAGGTGGGACTGGAGAGTGTGGTGGACCTTGTGGGAGAGGCATTGTGGGATGGAGGAGGGGGATAGGGAGGAGAGGGCCGAGTGGTTATTGGAGGTCGGGGTGGATGAGTGAGTCCCTTCTCCCCTCTGCCTCGAACTCAAACTGAAGGACGAGCGCAGCACGTTCTCACTCGACGCTACTCTTGCGATTCCCGACGAACTCGTCGCTGCGATAAGGACCTTTATGATCGATACGCCCGAGCTCACAAAGCTACAAACGAAGGAACGTCCGCCCAAGCCGGTGGTCGATGCGAAGGTGTCAAAGTACCTGCTTGCGGTGCTGGAGAAGCGGGAGAGCGAGTACCCCACTTCGATTCAGGTGCGTTCCTTTCTTCCGAGCTCCCTCCTTCCTCCCTCTCTCCCTACGCACGCTGACCCCCCACACAGACCGACGAAGCCCTTCTCCTAACCTCCCTCCCCGCCCGCACCCGAATGGCAGTGATCGTCCGATTAGGGGAGAAGAAGATTCTCCGTGACGTGCGGGAGAAGTTGGTGGCGGAGTGGCCTGTTGGAGGTGCGGGGGAGGAGGAAAACAAGGGGAAGAAGGGAGAGAAGAAGAGGGGGGAGGGAGGGGGAGGGGGAGGGGAGGAAGAAGGCTAGGATGTCGAAGTAGGGAATGCGATCGTTTTGGACGAGATTGGAGAGCCGGAGTCCGGGACCGAGATAAGAGTGGGGAGAATGGAACGTCCTTCGCTGGTGGGAGGTGAGCGGTCTGGGCGTGGAGAAGAGTTTTGCGAGGAGGAATGGACGGCGGGAGATGCTTGGGGAGGATTCGGCGCGGAGGATCGGGCAGTCCCTGAATTGGAATACGTCGGTCGCGTTCAGTGATGAGCTGACGTGATCCGTTCTTGCTAAGCCCGAGAGGAGCAGTACGAAAGCGGTGAGAGCGAAAAACAAGGAATGTCGAGAAACGAGAACGTGCGAAGCTGGAGCGAGGCCGAAGCCCAGGTCATTTGGCTGCGTGCGCCGGAAAGATTGAGTTCCGCTAATGAGCTACCATCGCAGCTACTTGAGAACGATTAGATCTTGTCAGCGATGCTCCAAGAGCTTGAATGCGGAGAGGAAGTCAAGTGCGTCGAAGTTGCGCAGGAGCGTTCTCTCTCCTTTTTGCGCTTGCGCTCTTCCTCCTTTCTTCTGGAGTCGGTGAATAAGCAGTACGGGTGGGGAGAGAGGAAACAGGAGGAGTTGTCGAGAACGAGAACGTGAGACCTCGCTTGCGAAGCGAGGTCGACGCAAAATCATTTGGCTGGCTGCGTGCGCCGAATTGAATAAGCTCCGCTAATGAACTACCAACGTGGCTGCTAGAGATTCGAAAACGACGAGTCGTTGTCAGCGATGCTCCAGGAGCTTGAACACGGAAAGGAAGTCAGGTGCGCTGAAGGCGCCAGAACGCGTTCCGTCTCCTTTTCTCAAACGCGCTCCTCCTCCCTTCTTCTTCGCTCGGTATCTATCCCGTGATGCATTCAGAGGACCGCGAACGCGCATCTGAGTTGTCCTTCATTCCGCAGGGAGGCCGCCAATCACCGTCGAGGGGACCTGGACTTGGAGTCCTCCGCCGTCAATTAACGGTGATCGTTTTGCTCTCTCTGAAAGCTCAACGGACCCACCGTTCTGAAGCAAGTCTGGAGAGTGTAGTGGGTAGAGGAAGCCGTCTCTCCTTCGTGGGTCCTCAACATTGCGTCCTTTCCCCCTTCGCAGGCTGAAGCAAATATCCTCCACATTCGGCGCCGCTGTCGTCGTCCTTCTCTCCGCGCTCTTTTCCCTCACCGAATCTTCTTCTCCTCTTGGTTCTCGGTAATCTGCGCGTACTGAACAGCTGAGGAGCCCTGCGAAGCCTTAGGGGCTCCAAAGTTCCCTGGTTTAGGTTCCCGACGACTATCTACAAGTCTCGAATCTCTGCACGGGAGGGGCGCGTGATAGTACAGCGCGCGTCTGACTTGACGTCGTTCCGTGCCCTGCGCTGCAGGCTGGCCGGTTAGTCCCAGCTGCCACGTCGGGAGCACACGAGTACCCACCGAGTCGGCGTACGCAAGTCTGTAATAAATCGTAGAGAGTAAATGGAAGAAGTTCCCCCCGCGAGTGTCGAAGCCTAGTCCGTGCGAATTAGCTCTCGCTCTCCGAGGGGTGACTGGGCCAAACTGTAACCTCAACTTCCTCGCACCTCCTGAAGCTACTCGACGACAACAGCTGACCTTGACCTCTCTTCCTCCTTCACACCTCACCTCCTACCCTCTCACTCCTCCTCCCGGCTCATCGCCTTCCCCCCGCGACAGACGTCAGGCAGCGGGTCAAAGTTGGTCAGGTCAGGTCATCCCTCCGCCCGACTATCTTTCGTACCTTTTACGACAATCGGCGCCAACTCTTGAAGCCCAACCACACGTTCTTTCCCTTCTCCTACGACTCTCCTCGACCTGCGACCGACCACCCCCTCTCCCTCTTTCTCGCCTCGACGCGTGCGAAGCGGCCCCTGCCTTACGCCCAGTGATCAGCTGCCACGAGCCTGGTGTGATCCCGAGTCGCTTGTACGAACCACAAGTGAGTGTCTGGCAGGGAGCAGGGAGGGAGCTGGGGAGGAGCAAAGGAGGAGCAGGGCAGGGAGGGACTGGAGGGACTTGAGAGCTGACGAGAGATCTTGCCCCGCACTTCTTGTTATCTATCAGCCAATTTCGCTCAAACCCGTATCGCCTTTCGACTCTCCTCCTTTCTCTCGAGCACGAAGCAGTTGGGTTGAACTTACGCACGGGACGACAGGCAAGTACTCGACTCAAAATTATCGCACCTCGATCAGGAAGCTAACCTCTCCCTTTCTCCTTTCTCTCCTTTTGTCATTTTTCGCGTTTTTTCTAGTCGCGACCTTCCCATTGTCGAGTTTGCCAACGCCAGACACGCTAAACGGAAAGCGCGTTCGACGTGGGCCTTTGAGAAGTTGTTCTTGTGAGCTCCGAGACCATTCTCTTCGCGACGTCGAGACGAGGACTGACTTCCCTTTCCTCCTTTCAGATTTATTCGACCATGACTTCGTTCAGCTCTCCTACACTCGTTCAGGGCATTCAATCCTCCTCCTCCGACCCCTTCCTCTCAACCGCGACCAACTACGCTCCTCCGCCTTTCTTCGCACCGTCGACGCCCCTCGCTTCAAACAACTTTGGCCAACACCCCTTCAACAGCATGAACCCTCTCTCGATCTTCATTCCTTCGTCTCCCTCCGTCGCTGCGAAGAGTTCCTCCCCCGTCTACGGCGTCCCTCCCTCGCCAGCCCATTTCGTCGCGCAGAGCTCCGGCGGGTCCATCTGGCCAACGCCATTAGCGCCTTCCACCCCCTCCCTCACCCCTCGCACCTTTCCCTCCTTCCACATGTCGCCCATCTCTCCGACCCTTTTCGCCCCCTCGCTCGACGTAGAAATGACCGACGCCTACACCACTCCTCCCTCCTCCCGAACCCTCCCCGCCTCTATCCTCCGCCTCTCCTCCGACGCCCCTCCTCCCAAACCCGTCCTCACGCCCTATCGTCATCCTCTCCCCCCTCACGCGCTCAAGAATTTCGGTTCGCACGGCACCCTACCCCCAATCAAGATCTCCCTCCTCTCGACGACCGAAGCTCCTCTCACTCCTCCCCTCACCCCTCCCTGCCCACCATTCATCGCTCTACCTTCCATCGAACTCCCTTCCCCCTTCCCAACCCTCATCGCTCCCTCATTCCCAACCGCGACCCCTCCCTCATTCCCAACCCTCTCCTCCCGCCTTCTCCACAACTACCCTCTCCACCCCCTCTTCGCGGCCCACTATACTATTCACGACGAGCTCGGTTCAGGAGGATTCGGGTTCGTCGTTCGTGCGGTTAGGAACGATGGGAAAGGCGTTGCGGTCAAGTTTATTGAGAGAGCGAAGATACCGAGTCATGGGTGGGTTAATTCGAGGAGTTGGGGAGAGGCTGCGGGGCTGAAGGAGCCGAGAGGGGGGGTCAGGACGTTGCCGATGGAGGCTTATGTGCTCAGGAGTGTTCGGCATGAGGGGGTGGTGGCGTTTGTCGATCTGTTCGAGGACGACAAGTACTTTTACCTCGTGCGTTCGACCTCTCTCTCTCGGTTTGGTGCGGGCAGGCGCTGATGATGTCGTGGAACAGGTCATGGAGCACCATGGTTCGCCCTGGCAATCCCCCGAACGAGCTTCCACATCCGCCACCACCTCCTCCTCCGTCCCCGCCCTCTCCACCTCCCCCTCTCCACCCGGCCTCAGTCCCCCATCTCGTCCAGTCCCAATGCAGCGACGAAGTTCGTGCGATCTGTTCGAGTGCATCGAGCAGCACAGTCGCTTGTCGGAGGAGACTGCGAAATACGTCTTCGCACAGATTGTCGAGGTCGTTTGGGCGTTGGGCAAGATGGGGATATGTCATCGTGATATCAAGGATGAGAATTTCGTCGTCTCGGCGGATTTCAAGGTGCGTTTTTGACGAAGACGGCGATGGTGCGAAGCTGACGAAGGACGCAGGTCAAGCTTATCGACTTTGGCTCAGCAGTCATCTTCGACCCTCGCTCCCCCGCGCCTTTCTACACCCGTTCGTCCCTCCCTCCTCCCTCCTCCCCCCTCCCCAACTCCCGATCTCGTACTGACCTCGCTCGCCCTCACAGGTTTCTACGGCACCACCTCCTTCGCCTCTCCTGAAATCCTGCGCGGCGATCCCTACCAAGCTCCCGCTTCAGAAGTCTGGTCCCTCGGCATCCTCCTCTCCATCCTCCTCACTGGCGAATGTCCGTTCGCCGACGCTGCGGCAGCGAAGGAGGGGAGGATCTCGGGGAAGATCAGAGTCGGGAAAGAGGTGGAGGGGCTGTTGAGAGGGTGTTTGGAGGTGGATGTTGGGAAGAGGATGAGTGTTGGTGAGGTGAGGAGGAGTGAGTGGTTGAGAGGGGCTTTGAGGAGGTAGTTCGCTAGCGAAGTTGTTCTGTTCGAGTAGCGAGAGTCCGTGTTGTTCCCCCACCCCTTGTTTTACCATCCATATACGCCGTAGTGCCTATTATTATCGATTTACACATCCGTCGTCGTCGCGAGAGAGAGGGAGAGATTAGCGAGAAGAAGAACTCGGTCACCTCGCTACCTCCTCCGCAGGCTGAGGTCGTAGAACGCGGAAGTAAGGAAGTGAACGCCGAACAGGATACGACTTCTCTCGTTCGGGCTGTTCGGTACCCAAGGGGGAAGGAAGGGATGTTGGGAGAGTTTAGAGCTCGGAGGAGATGGGGTGAGAAGGGTCGGTCTCGCGTCCCGGAAACAAGAGCCGTACAGGGAGGGGCGAGAGCGAGGAGGTGGGGAGGCGCGAAGCGCGTAGATTTGGTGGTGCTGGAGCAAGCAGCGTGGGAGGGGGAACGCAGAGGTTGATCTGGAGGTACGACCGCGCAGGAGGGGAGAGAGCATCCGAGGACGTCATCGGGGGGAGGTTGCGCAGGAGCAGAGGGTTGAGAGAAAGCTGGGGTGGGGACCTGCAGCGTAGAAAGGGGAACGAGCAGAGAATCACGACGAGGCACGTGGGAAGAGGAAGAGAGGAGAGTCGCGCTCGACGACGAGCTCGCAGGCTGTTGTCCTCCGCCAACGAACTCGCGGGAATCTCAGCGGCGCGCGACAGCTTTAGCAGCATCTAGACTGCTTGGACAGCACTCAAGCAAGGCCCATCCCCCGTGAGTCGAGCTGCTCCTCACGTCCGAGCTTGACTCACCTGCTCCTTCCTCCCAGCTCCCTCGCACCGCCCACAATGATCCCAGGCGCTTCCCTCCTCACCAACACGCTCCCCAAAGCCCAGTTCCGCGCCATCATCCTCTGCGGTTACGGCGCCGACTTGTACCCTCTCATCGAGCCGACAGCGGGGCCTTCGTCCGACGAGGAGGGAGCTGGCGGACCGACGGGGAAACACCTGGCGCAGGGGCAGGTCAAGGCGCTGCTGCCGGTGGCGGGGAAGAAGATGGTGGATTGGGTGATTGAGCGGGTTGAGGAGGCGGGAGTATATGGTGCGTCGTCTTGAGCTGGAGGAGGGACGAAGCTGACCCTTCTGCTCTCGACAGATATCTTGCTGCTGAGCCCAGAATCCCTGGCGAACCGTATCTCGCACCATCTGAGGTCGCGCA
>KZ627154.1:0-80892 GCA_002917775.1 Glaciozyma antarctica PI12 | reverse complement strand
CGCAGAGGATGATGGCGCGGAACTGGGCTTTGGGGAGCGTGTTGGTGAGGAGGGAGGCGCCTGGGATCATCGTGTGGACGGGGCAGAGATGAGAGAGCAAGGTCAACAGCAGGTCGCGCCAAATGCAAGAGCAGAGCGTGGTTGGCCTCCTCCCTGATCCACGGTACCTCCAACTCTCGCGCCGTCTCGTGGATTAATTCGCCCCTGAGCTCGTTCAAGTCAGGTACGACCGGCACCGGCGCTGGCGAAGGAACCGCTCGCAGAGCTGCAGCTGATACAAACCGCCCTCGCAGACTTCGCCTCCGCTGCTCTTGGTCGTCCTTTTTCAACCCCGTCACCCCTGCGCCCATCTTTCAGCGTAAGATCAAGATCTTGCCTTGTCGTTTTGTCCGTGTGAAGGAGAGCCCGGCGGCAGCGCGAGGGGGAGGTCAGGCGAGGAGGATGCTCCAGGCGAGGCAGGGTTGTTGAGCTCCGAAGGAGTGGAGGGAGGAGTCTATCTGGGCCGGTCGCGCCGGACTTGGGTTTTGAAGGTGCCTTACTACTTCTTCGTGCGTTGGTATCGCTCGCAAGCGCGTCCTCCAAGCTGAGGGCCGACCGAGCATATCTGCTCCGCACGCCCTCTCCCGCGCGCCGCTCTCGCGTTCTCCAACTCGCCCCGTTCCAAGCTAATCACCTATCTCCTCCGCAGAAGTATGGCGAATCCCAACGCAGGCGACGCGATGGACACCACTCCCTTCACGCAAGCCATCGCCTCCTCCTCGACCCTCCCCTCCATCTCCCACTCCACCTCCGCCTCTCACCCCATCCCCGAACTCCCAGCCGACTTTGCCGCCCAACTTCCTCCTCACACCCTTCTCTCCGACCCCGCGCCCGCTCCTCCTCTTCCCGCCGCCGTCCCTACTATCCCATCGAGCTTCGCCGCCGCGCTCCATCTCGGAACTCTGAGCCAGACGCTCAAGCATACGGAATCGGATGCGTATATCGTTCCGCCTCCTGCGGCGGGCGTGCCTACTTCAACCGGCGTGGTGAGGAGCGCGAGTACGAAGGTGTTTACGGAGGAGGAGTGGGTTAAGCAAAGGCCAGAGGATGTTCGGGACCTCAAGAAGATCAAGTTTATGCGTGAGGAGGAGGTGAGGAAGATGAGTGTGGGGGAGCTGAAGAAGGCTGGGTTCGGGAGGGGCAAGACGGGTGAGTTTGGCTTGTTCGAAGAGTCGGGATACGGAGCTGACGCGCGTGTGCAGGGTACTGTTATTCGAGTCGGATGCTGCAGCATGCGCCTATACCTTCGACGGAAAGGCCGGGAGATTATCCCGATCAAGAACAACCTGCGAGGATCGCTGGAGTGTTCCGGAAGCTCGAGGGTGCGCTTCTCGCTCATATGTAGCTGGAGAGCGAACAGGATCTAACGAAGAGCGCAGGTGCGGGATTGACTTCGCGAATGGAGCGAATTGCGGTGCGGGAAGCGATCAAGGAGGAGATCACGCTCGTTCACTCGCCTGGTCACTGGGATCGCGTTCGCGGAACTGGCTGTGCGCTTCCCTCCTCCCCTTCTCCCCGCCATCACTGACCGGAACAACGGCAGTCCAAACGATCGAGTACCTCGAAGCCTGCTCAGAGTACTTTGAACGCCTCTCGCTCTACGTCAACCCCGATTCGGCAAGGTGCGCGCGGCTGTCGTGCGGTGGAGTGATTGAGATGTGTCGCGCCGTCGCGGAGGGTGACATTCGCAACGGTTTCGCTATCGTCCGGTACGTCTACCTCTCTTCCCATTCTTAGCTCGAGCTAATCAGCGTGCAGACCGCCGGGACATCACGCGGAGCCGGAGGACGCGATGGGATTCTGCTTCTTCAACAACGCCGCTGTTGCTGCCAAGTGGCTCAGGACGATCTACGATGGGGAGCAGAAGGGTCCAAACGGGGAGGAGATCAAGATGCAGAAGATCCTGATCCTCGACTGGGACGTGCACCATGGTGCGTTCACGTTCTGTCGAGAGACGCCGCCGCGCGTGCTGACAAGTCGTGGCAGGCAACGGCACGCAGAAGGCTTTCTGGGACGACAAGAACATCCTTTACATGTCGCTTCATCGCCACGACGGCTCTTTCTACCCCGGCGGAATGTACGGTGGCGCCGACATGGTTGGCAGAGCGGAGGGCGAGGGATTGTGCGTGCGACTTTCTCTCACGTTGAGCTCGACGCTGACATCCCTTCCTCGCGCAGCTCGGTCAACGTTCCCTTCCCAGATCAGGGCATGACGGACGCCGACTACATCTACGCGTTCCAGCAAGTAATCATGCCCATCGCGTATGAGTTCAAGCCCGACTTCGTTATCGGTGCGTCCTTCCTCTCTCGGCTCGCGATGACCATGGCTGAGCTACGCGCGCAGTCTCGGCGGGATACGACGCCGCGATTGGGGACGAGCTGGGCAGCATGAAGGTCTCGCCTGAGGGGTTCGCGCACATGACTCACATGCTCTCCGTCCTCGCCAACGGCAAGCTCGTTCTAGCGCTCGAGGTACGCTCTATCTTCCTCTCTATCCTACGAGCTCCGCTAATTCCTCGCTCCGACAGGGCGGCTACAACGTCGAGTCGATCGCCAAGTCCGCTCTCGCCTGCGTCGAAGTCCTCCTCGGCGACGAACCTCGCCACCTCTCCATCGACTGCGCCTCTGCGTCAGCGACGGAAGCGATTCAGGATGTCATCCGTGTGCAGGCAAAGTACTGGAAGTGCATGGGCGCGCAGCTCGAGAGTCCTTCTGGTGCGTTCGGCGGTCGGTGCGAAGGCGCGGAGAGCTGATGGACGTTGCAGAGTTGATGACGGCTGGCAAGGCGATTCCGATTGCGGAGATCCTCAAGGCGCACAGGACGTACGACCTATACCACGAGTACAAGCTTTACAACATCGAGTTCGACAACGCCAACCTTGAGGAGGCGTTCAAGAACCAGCTGCTTTGCTCGTGCGTTCTTCACTCTGACTGGTCCTCGGCTTCGACTAACGGTGCTGCGAACACAGGGAGAACGTCTACAGCTGCAACACGCTCGTCATCTTCATGCACGATCTCGGGAGTATCAAGGCTGCGTTCTCGGCGGCGACGTTGGACCTAAACCTCGAGAAGACTTTGCTGGTTCGTTCTCTCGGACTTCTAACCCGTCCGAGTACTGATTCCTGTTCATTTAGCTCGATACGAGTCGCGAAGTCCTCAACTGGGCGATGGTGGAGAACAAGTACGGGGTCGTCGACGTCAACTTCCTGGCGCACCTGCCGAGCCAGAAGGGCCAAGCAGTGCGTGTTATCAATGTCGCTCTTTTCGTGCAGTAGCTGATTCTGAACAACCCTCAGCCTGATGCGACTCGTGACCGCAAGCTCGAGAAGGAACTCGCTCTCTACATCTGGGACAACATCGTCAGGTGCGTCGCTCCCTGGCACCCGTCGTCGACTGGGAGCTAATTACCCCGTTGCAGTATCTCGGGCGCGAAGAACATCGTTCTCTTTGGCAGCGGCTGCGGCGCTTCTGCGCTGATGAACATCGTTCAGAACCGACGTGAGCAGGTGCCCTTAGCTTCTTTGCGTAGCTCGCTAAACTGTGTTCTCTCGCAGCCGGGGTCAAGCAGCGCGTCAAGGCATGCATCTCCGTTTTAGGCCTCGAGGCGCCTCCAGAGCTCGAAGCCAGCTCGGGCGTTCGGCCTTGGTACAAGGAGGTACGCTTTTCGCTCCTTGCGCTCTCTGCCATTACTGACCCTCCGCAGAACTCCCTCGTCATGCTTCCCTCCGTACACCCCCTCCACGACGACGCGCGCAAGGCGGGCAAGCACCAGAAGAAGTTTGGGAACATTCATCGCGCCAGTGCGTCCTTCCCTTCTCCCTTCTCGTCGACGTGCCGACGTCCGCTCTACAGCTGCCGAGGACGAAGGCCGCCCAGTTCACTTGCTCAAGGCGTCGCTTCCAAAGATCAAGGACTTCATCGCTCAGCGCATCCCGCTCGAAGCACCAACCGACGGCGAGGAGGACATCGAGATGGCGTAGGTCTGCGGGGTTGCGTTTGCTGTATTACTACACTGCTTGCTACATCGGATATCAAGATGAAGAGTCCATCGTCCTTATCAAATAACTTGCGAGTCTCCGTCCTCCGTCGGCGACAGCGGTCGAAGCTGGAACGCCGTTCCTTGCGTCGAAAGCGGGTTGGGCGCGGCCTGCGAAAGCCGCTCCGTCAGTCGTAGTCAAGCCCTAGAAGGAGATCTACGCACATCGGCACCGGCCCCAAGGAACGACAGCACGAGAGGGAGAAGGCTGTTCTGCTCCGTGAGGAGCGTGAGCTCCTTCCCCCTCTTCGCGAACGGGCTAACCACCTCGTCCCGACTCCCTCGTCGCTGCTGCCCCGCCGCCGCCTTCCTCTCCTCCTTCAAATCCGCCTCGACCTTCCCGATTCCGGCAGCGTACGTTCGACTGAACGAATTTGACCGCACGGGGCCATTCACTGTCGCTCGAATGGGCGTCCCGAGTCGCCTGCTCTGGAGCGCAGCAGTGGCGGAAACGGAGCCGAAGCGAGGTGCGGCAGTGTTGGTTCGAAGAGTGGGGGCGGCGAAAGAGGTGGCGGAAGAAAGCTCCTCGGGAGCGATGAGGGCGTCGCGGAGGACTTGAACAGCGACAGCTTCGGCTGCGGCGAGGGATTTGGTGGGAGGGGGAGGAGTGGCGAGGCAGGAGGCGATGCGTTTCTGGAGAGCTTGAGTCCATGCGGCGCGAATGTTGGCGTCGAGAGTCGAGAACATGTACCTTTGGGAAGCGAGTTAGCTCGTGCGAGAGGAATGCAAAGCCGAAATGAGTAGACGCACTTGCGCTTGACGTTGAGATGATTGATGAATGAGATCTGGAACGTATGCTGCATGAAAGCGCGTTCGATGCTGAAGGCTTTGTTGAGCGGCAAGCCCTGGTACTGAGGCGCGTTGCTGCCCATCTTGATGAGGACCATCGTGCGAATCCCAATCGCCGACCCCGTAACGCGGAAGCTCTGCGTGTTGGACTTGGCGAAGCTGAGGTGCGGTGGGTCGAACTTGAGGTCGGTCCCGTGTAGCTTGATCGAGAACTTGGGGTCGACGGCAGGGATGGTGATGGCGATCGACTGGGAGGGAGTCCGATACGTGAGGCGTCCAGGGAGCTTGGCGGGCTCCATCGTCGCCTCGATGTCGGGCGTCATGGTGAAGACCGAGTTGTCGCTCGCCTGCTCGATCCGCTCCCTGCGAACCGACGAGTAGATCCTCGCCAGCAGCTCCTCAGGTACGAAGAATCGCGGGTCCTGCGGTCGGAACGACGAGACAAAGTCGTCGACGCTGACCGAGCGATTCGGGTAGCTAAACAGCCCTTCGACCGAATGCGAGTGCAAGCCTGCATGGAGGGCATCGCTGAGCTGCATGATGGCGAGGACGAGGGAGAACGACAAGCTCGGGTCGTAGCCCGTGTTTCCGTTCGCCTCGGTCCACTGCTGTGCGACGACGCTGAGGACGTGCTCCGCGACCTGGAGCGAGTAGGGTACTCGAATCGTCATGAGGAACATGCGAAGAGCGTCGTCGATCCGGACGCCGCCAAACTTGAACTTCTCGATGAAGGCGCGAAGGATGTGGCGGTTCTCTGGTCCAGCGAGGTACGCTCCGAGTTGGTTGCGGTTGAGCTCGGGGTTGCGGAAGAGGAGGTTGGCGATGGTCGCAGCGTCGTTCGCGAGGCCTCCCTTCTGGATGAGCGTCTGAATCGCGCGATTGGGGTCGTTGGCGAAGCGGTCGATGAAAGCGACGAGGAGGGGGTGTCGTTTCGGCTTCGTCGTCGAGCGCGCCGCCTCGTCCGCGTCGTCGCTGGTACCGAGCTTGAGATGGCGGAGCTCGACGACGCTCTTGACGACGAAGGAGCTCTCGAAAGTTGATGGGAGGGGCTGGCCAGTGGAGGGGTGCTCTTCAATGATGGGCTTGGCGATGAGGAGGAGGTCGGTAAAGAGGAAGAGGTGTCGATCCTTGACCGTCTGCGCGTTGACGACCTGAAGAACGGGAGTGTGGAGGAGGAGCCGTCGCGGAGGATGGTCGAGCACGCTCGGCGCGTCCGTATCGAGCTCCTCCGTCCCTAGGATCGAGTCGAGGTGGGCGAGAATCTTGGCTCCCGGCAGCTGGTCGGCTGGTAATCGCACCTGCCGACTAACGATGGGGAACAGCGCCGAATCCGCACTCGATCCCGACGCTCCCCTCTTCATCTCCTCCGACGAGGCGTACGTGCTCTGCGGTGCGGATCCGGGCGATTCGGGCGTCACGGCGCGCGCTCGCTGGAACTCCATCGACGTCGAAGGTGAAGGGCCCTTCTCCATGCTGTGGCGCAGCGTAACCGTCCTCGCCGATTGCGCAGACGACTGACGGCCCATTTCCGTCGATACGGATTCGTGCGGCGACGAAGGACACGCGGTCGAACCGGTCTTGAACATCGACGCGGGGTACCAGCGCTTCTTGAGGGAATCTCTCGAGTTGGTGCGTTGAAGTGCGGAGGTGGAGGAGACCGAGCCGAGGAGGGGAGTCGTAAATGAGGCGGGGAAGGAGAGAGTGGCGAAGGCGGAGGTAGGCAGCGGTGGAAGACCGCCGAGAGCTTCGGGGATGGAGAGAGCTTGGTAGGTAGGCTGCGTAGGAGATGTCGAGGCGACTGCTGGGGATGCCGGTGCACGTGTGGGCGGAGGGGAGGAAGGTACGGGTTGGCGTGAGTTGGTTGGGGAGTGGCGGGATGTTGTTGGCGAGTAGCGTCCTGGAATAAACCTAGAGAAGTCCAAATCAGTACGGGAAGCGAGGAGACGAGCTACAGGGAACCCACGTTGACGCCTCGTGTCCGATCTTGCGCCCAAGCGGCGAGTCGGGCTCAGGTGCAAGCCCTGGGCCCCAAGACCGCACCGACTCCTCAGACGCTCTCGGTGTCTGTCCATCAACTCATCAGCTCTGCATCTACTCAAGCTGAACGAGCGAGAGCTCACCGTCGGACTCGGGAACGTGTACCCCACTTGAGGCGGCGGGAACGCACCCTCTCCACTCCTCGCAATACCCGCCGCGACCTTCCTCTCCACCTTCTCCGATAACCTTTGCGCCTCCCCATCCTCCTCCCCACTCCCACTGCTTCCCGCACCCATGCTACCCTCTCCTGCTCCGAAGCTCAGGCTCCCGCTTCTCCCTAATGCGACAGTCGCGACCGAATCGAACCTCCCTCCGATAATACCGCTGCTCGCAGAAGATCCACGTCGACGGACGTCAGTCTCTTCGACGGCAGCGATCCCAAAGGACGCGCTAGGAATTCGGCGGTGCTCGGTTGATGAGAGGGAGGCGAGGCGGGAGGAGGGGAAGAGGTGGGTGGGGATCGAACCGCGTCGGAGTGGGAGGAGAGGTCGTTCGGGCGAGGTGGGGGCGAGAGGAGATACGGGTGGCGATTCGAGCATTTCTGCGGCTGGAGACGCCTGTTCCGAAAAGGAAGGCTCCGACCAGCTTTCGTCGGCCGAGGCAGAGAGGACTTCCTCGTCGTCGCGTCCCGTCCGGTCCTCAAACTCCCAAGCCGTCTCACCGGCCCTCCTCGCGCGCGAGCTGGCCCTGTTTCGCTCCCGCTCCCAAGCTCCCGAGCTTCGCGCGCTGGTGGAGAAGGGCGTTTCGCTCCGCTCGTTCGGCGAAAGTGGCGTCCTAGTCTCCTCCTCGCTCGCCATGACAGGCAGAACGGGAAGGTCGATTCCTCGGCGCCAATCCATCGGCGTCGCGCCTACGCTCCCGCTCCTCGGTCGTGCTCTCCCCACCCTCCCTCCCACCGCCAGCGCATCAGAAGGCGCAGGACTCTCGAGCCTCCTCGACGACAATTTGCGCATCAAGTTGACCCTCGCCGCCGCGCGTTCCTCGCCAGGAGCGAGCGTCGGAGACCGCACAACCGCCTGCGCCGCTGCCGCCGCCTGTCCCCAGCTCTCCCCGACTCCAGTGACGGTATTGCTCCTCCTCAATCCTCGACGCATCGTCTCCCTCCCTCCTCGAGATCTTTCCGCTGCTCGAGCTTGCAGGTCTCCCAGCGTCGGTAAGGGGCCAAACGACGCGGGAGGCGCAGGTGGTTTCTCCCCCGTTAGCTTGGCCATAGCGAGGGATCGCGCGAGAAGAGATGCGGTTCTTTCGAGAGATGCGCCGGGGTTGGGAGTGGGGGGAGAGACGAGAGAGGATGGGCGTTCGAGGCTGGGGGAGGGGGAGAGGTGGGATGGTCCGGAGGGGGATTCACGCTGAGAGGCGGCCCGGCGGAGTGTGGCGATGGCGGCTAGTCGGGTGGTACAGGAGGGACTGGGGGTCAAAGGGCCTAGAGGAGAAGGCTGGGAGAGGGATGCTGAGGGGGAATGGTGCAGAGGGGACGACATGGCGCTGTGGAGGGGTAGGATGTCAGTCACCTGGAGCTATGGCGCGTTTGCCTGGTCGGTGGAGTCGCAAGGAGAGAGAGCTGTAGCTCAGCTCTGCTTCCTCCTGCTGCCCAGCCACCCACGCCAGAGCAACCAACCGGCACCCACTCACCTCAAGGCCCACGCGACGGCGTATCCGAGTCCTCGCTTCTACGCTCGCGGTCGCACCCTGTACGTGTATACCGAGTCTAGGAGCAGAGAACGCCCTCGTGTGTAGACGGATCTAGCAAGTCTTGCGAAGGAAACCAGGGTCAGCACCGCTCCTCCTTGGAGTCCTTGGAACGAGCTTGGTGCAGTCTCCTCCCTGCGCCTCCACTGGGTAGCCGTGCCTGGGTGTACAAGCAGATCCCCCCCTCGCCTACTGCCCTCCCAGGGCGCCCTCACGTCTGGCGCCTGCTCCCTTTCTCCATCCGAGCACGCGCCTCGGGCCACGTCCTGCGGCTTGGCTCACCTTGTCGCCTCGCTGTAAGACTGGGAGACTCCTCGTCCTGAGTTGGTCCTAGTCGAGCCGCTGTCGATTCGAACTAGAGGAGAGTACGTCGAGGTAGAGTCGTGTGGAAGGAAGAGAGGTGCCTTCGAAGACGAGCTCGTTGTTTGTTGTCCTCCACCACCAACTCTCTACCGCTCCCAACAGCGCGCCGACAGCTCAGGAACACTTGCAGTACTCGCTAAATACGTAGACACCTCCAGCAGCTGCAACCTCTAGCTGCTCCTCTCTCGCCTTGAGCCTCGCAAAGCTCGACCTCCCCTCGACCTCTCGCAGCTCCATCCGCCGCACTCCCCTTCCCACCTCATCCTCGCCGCGCCGAACAGCCCATCAGCTCAGCATCTCCGTATGTGCTGTCAAATTTGCTCAGCTAACCTCAGACCGCAGGTGGACGATGCGGGCGTCAAGTGGTGGTTTAAAGAGCCCCGAAAGAAGATGCGAGCTGGGGACCGCCTTCTCAGTCGCGGCGCGGGAAGAGAGTTTGCGTCGCAGACTTTCGAGTGCGCCATCTTTGAAAACCTCGATTATGATCGCCAGTACCAGCTCTTCGAACGGATCCAGGAGGGTCGCGCGCTGAGCTTGATGGGTTCGCTCGCTCTTGCTCCGCTATCTCGCTCGCCGACTGACTATTCGCTTCGCAAAGAGAAAGTTGCCGGGATCAACACCGAGTACGCCAGGTGGATCGGCGAGCTCGTCGCCACGTACTGCGACCACCCAACTACCGGCATCAGTCCTGTGCGCCTTTCCCGTGTACTTGCGCCGCACCGTTTTGACTCCTCTTTTCCGTGCAGCGCATCGCGGACCTGAGCAGCAGGAAAGGCCTAAACGCCTTCCTCAACATCGCACACAACCTCTCCGTCGGTTTCTCCAGCGCAGGCTGCTCGAACGCCGGCGTGCAGAAGAAGGTCCTTCTCAATTCTGCCATCCCCTCGCCTGCGGTACAGAAGAAGGTCGTTCGCGTCCTCGATCGGTTCCTTAGACCCACTCTGCTTGAGCCCGTCGAGCAAGGCGAGTACACGACGGGGAAGAAGCGGGGCTTTCACTTTCCGCACGAGGTCTGGAGGATTCCGAAAGCTTTGGCGCCGGTCGAGGTGAACGGGGTTCCGATGATCGTTCACCGGTGGGAGAACAGGTCGGATGGGGAGCTGCTGGAGTTGATTGAGCGGATGAGGGTGCATGTGTACGACAAGTTCCCGCGCAATACCACGGCGAACGCTACCGGTGAGTCGCCCTTCGCCTCGCGTCCTCCCTGACTGACGTTCTCTCGCGCAGTCGTCTCCGACATCAAAGAATGGATGGAGTTCGTTCTTCATCTCCCCTCTCCTCTCGCCGTTCCTGACCCGCTTTCGATCGCAGGAAATTCGACATCTCGTCCCTCGTCGGCAAGTACAAAAACGACGGCACACTCGCCCGCCGTATCTCACCCGCCATCGCACGCGCCGCTCCTCTCGCACCCAAAAAGAAAGCTGCTCCCGCCCCCGCCCCCGCACGAGCTCGACCTCCCACCGCATCAACCTCAGCTCGTCCCCCTCCCATCGCTTCCACCTCCCGTCTACCACCTTCTCATCCCGCCAAACGCCCACTATCCCCCGAGCTCGCTGTGCCCGCTCCCCGTCCCGCCAAACGCGCGCCGGTCAAAGGCCCTTTCTCCGCTGCGAAGAAGGCGAGGATCGACTCGCCCGTCAACACAGCCCCCTTCACTGCTGCGGCGAGGACCGAATTATCTGAGCAGGAAGTGGAGAAGAAGTTTCAGAAGAAGGAGCAGAAGAAGCGGCAGCAGGAGGATGCTGAGGCGGAGAAGAGACGGAAGAACCAGTCGGTGAGTCGTCATGGATTTGAAGCAAGGGTTGCAAATGATGATGGGTAGTCGCATGGTGTGCAGCAAGCGAGACCGTAGGTGGTTCAGTATGGGTTGGGAGACAGGGTGCGTCGGTTTCTGCTCTTTCGGCGGGATCTCGCTGATTTGGGCGGTGGATTGACAGCGTTACGACAATACTGGTACTTCAGCCTTTGCTGAGTACTACGGCGTTCAGAGCCAGGTGCGTCTACTTCACGAGCGCAGAGATTGGTGAACTGATTCCCCCTTCTCAGCAACAGCATTCGTCGCACAACTTTGTATGTCGCTAACCTCCCTTCCAATCTCTCCACTCACCTCCTCCGCGCTCGCAGCAAGCTCCCCCACCCCAACGGACCTACTCTGCGCACCAAGCCGTCCGTCCTCAGTATCGTGCGCCCACAGAACGCTCAGCACCGCCCGAACAAGCGACCGATCCGCGCAATCGTTCTGCGCCTCCGACTCAGGTTAGTTCTTTCGCGTAGGATCGATCGAGATGGTGCTGATATCTAGCAGCAGCAGCAGAGGGAAGAGCAGGGATGGACGCCGTTGCAGCGGAAATTGATTGAGGAGGCGAGGGGGAGGAAGGATGCGAGTAGGTGATGGGAGGACTTTCGAGTGGATGGAAGCTCGGCGTGATGTTCCTGGTGAGACGCTGGAGAAGCTGGCGCTGCCTGGTTGCTGCTCTTTGCTCGTCGTTGGTCGGAGTGCGTTCGCGCAGTGCGTTGCGGAGGAGCTTGGCTGGGGGTGAGCTGCTGGACTGGACTGGCTCGGGAGCAACGGGGTTCGAGGCTGGCAGCTTGAATAGCTCCACAGAGTATATTCTGCACACCTTGCTGCCTCAAAGAGAGAGAAGAGAGAGTCATCTCTGGCCCAAGATTTGGCCCAGCGGAAGAGCACGCCTTCGCCTCCGTTGCTACTTCCTCTCTCCTCCCACCACCTCAACCTCAACCATGTCTGCCGCCCCCCAAACCCCCGCCGCTGGAGCTGCTCCTTCCCCTGCCACCAACATCGTCTGGCACGAGGGCATCACCCAGGCGCAGCGCGACGAGCTCACGGGCCAGAAGGGCGTCACCGTCTGGTTCACCGGACTCAGTGGTTCGTCCCTACCTTGCTACGACCTTGCTAGGACGCAGCTGATGCGTGAGAGCAGCTTCGGGCAAGTCGACTTTGGCGTGCGCGCTCGAGCTCGCGCTGTTGGAGAAGGGCAAGCGCGCGTTCCGCCTTGATGGCGACAACGTCCGCTTCGGACTCAACAAGGACCTCGGATTCTCCCAGCAGGACCGCGAGGAGAACATCCGTCGTGTTGGCGAGGTACGTACCTCCCTCCCCCTCCTGGCGCCGCAGCGACTCCACTCCCTTCGACGCGGATCCAGAGCTAACGCGTCCACGAACGCAGGTCGCCAAGCTCGTCGCCTCCTCCTCCACTGCCACCCTCACCGCCTTCATCTCCCCCTACCTCGCCGACCGCGCCCTCGCTCGTTCGATCCACGAGGCGTCCAGCATCCCTTTCGTCGAGGTCTTTGTCGATGCTCCTCTTGAGGAGGTGGAGAAGCGTGATCCCAAGGGATTGTACAAAAAGGCGCGCGCGGGTATCATCAAGGGTGAGTTGGCGTGCAATGAGGGAGGTGGCGAGAGGGTGGGGGAGGAGATTATGACGGGGAGAGGGAGGTGCTGAAACGGGAGTCAGCGGGCCCAGTGCCGTCGACGGGGGAGGGAGGCTACGAGAGAGCTCCACACCACGACACAGACGTTATTTGGCCCAGACGCACCACGTCAAGCCGCACCAGCAGCTCTCCCCACCCCGAACGCCAGCTGATCCCTCAACGCAGACTTCACCGGAATCTCGGCTCCCTACGAGGCTCCCGCCAACCCCGAGGTCCACATCAAGACCGCCGAGACCGATATCGCTGCTGGCGTGCAGATCCTCGTCGACTACCTCGCCGGAAAGGGGTACATCTGAAGAGGCTTCGTAATTTATAGATGCGTTGCCGTGTCGAGTTGGCTCTGCTTCCTGATCTCTCTTCCATTCTGCTGCGAAAGGCTTCTGGTACTGCGCTGTGTTTCGTACAACCTCGTATCCTCTAACCTCGCGAATGTCCGCAACAAACTGCTCGAACCCGCTCCCCCATCACACGCCCCACAATCCCTTCACAATCGGCGCTAACATCCTCGCCACCCTCTCATGCCCCTTCGTCGTCATATGCAACGAATCCCTGCTCCTCATCAGCCTCCTCCCTCTCCCTCCGACGTCGCAAGAACTCACCACCATAGATACCCTCCCGGATCTCCACAAACCCGCGTACCCACCACGCACGCATTCCGAACGTCGTACAACCCCTCCTGCTCCTCATCAGTCCTACTCTCCTGAAGCTAAGCGAGGAACTCACAGGCCTCTCTCGAACCCTTTCATAAAAAGCTCCCATATCCACCACCGTCGCATCGTCCCCCACGCCTCGTAAAGCAGTATTATACCCCCCAACCAGCGTCCTCAATCTTTCCGTATTCCCCGAGGGGAATGAGGAGGAGAGAGAGAGGAGGAGGATCGGGGTGGAGGGAGACGCGGTGCGGAGGAGGGAGATTTGGGAGAGGAGGGCGGAGGAGGTGCGGGAGAGGGTTGAGGTAGCGGAGGAGAGGGAGGAGGAGGAGGAAGCGGCGGAGAGGACGGGGTTGAGGCCTGTGAGGAGTTTAGCGCGTGCGAAGGGGAGGGGACGGGGGGACGTACCGATCCAGATTATTATGGCGGTGCGGCTGTTGGGAGGGAGAGGGGGGAGGGCGCCCGATTGGACGTCGGAGAGGTAGGAGGCGATTTGGCATTTCGTATCGGGGACGTTGGCGTAAGTGATAGACTGCGCTGGGTTAGCGAAGGAGTGGAGACCAGGGGGAAGGACGTACGTTATCGACCATCGCACCTGAGTAGGCGTAGTTCCGTAGATCGGTCGTTTTGTTAGGGTTCGCAAGGAGGGGAGCGAGGTATTCGTTCCTGCGACGGAGTCAGCGAGAGCGATGGGAGAATCCGGGGGAGGACGGACCACACGGGGCCGTTGGTGGCGCGACCTCCTACGTATGGTGCGGGGTGGAGCGAAGCAGAGTATGTGGATGGTCGTGAATGGCCGTTATCTGCGAGCGTTGGTCAGTCCAGAGTCCAGAGTCCGCACGAAAGGACGCACCGACATAGCTCGCTCCGAAGACGATCAACATCGTACCCCCAGCACTGGGCGTCGGAATCGCAGTCGTCGTCGATTTCTCCACTACGCTGCTCGCAACAACTGCCGTCGACGACGTCGCGACGTTCGCTGCCGGAGTGAGCGAGGTGGCAGTCTCCATTTGCGCTGCTGAGAGCGTTCCTCGGTCCGCCTGTGCGTCCCCCTTCTTGATCATCACTGAAGCGACTGCTACTCCGATGGCGGCGAGCAGAAGTCCTACTGCTAGCACCCAGATCCAGCGCCGGCGTGACTTGCGAGGTGGTTCCTCGCTCGCCTCGTCGAAAGAGTACTTCTCGTCGTCCGACATTGGTTAATCAGGAGAGCAGGGATTAGTGAGAAGCACGGGGGGCTTGAGAGCTTGAGAGCGGGAGGTGGGAGGTGGAAGGAAGAGGACGAGGGGAGTGGAGGTCGCGCGGTCGGGGAGCGAGGCTGGTTGCGGTAGAGTGGATCGACGACGGAGGGAGAAGATGCGTCTGCGAGGCGCTGGCGCTGGCGAAGGTGGGATGAAGTCCTGAAGCTGGCTTGAGGATGGGAACGTGCGAGGAGGGCTTGTGGAGCAGATCGAAGTCAGTTCTCGCTTGGAGCTCCCTGCGCTGAGAAGGGCGACCCTCACCTTCTGTAGATCTTGCTGATGCGAACCTGAGGAGGGTTTCTTCAAGAGGTGCAAGCTGTGCAGAGGTCGCCTTCTCATACGAGAACCCACCTACCTCCGCCCCCGCCCCTCGTAACGCCGAGCAGGGCGGTCGGTAGCAAGGAACACAAATAACCGACGCTGTGGGCCTGGATTGATACTTCCAAACGGGAGGGGGAAGCTGGCAAAAGTGGGTCCATTTCCCCTTCCTGTTCGGGCGAGTAGCGAGAGGGCAGGTGCAGCTCGCTCCCTCCGAACTGGCAATCGGAGACAACAAACTTGGCAGAGCGCATCACCTGACCAGACCTTCCATCGCTCCCTCCAAGCGTCCCACAATCCTTGGACGAGCGGTGTTAGCAGCACGGTGGCCTGCTCGTGCACTGGCATGCACCATCAGAATCTCTCGAGCGAGCGAGGCGACCGGACCGCACCACGCCTGGCAGCGGCGCAGACCTCCGACGTTGACCGACGTTGAAAGCCAGGCGGATGAGCAGAACGTTTGTGAAAGAACGATTCGAGTCACTGCGTACTTGTTGAGGAGCAGCAATGAGAGGAACGTCGAGTGAGACAAGTTCGCGAGCGAGTCGAGAAAAGCGGACCGACGGCGTCGAGGTGCGGAAAAGTACTTTGCAGAACGGTAAGACGCGCAGAGACAGGAGAGAAAGGCGGAGGAATCCTAGGAGAAGCTCGAATCAGCGAACGACCTGACCAGCGAGGAGTCCCCCATCGCGCTCGACGAACCCAACAACGCTATAAATGCAATGCCAAAGTGTACAGCCGACAACGCCGCAACCCCCTGCTGACAACCCCATCAGCTCCCTTCCTACTCCACAGACGCGAGACCCACCTCAGTCTATTTCTCCCTCGTCCTGAATCCCCTCCTTCTCCCTCGCCTCCCCACGATCCCTAGCCCCCTCCGCCCACCTCTCCTCCTCCCTCCCTGGCCTCCCCAATACGTTTCTGCACTCCTTCCCTACCTCCTCCTCCCCCATCACTGCAAACTCCTCCCCCATCTCTACCCCGAACCCCTCTCGCGCTTCCCAGTCGAGGAGCGCATCGACGTTCTCGATCGTCACGACCTTGGTATCGCGAAAAAAGGGCTGTGAAAGGGCGGCGAGGGCGGCTGTTGTAGGAAGTATGGGAAGCGACGTCGATCCAGAGCGTCTCTTGCAGCTCTGACATCGCTCTCGCACGGGCGGGGGAGGGAGGGAAAGTCGCTGCGTAGGCGAGGGAGGTGGCGAGGTAGTTCGGCGGGAGGATTGGCGCGGCGGTGTTGGAGATGTGGCGGATACGGGGGAGCGAGGGAGGTGGGAGGAAGGAGCGGCCCGAGTCGCGGGAGAGCTCGAGGAGGAGGGGGAGAAGTGCGGGCGAGGAGAGGGAGGGGAGGGTGAGAATTTGGGGGAAGATGGGAAGGCCGTTGGAGGTTGTTGAGGGGTAGAGGAGGGAGGGGGCGTAGAAGCCTAGTGAGCTGGCGATATAATCTATCGCAGCCTGCACAATCGTTAGCGGGTACTCGGTCAGCGAGATGGGAGGGACTCACCGAGTCTCCACAGCAGACGCACTTGAGATATATCACCTCCCTCCCCTCTCCCTCCTTCGGCACTCCCACCGCCGTCCTGAACTTCTTCGGATCCAACACTCGCACATCTATCCCCCCACCCCACGCGCTCTCAAACTCGCTCTGCCCGTACCCCACCTCGACCCTCTCCAGCTCGAATAGCCCATCGTCTCGAACGGCCGCTACCTCCACTGAGAGCGAGACGGGGGTGGCCTGCCTGTGGCCTCGTGAGAGACCTTCCGGGTCGAGGAGGAGGTTGGTAGAGGACCAGAGAGGCTGGGTGCCGGAGGTGAGGATCGCGAGCATGCGAGTGAGGAGGGAGATTGTTCCGGCGGTGGGGGAGAGAAAGATGAAGCCCTGCGAGGGCGTCAGTCCCTGCGAGGGCGTCAGTAGCGGGCCGGCGACGAACGGCGTTGGGGTCCGCTGAGCTCCACTCGCGTGGGATCTGGATGTCGTACCGTTGGAGGTCGCCTAGATCGGGAAGAGGATCTCGGCGGAAATACACGCCGCTGCGAAGGGGTCAGCTCGAGCTCCATCGCACATTCGCGCGAGACTCACTCGTCTACCAAGAATACCAGCCTACCGCTCTCCATCGCTTCCACTGCTCCTCGCAGTTTGACCTCGTCTACCAGCGCTGCATCCCTCGCGGTCCCAATGAACCCTCCAAAGCACAGCCAGTCCCCGTCCCTGCAATACTCCATACACCCCTCATCCAAACACAGTACCACCAGCTCCCTCCGCGCCTGAACCCCGTCCAGCCCTTGTACGAATGCGCGCAGATGACGTGCGCTCAATCGTATACTCGTGCTCGTGGCTGTCGTGAGCCAGAGATGCGAAGGCGTGACGAGGGAGGGGGTGGAGAAGCGAGACCCTAGGCGCGTAGTGAGGAAGTCGGCGAAGGAGGATCGGTCGGCCGTCGAAGGAGTGCGTGGATGGGAGGAGGTTTGGTAGGGTATTGTTGCGAGAGTCGGGAGGTGGGAGAGACGAAAGTGTCGGGCGGCGAGGAGGAGGGTGAAGGTGATGAAGACGATGAGGGCGGAGCGGGTGAGGAAGGTCAGGAGAAGCTTGCGCTTGCTGTAGTCCCACTGGCGCTGCTTGGAGAGGCTGCCCCTCCGCTCGTCCATCAAGCTCGTCAAGCTGGGGACCCGCTCCATCTCACTCCCTCCCACCTCCAGTATAGCCGTCGAGCTCCTCCTCCGTACGTGCGCGGGTCTCTTCCCCTCCCCCGATACCCCAGCTCGTGTACCGCTCCCCGGCGAGCGGTGAAGAAGCCCTCGTCCTCCATCCAAGGCGGGAGCTCCAAGGCGGTACTGACTGAAGACGCTGCTGAGGCTCGGGCTGGTAGGAGAGGCGAAAGGGGAGGTGCTGGTGGGAGAGTGGAAGGGGAAGCCGGGGTTGTTGAGCTGGCGAGGAGAGAGCGGGAGAGAGGGGGAGGTTGCGCGCGGATCGTCGAGTGCTGGCGACCCGGCGGCGCGAACGATGAGGGGAACCCAGTCACCAGGGCTCCGAGGTGATCCCATCCTAGTGAGCAGCAGGCAGCGCGCCTCCTCCACCAAGCACCGACGGTCGTGGCTCTACCTCGCCGCAGCACGACTGGCCCTTGAGTCTGCGCCGCCGACTGCTCGTCGCTGCTGCGGCGCGGGCGTACGTTCGTGGTCTACCTAGGGGCAAGATCTGCGTGAGGCGTGAGCGGGAAA
Organism: Glaciozyma antarctica PI12; assembly: GCA_002917775.1. NCBI lineage: Eukaryota > Fungi > Basidiomycota > Microbotryomycetes > Kriegeriales > Camptobasidiaceae > Glaciozyma > Glaciozyma antarctica. Next base: position 63,058 of record KZ627154.1, on the reverse strand, counting down.
GGAGAACGCCATCTGAGGAAGAGAAGTGAGAGCTTGGGAGAGAACGCAGTCTACTGTGCCTGGCGCCGGATATCCGCTCGACTTAAATTCGAACGGGGAGGACGACGAGCTGGAGCCTAGTATAGATGCCAGAGGAACTACGCTGCAGAATATGAAGACTGGCTTGCGGAGGAGTTGAGCCCAACTCTGCGGAGCGAGGCGAGATGTTTGAGTGAACTCTGAGTGCGAGTCTTTTTCTGCACTGAGCACACTGGAGCTGGGAGCTCGTCGAAGTTTGAATACCAAGCGAGCACCTGTACTTGCGCGGGCAAGCTATTCAGAAGACGAGCCGTTCTCGCGTGAGAAGTCTTTGCTCCCATGCGAAGCCAGTGCTCCCCTCTCGTCGTCCTCCTTTTCCACGAAAGCAAGCGCAAAGGGAGGAGTGGATTATCACAGACTAAGGGGGTGTGCAGCGAAAGGAGGAGCGCCAACTGTGGTGCCAGCGCACCGACGGTCCTCGCAACGCAGCTCAAGATATGGGGATGCAAGCGATAAAGCAAGCTGTGAAGCGTACATCGTCAGCCCTTCCTTCAACGGCGAAGAAGGAGAACGCACAGAAAGCGGAGCAAGGGCAAGGACTCGAAGCTACATCAACCCGACCTGCGAACCTCATCAGCTCTCGCTCCTCGCGCCAACGACGAAACGCACCTCGGAGAGAAGGCCATGGATGACAGTATCCATCACGGCTCCAATAACGACTTTGACCTGCGCCGTGTCCGTCGCGCACTTTTCTTGGAGTCAGCTTCTCGCTACCGAACTGGACGCGGGAGGACGCACGGTGAAGTGGCAGTAGAAAGGACGACCGCGGTCCTTCTTGTGATCGAGGGAAGCAAATTTTTCGCTGAGATATCGACCGGCACTCAAGCTGCGAGAAGGTGCGTAAGAATGGGCGTGAGACAAAGGGGGAGGAGACGCACGAATCGTTGCCGGTGTAGTCGGGGAAGTAGAGCGAGAGAGGTGAGACTTTGAGCTTCGCTGTGGTCGCGAGAAAGGTCAGTGTTTGCTGCCCGTAGCGAGAGAGCGGGCGAACCTTTGAAGAGATCGATTTTGTTGAGGAGAAGAACGAAGGCGGACTTTTCGAACCAACTGAGTGCGCGGTGGCTTCAGCAACGAGAGACTCGAACGATATAATATACGAAATAGGACGTACCGAGAGTTGGCGATGGATTCGAAAAGCTGCGAGCCGGGGTCAGCGAGCGAAGACTGCGAAAGGAGCGAGGGCGAACCATCGTCGCTTCGTCAAGACGGTTGATCGTCTCGTCCTCCCACAGCATTTGGTCATACTGTCGGAGATTTCGTTAGTGGGGCCTAGAGACGAGACCGAGGAAGACGGACTTCGTTGAGCGCGACGACGAAGACGAGAACTTGAACGTTCTCAACTGCGCGCGACCCATCAGCGTTCCACACCGCATCATCCAGAGTCGAGCGCACAGCAATGTATCCTGCGAGGGACAGTCAGCTCCCCTCAACCTGCCACCCGAAAGAACGAACGCACCACTTCTTCCTCTCATGCCCTCCCACATCACACATCAAACACTCGCAGAACATGCGCCTCCAACCTAAACCTTTCCTCCGTAATCCCCGTCGACCTCACCCTCGTCCTCAGAATATCCTGATCACTCGGCACGTATCCGTCACTCCCAATCCTCGGCATCTCATCGAAAAAACTGCGACCGAAGTAAGCCTTCGCACCGAGCGGGGAGGAGGGGACGTACTAGCTCGCACTGTCGTTCAACTGCAGTCGGTTCGACTGACGAACCACCTCGCGCGTACTCGGGTCTTGCCAGAGGAGGATGATCGTCTCCCCGATCTGGGGATGGAGGAATCGAGAATGCTGCTCCGTCTGTTCCTCGTCCAGCGAGAGGAGGAAGTTGGAAAGAGGCTGGAGGGAGGGTGGGAGAGGGATGTGAAGGTCGTCGAATCCTCGGAGAACGACCTGGGGACTGATCTTAGCAGGCTAGAGGGAGGAAGGGGGAGGGTCGTACCTGCATCGACTGGATGGCGTTGGCGAAGACTACTTCGCGAAAGGCTTCGCGCTCGGCATCGGAGAAAGGCTCGCGGTAGATGAGTCGCATTTGCTGCAAACAGCTCCATCAGCGTCCCTCCCTTCCCCGCGAGCGAGAGAGTCCCACCTTGACAAACGTCGACTTACCACTCTCCCCCGCCCCTACGCACTCATCAGCTCCCCCCTCTCCATCTCCCACCACAGGAACGTACCTAGCAAAAGCATCTTGACCTCCTGCCTGCGTCCCAAACCTCTGGTCAGCCGCCACGCCCAGACGAGCTCGTCAAGGGACGCGCAACGCACCTCGCCTCCTCGCGCGCCCTACGCAGCTCGGCGTCAATCCTGGCGCTCGCTCGGCGCTCCTCTGCTGATCCCGCTTCGTGAACCTTGGAAGTTATGCAGCCCATCGTCCTTTTTTCAAGCCCGGAGGAGGAGGAATGCTCGCGCGCTGACGGGGGCGGCGGGGCTGTGGTTGAGAGGTGGGTGTGGAGCTGGGAGCGGTGCTGGGGTGGCGGGGGAGCCGAGGACAGCCGAGGACAGCGGAAGTCGAAAGGAATTACGCGACTTCGAGGCGAGGACGGACCTGCTCTCTCGTCCCCGGCGTTTCGAACTATCTCGGTTCGCAGTGGACGTCCTCGGCTCCGTATTGCTGTGTAGCCACCCAGTATAGTCTGACACCCCTGTGTGTTCGTATCTGGCTGCGTTAGCATCGAGGCCCGAGTGAGGGAGAGCAGGAACGGAGCGAGCTTCGCAGAACGACCTCACCCCAACTCATTCCTCCGCTCCTCCTTCCCGACCCTCCGGAACGAGCGAGCAGTGTGTACGAGCAGTCAACCGACGCGAGCGAGCCCCGACTGAAACCAGAAGCTCATCTGCCACACGAAGAGCAGCCACTCCGCACACGAACCTCCGCACCAACGCCAGATACAATAGTTCTTTCCACCCTTCCTACAACCACCGAAATGCACAATTCATAAATGTACTCGTCCTCCTCCTCTTCAAAGACAAGTCGATATGCGAAAGCAATCTACAAGATCCCCTACCGCAACCACATCAGCTCTCCCTTTCCCCTCTCGTCGCGGAAGAAGGACGTACCGATTGTAGAAGGGAAGCAGTCATGATACTCTCCTCCACAGCTCCGAAAACGACTTTGAGCTGCTCCGAATCAGTCGCGCCTGCGACGGGTCAGCTTCTCCTCTCCCAGATCCATCGGAGGGACGTACAAGTGAGATGAACATGCAAAGGATGCGCCGATCCATTCCGGTACAACGGCCGGCTACATCACTCCATCAGCCCCACCCCCGCGCACAAAGAAGAAGGGACGAACAATTTGGAACTCATGTACTCGGAAGCAGTGGGGTAATCGCTAGGTCCTTCGTAGTCGCTGTAGTACTCGTAGATGGGCGCGGTGATGAGCTTGGCTTTGAAGAGATCGGCTGTGGTGGAGGTGTCAGCGAAGGACCGGGGAGGAGAGGAGGGAGAGGACTTACTTTTGTTAAGGAAGAGGATAACAGAGGACTGAGCGAACCACCTGCGTCGCTACATCAGGAAGCGCTCCTTAGAAGGAGCAAGGAAGCGTACCGAGAGTTGGAGATAGACTCGAACAATCCCGCCGCCTCGTTCATGCGATTAACATCGGAATCTGCGCCTCTCGTATCAGCCAAATCCTCTCCCACCGACGAAAGGGGACGCACCCTCGTAGAGCGTTTGATCGTATTCGGAAATGGCGACGAGGAAGATGAGGACGTTGACGTTCTCGAAGCAGTGGATCCTGCGTCACGGTCGAGGTCAGTTTTGCGCTCGCCAAAGAGCTGACGAGGGACGCACCACTTCTTCCGCTCGCTCCGCTGTCCTCCGACGTCGAATACAACGTACTGCAGCTGTGGAAGGAGAGTCAACGGTGGACCAGAGAAGCAGTGGGTGGCGACGTACCAGTCCGACGGTGAAGTGCTCTTCTGTCAACCCCGTCGTCTTGACGCGTGATCGCAGAATATCCTGATCCGAGGGGATATAATCCTGAGCCCCGATCCGCGCCGCATCATCAAAGTAACTACACGCCCATCAGCTCCTCCCTCTCGGACCAAAAGACACGAACTCACTAGCTCGCACTATCATTCAACTGAAACTCGCGACTCTTCATCACGCACGCTTTCGTCTGTGGGTCCTCCCACAGGCTCATCAAGGCGCGAGTGACTTGTCGATCGAGCATGGGAGGACAGGGGTCGTGGGCTGAGACGCGGATGGACATGAGGTACGAGGCGGCGGAGGTTAGGTGGGGAGGGATGGGCATGGAGAGGTCGTGCAGGGCTTCGATGACGACTTGCATGGATTGGATCTGGGGGGAGGGCGTTAGTGGGGCGAGGGGAGAGGTGCGGAGAGCGCAGAGGAGGGGTGGGGGAGGGGGATGGGGAGGGAGCTGCTGCTCCGGACGACGACGAGGGGGAGAGAGAGAGGGAACGCACGAGGTTGGCATACACGATCTCTCGATACCCATCACGCTCTTCGTCCGTATACCCTCCTACATGATGCAAACGCATCTGCTTGAGAATTGTCGACTGCACGCACGAACAATCAGCTCGTTCCCCGCGTTCGGGACCGGAGGAACGCACCTTTCCTGATTCACCGGTACCGAGGAGGAGGAGCTTGACTTCGCGCCTGGGAGGAGGGAGGACGTCAGTGAGTAGGTCGCCGAGAGTGCGGGGGAGTGAAGGGGCAGGATTCCAGGTCCTGAGACAGCTGGGAAGCGAGTACGCTGCTCCCCATACTTGATAGAGTCCCTCGAAGTGCACGGAGCACGCTCCGGAGCTTCGTAGCGGTAGTCTGCTCACAGCCAAGCCACCTCCACCATCTCCTCCTCCTCCCCTCCCGCTCCACCACCCAGCGCCTCTCCTCCCTCTACGCCCTGCCCGCCCCGCCCAGTACACGCCCCAGCTCACCACCCTCACCGCCTCCCACCTCCGACCCCAAACCACCCCTCCCGAACCCCAGTCAAGCCACTCACCTCGCCGCGACCTTCTCCTCCTCCGCCCTCTTCTCCTTGACTGCAGTCTGGTAATCCGCCTCAGCGGCCTTGGATCCTCCGCATCCCATCGCTGTTCGTGGTAGTTCCTTTCGGGTGATGAAATGGGGAGAGTGGAACGAGAGTTCGGAGATCGGAGTTTCGCTCTCAAGTTAGATCTGCGCGGGCGGCTGGCGTGGTGTGGGCGGGAGGGGTGCTGGTTGAAGCAGGGGGAGGAGCAGGAGGAGGAGGAGGAGGAGGAGGAGGAGGCGCAAAGGTTTCTGACACGAGGCCGACTGAGAGAGTAGCGAAGAGTGGCGAGACTTGAGGTCGGTCTGTCGATCCCTTGGCCCCGGCGTGGTCATCAGCAGCGTTTGCAGCTAAAAAACGTCCCTTTATCGTACTTCTGCCTTGATTGTACTCTCATTCAGCTCAGCCTGTTCTACGCCACTCGCTATCAACGAACGACCAGCAAAAACAAATCCGTTTGCAGCCCCGTTCACTCGTCGTTCGAGCGAGGTCGAAGTGGTTAATGCCCTCCTTCCCTGGGCGACGCAGTATCGCTGGGCAATCTCTCGCCGACGGTGAACAAAGAGGAGCTGAGCTAGAGAAAAGGAAGGGAAACGGGCGGGTTCCGGTCCCGCAGTTTAGTGTCGAAGATCCTTCGCCTCTCTCCACTGTCCCTCGCCGTCGTGCGAAGCTCTTCCGAATCCTGTGGTACACCGCGTACACCTGAGAGACGAACGCAAAAGGTGGAGCAGCTTTCGGAATCCGGAACGAGGACAAACGCAGGCGCTTTGGCCAAAGGCGAGCTGGGAGCTTGAATCTACGCTGTGAGAAACAGGCGGTGAGGTGTCGAGAGCAGGGAAGGCGGATCGGGGGGAGGCGGAGAGCGCAGCCGTTGAAGGAACGGCAAGCATTGAGAGATTAGAAGACTCGAAGACAAGCAGACCCCAAGCAGCCCACCCCGTCCATCCATCGCACCCTCCCTCTAATATTGCCCTACTTCTTCCCCTTCTTGACACTCTTGACGTTCCCCACAATATCCCTCTTCCCCAACGCCGTCCCAGGACTCTGCAACGTCTCCCCCTCCAAGAAGCTCAAATCCGCCTCGGGCGCAAACTGCTCCTCCTCACTCGCGAACCGACTCGCGAATCGCGCTAGGCGACCAGATTCGTCTAGCTCGATCACGCGACTGCCTTTTGCGTCGGCCGCAGGGGGGTTCCAGAGGAGGTGGTTTGTGGGCGACATGGTGATAGGGATGAGAGGGCGGGGCGAGGTGGTGAAGATGAGGTTGGTGAGGGCCGGAGGGGGGGAGGGAGGTCTGTGGAGGGGGAGAGGTTAGCTTTGGCGCTGTAGGTCTGGTGTTACTGAGCTGGCGATGGCGGAGCCTGTGAGCGAGTAGGATGGCGAGATTCGGCCTCGCATGCAGCTCCGGGATCACCAGCCGTCCAGCTCATCTCCAGCACAACCGCCGCACGAGCGCAAATCCCATACATCAAAGCCCGCGCTCGTTACTAAGCGCAGCTGTCCGTTCGCCTGGGGCGAAGTGACAGAAAGCGGTCACGCAGGTGCCTCGACGCACGGGACAGGGAACATGGGAACGCGAAGTGCGTCGAGAGCTCCAACTCACCACGCTTCCCTAAGAGCAAGGTGCAAAGCTCTTCGTTCAGGAGAAGCGGAACGGGTGCAGCTATGAAGCATCGGCTTCACGCACGCGTTCGTGCGCTGAGCCTACGCGAGTTGGATGCAGTCCCGCTTCTCTCCGCGCCCAGGCTGCGAGCCCGGAGGCTTCAGCACAACGCTGCACAGGCGCCTGAAAGCAGCGAGTATGCCTTTCCAGCTGAGTCCAGCAGGCCCGCTCTCCGGGAGAGAACCAGCCTGGGCACGACTGAGAGACAGGTCCCGCTGCTGCTGTGCTATCGTTCTTACCGGCTCCTGCTGTCACCATGCATCCATACCACCAGCATCCACCGATCCAGCGCGCCTCGCCCCTTGCAGCTCAGATGCCCTGGCCGCCGAAGGAGCTGTGTCTCCAGCTCGGCGTCTTCGCCAGGACGGAGAGCAGTCACCACGACGATAGCACTAGGATCAGGCGCACCTCGTACGCCCTCCCCAGCGCAGGCGTGTCATCAACTCCCTCCCTCCCATCCACAGCAAAAGGCGCTGGCTCCCCAGCGACGTAGAGGCCTCGCCTCTCTTCGTCGGCCCTCTCAGGGCATGTACTGGGAGCAGAGGCGGAGGATAGCGTTAGGCAGGGCATACCACCGCTGCGAGAGCGGGGAGGTAGCCTGCAAGACCCTCCATCGCCTCCGCCCCCTGCTCGGCTTCGTAGAGGGCTCGCCTCTCCTCGCCTGGACGTGGCCTAGGAGCAGAGGGAAGTCATCGGATTCGATGCAGGGCACACCTCCGCTCCGAGAGCAGAACTGAAACCCGCAAGACCGCTCGCCGTCCGCCCCCATCGCTCGCCGCCTCCGTCCCTACCTTCCCCCTCCACCCCTTCTCTGCCCACGCTCACCCCACCCCAGAACCCACGACAAGACTCACTTTATCAGCCACGAGCGCGGCCCCAGCGACGGCGAAAGGCGGAGGAGGGTGAGAGACGACGGAGCGGAAGAGGGATAGCTTTGCGGGGGGGAGACGGGCGGTTGACCGGGGGCGGTAGGAGGGGATCGAGCGGAGGGTCGGCATGCTGTGCGGCGGAGGGCGTGGGAGGAGAAGGACGAGGAGGAGGCGGAGAACTCGAAGATTTACGGTTTTGTAGTCGGGAGTTTCGGTTTGTAGTCCCTTTCTTTCGACGAAGACGACGACGGAGACGCTCCCAACTCGACATCTGAACCGACGACGATAATCTATAACCATCTCGTTTATAGCAAACTCTACAACCCCTTATTAAACTCGACCTTCTCATACGGAACGCTCCTAAACCTCTCCTCCAACTTCTTCGGGTCAATCGACGCTCGCTGCGGGAACGTAGCGATAGCAGGCGGGAGGAAGACGAGGAGAGAACCGCCGATCAGTCCTGGGTTCGTTTCGGTTAGCTTAAGGCAGGGAGAGAGAGGAAGCGAGCGGACCGAGGTTCGTGATCGTTGACCAACGTTTCGCGTGAGGTCCTTTGAAGGCACCTCGGCGCTCGAGGAGGGTAATAATGAGTGGCGGGAGAATGAGTGTGGGACTGCGCTCAGTCAGCTCGGTTCGTCGTCGAAGGGAGGAGGAACGAACATGTTGGTGAGGACCCTCGATGCGGCGGTTTGTGCGATAGCGAGCTCTCCAGCTTTGCTAGACTTGCCGAGGATCTCCTTACTGACTCGACCGGTGAGCGGGTCTTCAGGCGCATAGACGTCGATTCCTGCGTCCACGAATCAGCCCATTTCTCTCGCAAGGAACGAGGAACGCACCATCACGAATCTCTTTCCACCGCATCAATCCGATGTTAACGCATCCTGCGCTGGCGACGGCGACGAAAGGGACGAAACGGCCGAGGAGCGACCGCGCGGCGGGGCTGAGAGCGCGGAGGCGGGGAACGAGGGAGGTGAGACCGACGGCGATGGTGCAGGAGCCGAGAGTGGCGGTCACGTAGGCTGTGATGCGTTTTCATTAGGCGCGTATGTCGAGCTGCAGAGAAGACTACGCACCAGTCGCAATTTCCTGGTTCGTCATAACGATACTTTTGTTGGCGTTCGAGTAGTTGACGCAGACTGCGTCCATCAAAGCCGATCAGTCTCTTCCTCCGCCACGATAGCGAACGAACGCACCATTAAGCGACTGGTTCGCCCACTGCCAGAACAGCACGCCCTTCAACGTCGGGTTGGGCATGAGCATCCCTCCGACGATGATGAGGTTCGTCGGCACGAACGCCGACAGCCTGAACGGCAGAGGGACAGGGAGCCCAGTATCAGGATGCAGCGACGAATCCACCACTACGCAACTCGCTCATCAGCTCCTTTCCATCGCGAACAGGCGAGTGGAACGCACGCTGCTTCGCCTTCCAGATCCCTGCTTCCTCCTCGCGTCCCCAGGCCACACGACCAGCGCCGGTGCCGTCTTGGTACTCCTGCAGGAGCTTTTGGGCCGAGACGAGCTGGGAGGGAGAGGCGAGGAGGGTGAGAGGTGAGGTGATAGAGGTGAAGTGCCGGAGACGACCGACTGAGACAGGAAAGGGTTAGCGGTTAGCCGATGCGGAGAGTAGCGGAGAAACGTACGGTAGGTCTTTGTGTCGTAGCGAGACTGGGCTGGAGGAGGAGAGGCGTCAGTACGGAACGGAGGGTCGTGCCATGCGCATCCGGAATCACAAGGCGGCTAGGTCTCTGAAACCCAACGCCCTGCGTCGTGAGACCGAGCTCACCACAACCTAGCAGCGCTTGCCAACAAAGCCAGGGCTTCGTCGCAAAACACCACGGGGCGAGCGGTGGATCTCACACGACTTCTCAAGCAGTAACTGAGGCGGGAATCTGCTGTTCTTGCAGGTCCTCCAGCATTCTGACGTGCTCTGAGGTCGTTCACCTGGCACGCAACACTCTGGCAACCCTTCGAAGTCTCGCGTGTCCGCTCTCGCCGAGCAGATCCGGGCGCGAGATCTCGCAGGGCAGCAAAAGCTGGACCCCGCTTTCTTGAGCAGAGAAATTCATATCTCCGAAATAAGCGAAAGAGCTGCGAGGACTGGTGTCTCCCCAACTCGCATCGCAAAGGCCGAGAAAGGAGCTCCTCTGCCGCAACTCTTCACCAACTGCGCCCGTTGCAATCTGAATGAACGAAATCCCGCACTCGAGCAGTGTATTCCTGAAGGCATTTGGCCTCGTAGACACGCCGCGGCGTGAGAAGCTGTCCACCCGGCCCAAGGAAACAGCTGCCCGCTGTGCCGACCTCCTTCGACAGGCATACGACGAGGCTGAAGCGGACAAGAGCGCTTCGCCGAATATCACCGCGCTCACTGAGCCTTGTACAGCTCACAGAGACGCAGCGAAGTCGTTGGAAGCGAATCCTGTCCACCTCACCCCGCATCAGGCTGAGCTCCTCAACAGCAGCTTCGTGTGCCCCAGGGCTGTACCAGTCCAGCCCCTCCCCGTCCAATAGCTCCCACTAGCTCCCCCTTACGGTACAGAAGCTCCCACCGCGAGGCCACCCCTCCCGACGACCCCCCCGCTGAACCGCTCGTTGACTCACTGACATCGACCGGCGGCTGCTCCTTCGCCTCCTCTGCTCCCGCGTAGACTGCCAATAGTTCAGACATCCTTCCCGTTTCCTTTCCTTTCCGTTCCTGAGCCAAGTCGAGCGAGTGTGGAGAGAGGGAGAGAAACGAACCTCGCTCGCGGCTACTCTTTCTCCCTCATCCAGCCTCTATAACTCAAGCAGTCGCCCATTAATGATTCGCCCTACCACCAGCCTACGCTCAGCAGCTTCTAAAGCTCGCACTCGCAATCCCTACACCGCGCCGAAATCAACTGCTCCAGCACCAGCTCCCGCCTCACCCCCTCCTCCTCCTTCGAGCCGGCTCCCCTCCCATCCCACGCCCTTCACCCGACCCGAACCTCCCCTCGTAGCAGCTGCAAGAGCCAAGACTGTCAAACAGCGGAACGTCTGGGAATCCTACCTCGGTGCGTCCCTCCTCTCTCCTCCCTAGGCCGAGCTGACCCCCTCTCGTTGCACGCAGTTCTGGACCCCAAGACGCGGTTGTACTTCTCGCTTGGTCTTATGGCGTTTGCGGCGATTGGACTTTATGCGGGGGACGCGTTGGTGCCCGAGAGTGAGGAGGAGAAGGTCGCGAGGGAGGCGGAGGCGTAGCGAGCGTCCCCTTGAGGCCTGGCAGGAGGTTAGTTAAGGTTCTGGGAGAGGGAGTGGGAGCTGATGAAACTACAGGATCAAACCGTGGAGGATCTCCCCCTTGAGGCTACCGACGGCAGTGCAGGCTGGCCTGATGAAGGCAAGCCTTGCGGAGCCAGGACCGAGGAGAGCACCTCAGTCCACAGCACAGCAGAAACTCGCAATAGATACCCATCTCACAGCCTGCTCCGCTCTCCTCCTGCGCTCATTCTCAGCGTCCCTACCGCAACCCCCTGCTCTTCTCTCGATTTGCCTACCACTGCTCCTTGCCGATACAACCCATACAACATTCCTCTATCCCAACTAAAAAAAGACCCTCTAATACCCCGCCTCCATCCTAAACCCCGCCTCCCCACCAAACAAGCTTTCAAACTCTCCCTCCCCATTCCCCGTTCCCGCCAACAGCCTTTCCAGCACGTCCGCACCCCCTACGTTCCTCGTCAGTCCTCGTTCGAACGAAGATGGGAAGGACGTACCGCGGATATAGGTTTCTGGGGGGAAAGTGGGAGAGACGGAGGAGGGTTGGGTGAGGCGAGGGGCGAGTTCGGCGAGTCGGCGTTCGGCGCTGGGAGGAGTTAGTAGTTAGTAGAGCGTGGGCGAGGGACGCACGAAGGCATGTAGAAGCACGCGTGCTGGAGTCCTTCGATGAACCTGTGCGAGCGGTCAGGAGCTGCGAAAGAGAGAGCGAGAGGGACGGACCAGCCTAGTTCGACGTCGGTCACTTCCTCGCTGTCGTCGAGTGGTCCTCCCGGCTCTCCGATACGCTGGAGAGCCATGCGCGTCCATTCGGGGTTATGCTCGAGCTGGAACGCGTGGTGGAAGATCATATGCACGTCTGCGGGTCGTTAGCTCTGTGCGGGAGAAGGAAGAGGAAGAGACGAACCCGCTCCGGAGATGTACACCTGTGACATCATTAGCGAGACTCCTACGACGAGCGAGCGAGGAACGTACCTTTGCATAAAACGCCAACACCTTCAGGCCCCTCCGCACGCGACTTTCGCTCTCCGCCACCAGCCCCGGTAGCCCAGGCCTCATCCGCAACAAGCCCGTATGCACCATGCTCAGTAAATCGATCAAATCTCTGTCGGCGCGGATGATCTGAGCGAGGTAGTCCGTCTCGTGAAAGTGGCTGTGCGCGTGTTCGGGAGAGCCGTCGTTCGCGTGCGAGTGGGTAGGGGGAGGGGAGGAGTAGATGATGGACTGGACGTATTGTACGGCGCTGCGAGTGTTGTCGATTGCCTGTTCGGAGGTCAGCGCTGAAGGGACGCGGGGAGGGAAGGACGCACGGTCCAGAGAAGGGGAATCCTCGTGGCGTAGTCGTCCGGCGTGCTTGCCGATGCTACAAAGCGCACGATATGAGGCGGGAAGCTCGACGATGAGGAAGGAAGGCACGCACGAGCAAACATCTTGGCGAAATTCCGCTGGCAAACGTACGCCCAACACGCGATGAGGTGAACGGCCGTCTTCATGCCCTCCTTCGTCTGGGTCCCGTTAAGCAAGTTCTTCAGGATCGGCGTAAGCTCTTGTCCCTCCATCCGCGGCACGACGATGCCGACGTGGTCAAAGTAGTGGCGGAGGTTTTCCTCGTTGAGTAGGCAGGTACGACGAGCGTAAGCGGCCGTGATGGAGTCGGCCGACTGTGAAGATGGTTAGGAGAGTGCGCGAGGAAGGAGGGAAGAGACGAACATAGATTGCGAGCGCGAAGTCTTGCTTAATCTCGATTCGGTCGCCGTCAGTCGCTGCTTCGTCCTGGAGGTCCTTGAAGTGCCCGATGACAGCTCGGAGAAGCGTTCGTGAGCGTTTCGGATGGCTGCTCTCCCGCATCAGCTTCGCGAAACACACACGAGCCGAAACGAACGCACAACTCGACAAAGATCGACATCTGCGTGAGCGCGACCAGGGCTGCAAGGTTCTCGATCGTCGCCTCGTCCATGAGTCCCTGCTCAAACGAAAGCGCGTGTGCTTGAGCGAGAAGGACGGTGCAGGCGCTCTGCCGTCGAGTTCCGGCGTTGAGCAGAGGGGCGTCAGGGTGGTCGCGCGAGTCGGTGGGTGCGGTAGATATTCCGAGGACGGCCTGCGTCAAGGGGCTCAGCAGCATTCGAGCACAAGCTGAGACGAAGGGGATACGCACCGAATGAGGACTGGCTCGCGCGCCGATCGCACAAAAAGCAGCGATTGCGACCTGCACGAAGTCAGCGTGTGCGAACCGCGGGAAGAGCAAGATGGTACCTTTGCCGCAGGAGGAAGCTGCCCAGGATCACCTCGATAGTCGGACAGCCGCGTGCGAAAGTACTTGAAAGCAGGCATGAATGCGCAACACGAGTCGAAAAAGGCTGCCCAACCCGAACACTGTCAGCGAACCCCTCTGTAAAGCTCACAGCGCTACTCAACCTTCGCACAGATGCTGAGAGAGCGAACGCGCCATCTGCGGCGTCGCAAGTCGCCAATCGAGCGACTCGTGGCCGAGATTAGGGCCTCCCGTTTGAGGAGGCGAGATTGAGTCCTCCTTGGTACCGGGGTGGAAGCTGCCGTCGTTCTGTATGCGAGAGCGGTCGGAGGGAGGGGGATTCGTGAGAGGAGTTGCGACTTGTAGTTCGAGTTCGGCTGAGATTGTTGCGTTAGCGACGTCAGAGTTGGGCGAGGGAGCGAGGAGGGACGCACCGAGCCGTCTTTCGAGTCGAATGATGCGGTCGGCTTCGGCGCCAGCGGATCTGAGGAGACGTGAGCTCAAGGTCGCAAGAGGAGGGCAAGGCCGGACTTACGGTTTAGTCTTTGAGGGAAGGCTCACGAGATCACACTCGTCGTTCCGTTCAATGCAGTTCGTACAGACGGGGTAGATTCTGTCACACTTGACTGTGTGACGGAGGGGAGTTAGCTCTGAAATCGGGTCGTGCCTTCAGTCTCCTCGAAGGCTTTGAGCAGGGCAGGTGCGTCCTTTTCCGACACGCCTCTGGTACAAAACTGTTCAAGCAAGCTGCGTGTGCCAACTTCTGCGAACCCAGAGCACATCCAAAGCCACAGGAGATTGGAGGCAAGCTGCAATCAAGCTGCCAGGCGCCTTTCGAAGCCTCCGCCCCAGATCGAGGTGGGAAGCCAGGGATAAAAAGGGATCTGGTTGGAGCTCGTCTAGGCCAGTATTCAGATAGTGCCGCCAGCCCTGTCAGCTCGAGATCCCAGGGAGTCACCAAGTACCAAGACCGACGCCCTCTCGCTCTCTCGAGCTCCCGGGGCCTCCCCCATAGCGCACCAGCCGAGGCTTCTTCGCAGCTCACCACGTACTCCAGAGTCTCTGAGAGACAAAAGCGTAGTAGGTAGAGACGCGAAAGAAGGTGCAAGGCGACCTTCCTGCCAGCGAGCGATCCCCAGCTCCTCCCCAGTCACCTCCACCACGCGCTCTCCTTTCCAGAACGCGGTTACTCCCACTGCCGTATCCCAGAATACTTGAACAGCCTCTTCACCCACTTGCGCCCATTCCATCATCCCCTCACGCACATGCCCACGCATCACAAGACCGACCTCGCACTGCTCACCTTTCCTGATCCTGCACCTCAAACAGCTCTTCTCCATCACGACAGTCCCCTTTGGCAGCTCCACCACGGGCTTCTTCTTCTTGTGCGGCGGGCGCTGCATGCCATCGGGCGGGAGGTGGGCGGGATGGAAGGAGGAGGTCGAGCCGCTAAGCTCGTCGGCGGGGCGGGGAAGGATGTGGACAAAGGCGCGGCCGTCCATGGCCTTGAGTTGAGGGCTGGGCCAGACGAGGGAGTGTTCGGAGTGGTGTAGTGGAAGAGCTGGACTGTGTTCGGTCGACGATCGACGTCTTGGGCTTCGCTTGTCCCCCTCTCCATCTCCGCTTGCCACAGTCCCACCGCCATGATCCTCCGTCGCCTCTTCTCCTACCGTCCCTACCCCAGCACCATGCCCTCCCTCTCCCGTCTCTCCCCTCCCTCTCCCCCATCCCCTCCTGCGCCGCCAACTCCAATACCACGCCCACTCTCCCCCCGATCTGAAGAAGGCTTTCGCGAGGTTTTCGTCCCTCCCGAACCTCGACCTTCTGCCGCCAGCCTTCGAGCTTCCGACGACCAAGACCCAGGACGGAGGCCGCACGGGATTGGCTCCCAAGGACACGGATGGTGGCGCTGTCTCGAGGAGGGAGCTGATGGAGATTCTAGCGGGGCAGCAAAGTCAGATCACGACGCTGAGGGAGACGATCGCGTCTCAGGCGCTGGAGCTGTCATCGATGAGGGCGGAGCTGTCGTCGTTAAGGTGGGACGTCCTCACCTTCAGTCTCCCGTCAATTCTCCCAATCACCCACCGCGCCGTCGACCTCACTTACTTGAGAAAGGTCGAGCTTCTCTCTCTCGGAGAGTCGGAGGACAATTTTCGAGTCCAGTTTTCGGACGATGATGGCGGCAGCCGCACGAGACGCCGCGGAATCGACCTGCGAGACGCGAAAGGACGTACACCGAGCGAAGCAGGTCGTTTCGACGGTATGCGGCGCCGGACTGACCCGTCAACGGATCCTGCCCTCCTGTTGGACCTAGCGATTGAGCGCTGCCTCGACTCGGCCGGCTTCCACGACAAGCCCAAGACGAACGCTCTCCAGTCCTACGCGAACCTTCTCAGTTGGCAAGGTCTACCTCGGGACCAGCGCATGATTCTTCAGCGCTCTCGAATGAATGTGCGTCTTCTGTTTCCAGCCCATCTTGAGACACGGATGCTGACGCTTGACGTTTACCAGTACGCCGCCTCAACACAGCTACGGAACGAAGCGGCACACAGCCTGTCACTTGGCCACATCGCCTTCATCGTCCATCAGTACCAGCTGGCATGCGGGAGCCCTCACCTCCCTCTCTACCACATTGCCGCCATGCCCCGATTCTCCGACATGGAGGCGCAGTCTAACTTCCTGCTGTACGGTCGATGGCAAGAGCTGGACCCAGCTTGGCAAGGAAAACTCCTCGCTAATCGTGAGCTCCCATTCCTCTATGCGTCTCCTGTAGATGTCTAACTCACACCATTCTTTCAGCTCCGCCGGAGCTTTAGATCATCGCCGTTCCGTCTCCTTCGACCCTCGCCTTCCTATCCTCCGCCCACCCATTCCTCTCGCCCTCTCCCCACCCGCCCTGCCCTCCCCCGCCCTGCCCTCTCCCCCTACTCTTTTCTACTCGTTTTCTCCCCCTTGCCTTCTCCTTCTCGCCTTCTCCTTCTGTTCGGAGCTCCCCCACCAACGCTTTCCTCGTCTCTCTTCCCGCACTGTTCTTGCCCCTCCCCTTCCTTTGTAGCTTTGCTAGTTTTACTGCATCCGTTCACTCGCTTTGTTCACCTAGATCGTTGATCTTCTGGAGAGAATGAGAGGCGAGAAACGCACACAGTTTAGCACTCAGCACTCACCTTTGGCCCATTGTCCTCGGACTTTCCTTGTGTTGTTCTTGCGAGCTGCCTCTGCTCGTCGTGGTGCAGCTCAACTGCCTGAAGTTTATCCTTGCACCGCACGCCTTTCCAGCCACTCGCCTGCATCGCCCCGACCCTCTCCCTCCGAAGGCGCCTCACTCGACTTCTCCCCTCCCCGCGTCCTCCTCCCTCTCTCTGCTCCCTCTTCCTCTACAAAACCAGCACGATGAGCTACCAGCAACCGCCTCCAGGGCAGCAACAGCAGTACCCGCCTCCGCCAGGCGCTCCAGGGTGTGAGCCTCTCTCGCGTGTCGGCTTGTAGAGGATTAGTGGGACGAAGTGGGAGGAGCCGGGAGTGAAGTAGCTGATACGATAAGGTGCTGGGGATCAGGAGAGCATGGGGGGGGAGTGCAAGGTCGAGGGAACTCCTTGAGAAGGGTCAAGCGTGTGTAACACCGCCGTGGAGAGGGGGAGCGGGCTCTGCTGCTCGTGTTTGAGGAGTTGCCGTCCGCAGACGGAGATCTGAACTGCTGTGGCTATCGACGAGCTGAACCTAGCGACAGCCTACACCACAGCGTCTCCCCCCCTGAGCGGGCGAAGCTGACCCCCCTCTCTCCGCAGACGGCACTCCTCCTGAGTTCTACGGCCAACAGCCAGCGTACGGTGCTCCTCCCCAAGGATACGCTCCTCCTGGCGGTGTTCCCCAGTATCCTCCTCCCGGAGGAGCTCAAGGCTGTTCGTCGTTCGTCTCTCTGAGCTCGAGATGGTCGAGCTGACACCTTCTCGCAGACCCCCAGCAGTACCCTCCCCCAGGCGGAGCGCCTCAGTACGGAGCGCCACCCGCTGGAGGACCCGCATACGGCGCCCCTCCTCAGCCCTATGGACAGCCGGCATACCCTCAGCAAGGTTATGCTCCTCCTCCCGGACAGCAACCTCCTCAGCAAGGCTACGGCGCTCCTCCGACCGGCTACCCTGCTCCCCAACAACTACTCTCAGCAACCTCCCGCTGGGTACCCCGCTCCTCCTTCCTCGGGCTACAACCCCGCCTACCCTCCTCAGCAAGGCTACCCCGCTCCTCCTCCTCAGGGACCTCCTCAAGGCTACGCTCAGCCTCCTACCGGGTATCCCGCGTACCAACCTCAGCAGGGGTACTACCCTCCCCAAGGACAGCAGGCGTACGCTCCTCCCCCGCCGGCTATTCCTAGAACGTACCTCGGCACGCTCATTCATCCGAGTGAGAATGTCCTGCTACCTGCGGCGGAGAGGACGAAGGAGAACGTTAGCGTGGATGGGTACGACCCTGCGAAGGACGTGGAGACGATCAAGAAGGCTACGAAGGTGCGTTCACTCTCTCTCTCGCTGCGAGGGACGCTGCTGACCCTTCAACGGCTTCGCAGGGAATGGGCGTAAGTTCACCTTTTCTCCGCACTCCTCAGTCTCAAACTAACTGATGCCCTCGCGCAGACGAATGAATCGCTCATCACCGGCGTCCTCGCCTCCCTCACCGCCGTCCGCATCCCTCCCCTCGCCTACGCCTACAAGTCGCGCCACGGCACTCCCCTCTACGACCTCCTCAAGAAGGAACTCGGCGGGAAGTATGAGGATCTGGCGCTGCTGGTTGTTCGAGGACCGCTTGGCGGAGACGTGGAGCTCGTCAAGCGGGCTTGTTTGGGAACTGGGACCGACGAGGTACGTTCCTTCGTTCCTCCTCTACATTTCTCCTCCCCTCTCTCCTCCTTTATTGTCCTCAAGGAAAGCGCCGAAGCTAATCACGACTCGCAGACCCTCCTCAACGAGCTCATTATCGGCCGAACTCCCTCCTCGCTCGACCTCCTCCGCGCCTCGTACCTCTCCCTCACTCGCACCCCTCTCGACTCCACAATCCTCTCGGAGCTCTCGCTCAAGACGAAGAAGGCCTTCACGTTCGCGCTCCTAGGCGAGTGGAAGGACCAAGTCGATGGCGGGAAAGGAGCTGGAGCTGCGGTCGGAGGATTCGGTGGCGCAGGAGAGGGAGTGCTGAATCCGCAGATGGTCGAGGCGGATCTGCAGATCCTCGTCAAGGCCATCAAGATTACTCCGTACGCCGAGCCGGACGCGGACGAGACGCTCCTGTACGCCTCTCTCCCTGCGAGGACCCGGTGCGAAGCTGACGTGCCACAGCTCGTCGGTCATCCTGGCGCGCTCGCCGCTTCATCTTCATCACCTTCAGATCGCGTACCTCAAGGCTAAGAAGGCTCCGCTTACGCGACATGTCAAGCTCGCTATCTCGGGACACCTCAAGAGCGCGCTGCTCTTCGCGTTGGAGGGAGGGAAGAAGGATACGACGGGAGTCTGTGAGTTTGTCTTCTCGTTCGTTGGTGAGGTGGAGCTGATGAATGGGTGCAGGGCGAGACGTGAAGATGATTGAGAAGTCGATGGCGGGAGCGGGGACTGATGATTCACGGCTCATCCTTCGGTGCGTCCTTTCCTTCTTTTTTCCTCGCTTGGCCACTTGCTCGTTCGCCAGCTCTCGCTGACTTCTTTCGTAGGATCGTTCGAGCGCACTGGGATTCGCAGCGATTTCGCGCGGTCCAGACGGCGTACAAGGCCAAGTACGGCAAGACGCTCGCGAACGCAGTAATGAAGGAGACGAGCGGGGACTACAGGGATGCGTTGTTGGCGATTATCGACGGAGGGCGTTGAGAACGAGGGGTTCGCAGGGGTACTTGTTCCGAGGGTCTAATTGATTACTTCAGTCGTCGTAGGACCGCGACCTCGCTACTGCTCTATACACACTACTTACTAAGATACTATGGACTTTTCGACTCTCATCGCCGGAACGCCTTCTCCAACTCCCGATCCAAATCCGCCCTCCTCTCCTTCCTCGCCATCTCCGCCACTTCGATCCCAAACTCGCTCGGAGCCCACTTCGCCCTCGGCAAAAGGTACCCCTCGGCTTTAATCTCCTTCTCGCTCGGCGGGAGGATACGCTCCGACATCCTTCGACGACGTTCGTGATCTTGCGCGGTGGGAGGAGAGCGGGGGTAGGGGAAGTGGGTGAAATGGTCGGCGGGGCGGGGCGAAGGAGTGTCGATGGTTATGGCGGTACAGGTCGTGATGTGGATGGAGCTGGTGATGGAGGAACGACCGATGGAGGAGGAGGGGGTCGGAGGAGCGCCGCGGAAGAGGAAGAGGGCTTGGTTGATCGTTATCCCTGTCATGCTGAAGGAGAGGATTACGACGTAGGCCCAGATGATGAGAGTCACGCCGACCTGGAGGAGAGGGTGAGTGAGGAACGGAGAGGAGAGAGGGCGGACGGACCTCGGCGGTGACCCAGTTGGTATAGATGGAGTGGCGCATGATGGCGAGGAGGATCGTGTCAGAAGCGAAGGTAAATGCGAGGAACGTAACGCCGCCAATCGTCTGCGAGGAGAGAGAGGAGACTCAGCGAGCATTCCACAAAAAGTCCGTAACGAGAAACTCACGAGAATGAGATCTCGCACGAGCTTCTCCATCGCCCTTTTATTCTCCTCACGCGCCGCTCGAGGAGAGTCATCCAGGCCAGGCCGGCAATTGGCGAGAGAGGGGGTATGCGGGAGAGATTGAAGCGGCAGGCCGAGGTGCGAGGTCTTGTTGTCCA
The DNA here is from genome assembly GCA_002917775.1 of Glaciozyma antarctica PI12. Lineage (NCBI taxonomy): Eukaryota > Fungi > Basidiomycota > Microbotryomycetes > Kriegeriales > Camptobasidiaceae > Glaciozyma > Glaciozyma antarctica. The sequence continues at coordinate 43,186 of KZ627154.1, read as the reverse complement.
GGCGAACGTCTTCGACGGAGCACAGAGGAGTGAGCGACGAAGCCGCGCTCGACGGGAGATCGAATTTAGGAACAAAGGAGGGCGTTCGTTCGGGGTGACTGAGGGTGCTGGACTTGATTTGCTGACGGAGGCGGAGGATGAGGAAGATTCCAGCGACGTTCACCTGCGACAAAACGTCAGATGGAGCGCGTTGAAGTAGTGAAAAGACGTACGGCAACGAGAACGACGGAAGCGACGGACCAGACGACGAGCATCGCCAGGTACTCGACATAGAACCTCGCAAGACGTGTCGCAGAAGCCGCAGCGAGCGAAGCGACCTCTTCGGAGACGCTCTCGTCCAGCACTCCAGTGAGATCGTACTGAGTCTCGGCCGGCGTGAGGAGAGCGATCTGCTGCTCGAAGCAACGGAACGCAAAGTCCCAAGAGTTGGAACACATGACGCCAGGAATCTGCGAAAAAGGAGGGGTCATTGAAAGCTGAGTAGGAGAAGAATCGACGTACGAGAAGCCCGGTAAACACAATTAAAGGAACGACAAGGTAGATGGCATTGACCAAGCGAGGAAGGTGGCGAGAAGACGTGGCCGGTGGAGATAACGAAAATTGCCTGACGGGGAGAGCGAGGAGGAGAACGAGATCAGTTCCAGCTTGGCTTCGAGGAGGGAATTTCGCACCTGTACGTTCGCGTACGTGCTGATCCATCCTTGAACCCATACTAGAATCCAAACCAGGTTCCTATCGAACGAGAAGTCAGCTCCACCAGGACGCAGCAAAGACGGGACGGGACGCACCTCCAAAGGAACGTGCGAATTTGGCTGTTTCGCTCCACAAAGACCTGGCGGTTGTTCCCGATCAACGCACCGAGTACTGAGCAGTAAATTAGCAGATATTCCTTCTTTCCGGAGCGAGTAACCGACTCACGAACTGCGACAGGGAGGATCGGTGCAATCGAAGCGATGTCTGCGAAGCGAGCTCAGCAGCTACTCGCTCGGCTCTGGGAGACGTGACTTACAGACGTTGGCGACGATGTAAGATCCCTCGGGCTTGGAGACGAGCCTCCATACCCAGATACTCTTCCCCTGCCGCCGGAGAGCCACGAGATACAGCGTCAGGAACACGGACGTGATCACAAACAAGCTGCGTGCCAGGTCAGCTCGTGCTCTTCCTCCAGCCTGGAAGAGAGGGAACGTACTAGGCGGTAAGGCCGAGCAGTACGAGGAGTCGTGTGTCGAAGCCCGCGCTCGGCGTGGGGTAGAACGACTCGAACAGCGCCAGCTTCTCCGCCGTGTAGGGGTTGCCCTCTCGTCCCAACACTGCCGCAAAGCCCTCCATCGTCAAAGCAGCGAACAAGGTGAGAGCACAAGGAGGGAGGGAACGACCTTGCCGACCTGCAGTTTTTCTTTCGCAAGCGGCTTCGGAGAACCAGGAGAAACGGAGCTTGCGTTAGCGGGGAGAATAAGGGCGATTAAAGGATCCGCAGTAGGCGGTAGTCGGAGCCAGGATTAAGCCATGTGGAGCCACTGCGGAGGCACTCAAGGCGGGTGAGTGGAGAAGGGGTGACGAGCGAGCGAGGACGATCCCATTCGCAGTCCCTCCTCGACGGCAGAAGACCAACTTCTAGTGTTACCTCGCTGATTGAGCAACCGGGGTTGGCGTTCGCACAATGGTTAAGCTATGCTTGAACAGGCGCTTGTGCAGGCGACACGGGAAGAGAGGCAGGTGAGTGGCAGGTGAAGAAGGCTGCGAGGCGGGCAAAGCCCCAACGAGTTCCTCTCCCTCCTATGCGTTCTCTCCAAGGTCTACCCCAGCTCCTGCTCTCGAAGAACTTCTCCAATCTATCACCAGCCATTACAACCCTCGCACTCCACCCAATTAATATTCACCTCCCCTCCCCTTCTCACCCAAACCACCGCAAAATGAGGTAGAACGACATTAGCGTCGCCGTCCCCCCCGCCAACAGGATATAGAAATCCCCTTTCGTTCTCCGCTCGATGTACTGGATCGTATTGCGCGAGAGGCCCAACGTGTTCGCCGCCGAGAGCAAGCGCCGCTTCGTCCCTTTTCCCGTAGAACGTTAGCGTCCATCACCCCTCCGGAAGCAATGAAGCGGAGAACATACCTTTCAGCATATCGCGCTGCGTAGCTAGGTTTCCGAGTACCGCAGAGCCTTGCGCGATGTAGGCGTCCAACGTCGCGCCCGTCGAACTCATGAACGAGGAATCATCTAACGCCGAATGCGTTCTCGAGTTGTTGTGCACCGAGGCGCCAAAGTCGTTCGGAGGGTACGGGTTGTTGGGTTGGTATCGAGGTGCGCCGTTCATGTTCGTGAAGGGAGATTCGGCGGTGGGAGTTGGGGGACCGCCTCGACCGGTTCGGCTGGCGGTGGTGGCATAGGAGGAGGAGACGGCGGAGGAGGAAGAGGAGAGGAGGGCGTCGCGGTCTGCGGCGGCTTTCTGCGGAGAGCGAGGCGATGAGCTTGCGAATTGTGAGAAGGCGAGGAGGGGACCTACTTGAGTTGCGCCGGTCGTTTTGATCCGCTCGTACTGTTTTCGTAATGAGATGTAGTCGTCCTTGAATCGTGCTACTCGACTGGGAAGGAAGAGGGGGTCGTCAGCACGTGTCTGGTGAAGGGAACATGTCCTCCATGGTGTCGTCGAGGAGTCCCCTTTCCCCTCGCTTGCTGGACAGCGAGACCTACTCACTTCACCTCATCAAGTGCGTTTGAGCGAGGTACTTGCGCTCAAACGCACTCGAAGATTGGCGTAAGAGTCCCGCTCCTCGCGTCACAATCCCACAGGCGTCTCACGACCCCGCTCCCCTGCTCGCCAGACCATCCCCGGGAGACCACATGAGGGAGAAGCAGAACGCGTGCCTCGGGCACGACGAGAGGTCGCGCCCAGAAGTCAAACCTGCCCACCTCGATGTTCTCCCGGCGCGAAACGACTACAGCCCGCACCAATCTCCTCGCAGGCATAGCGGACGTCGAGCCACGTTCACCTGAACGCCAAAGAAAGAGTGCGAGGACAGCGACAATCTCGAAAATCGCTGGGAAGCTCTTCCCCCGACCCTGCGAGAAGTGTTCTCCTCGGCGCTCTCCTTCGTCGGAGGTCTGCTAGGCCGTACGCACTCTAACGGGCGTCAGAGGAGCGTATTAACGAAGGACGACGGTCGACTTCGACGCGCGCGAATCCCCGCCGGGATTGAACTCCAGCGCGAATCCCCCGCGATGAGCGGAGCTGTCCTCCGTATGCTGTCCCACGGCGCGAAGCCTGGGAACCAGCTGAATTTGCCGCAGGATCGAGCGGCGTGTGCTACTACGTCCCCACCGCAGCGCTCTTGGAGGACACAGTCCCTCAGAGGAGCTGAGGAAGCGTTCGCACTGCCGCCCGATCCCTTGGACTCGACACTCGGCTCCTCCGAGCTCAGAATTAAAGGCGTACGTCGAGACTGGGTGACCTTGATACAGCGCGTGAGCTGTGCGAGGTTCGTACGCACAGCACCTCGCGATGAGCTGATCAGCCATGTCTCGAGCGCTTTCCTGGAAATCGCGAGCCGAGCTGGTGAGGTAGCTCTGGACCTTGGTCGCAGAACGAACTGCTCTGAGAATAACCCACCTTTTTTCGCTCCTTCAGCGATCTCGTGGAGACTTACAGCAGCCAGAGGGAGCCAGACGGCGGCAAGCGCTCAAGTATAGCATCTGGAGGAGCACATTCCTGGGACAGGAGTGAGACACGCGATAGCTGCTGTACCGACCCACGCCGTAGCCGGCATGTGAGCTGCCTACCCCAAGAGGCGTTGGAGGTCCCAGCTGCTCAACGGGCGAGTGGGACACGAACCTCCCAACAAGATCACCACAACACCGCCTGGGCTTGCGTGCAGCCAGCGTTCGTGGGAGATCGTACGGTCTGGCCTTGTCCCCTCTACTCCTCAGGCCTCGTAACACGGCCGGCGAGTCGGCACCGGTCGGCAGGCGAGGGACCTCGCGAGCCCAGCTGGACGATCTGTCCATCCAGACCACGCAAGGAGTCGCTCTTGCCCCCTTCCCCGATGCCTTCTCCCCTCTCCCAAACCCCGACCACTCCCCCCGAGCCCATTCCGACCCCACACCAACAACAAGCGGCGAACTGACCTCATAGCCTTCTCCCTCTTAACCTCCACAATCTCCCTCTTTGCCATCTCCCCATAATCCTCTGTAGTCCTATCGAGCGCTGCGAGGCTCGCGTTGATCTGTCCGTGGAGAGCCGAGGAAGAGGTGGAGGAGAGGTAGGATTGCTCGAGGGCGGTTAGGTCGGATTGGAGGGAGGAGGATTGGCGGAGGGCGAGAGTGTAGAGAGAGTTCTGGGGGAGGAGGAGTTAGTGGGACAGCGGGGAGGGCGGGGGAGGGATTTACCATCAAGTTGAGGATCAAGTTGGAGAAGGCGATGAGGACACTATAAAAGTCTGGTCGTGAATTAGGAAAGTAAGCACGTTTCTTATCAGAATTAGAGTGAGACGGATCCGAGCTCGTTTTGAGCATTTCGACTACAAGTAACGCAGGAGGAGCAGCAAATCGATTAGCGGGACAGAAGGAAACAAACTTAGCGAGAGCGTAGGCGAAAGTTGAACGAGAAGAGAGCCTTCGCTGCCCGAGAGCCTATTCAGTGAAAGGTCCTTTGGCGCGGATTGCGAGCTTGTACCTGCAGGACTGAGTTGAAGATCATAAACAACGAATAACTAAAGCATCAGAATCACGAGAGAGGGAGAGTGCTGGAGAAGCGAGACCGCTTGACGCTCGCTCGTTCAACGCGTCCTCAGCGACCCTCCCTTGTGGCGTCCCGCTCCCCGTTACCCGCAGGTCGGTGGCACGGTAAACATCTCAAAGTGTTCAGAAGGCTTCGCGCCGCGCGACAAGTTCTTCCACAACGACGACGGAGAGGGAGGAGCGAGGGGAGCAGCGAACATCATCGCGCGCGTTTGGCCTTCTTGATGTCGCGTCTCCATCGATATGAGCCCTTAAAGAACGGAGCTGATCACGCGTTCATTTCGTTCAAACCTCGCCGAACGACTGGCTCCTGGAATCAAAGCGACAGATCCAGCTCGGTCGCGTTCACCACCTGAGTCCCCTCCGCGGAGGCGTCTCTCCCACCTGCCCACAGCCTCCCTCTTCACCACCCCCTCGTCAAAGTCCCTCTCGCCCCCATTCTACGCGTCCAGATCTTGAGGGGAGAGGATCAGGCAAACGGTCACGCGTACTAACTTGTCGCGACTCTCACCCCTAACTTTACTCTCGACCCAAACTTTGTTTACCCAAACTTCATCTTTCCTCTTCCCCTCTCCTCCCCCATCCCACAGAACTACCTCAGTCCCCTCCTCCCAAACACTCCATGTCTTCATCACCCGAGAACACCCCGTCCGACAACACTACCACCACCTCCCCTCCTCCTCCTCCTCCAAAGAACGACGACAACAACAACAACCCTCTCCTCCCCTTCTCCCCCCGCCAACGCGATACCTCAGGCCCATTCAAATCCACCTCTTCCCCACTCTCCGATCGATCGAACGTACGTCCTTCCCCCCTCCCTATCCCCTCTCCAACGCGCCCTCCCTCGCTCGCCACCTCGCTAACAAACATCGTAGATATCGGAACCCGATTCCCTCCCCGAAGTTTCCTCGTACCTCGCTGCCCTGGCGCAGTTGGAGCGAGATGCGCTAGAGGGATCGATAGGGTGGTCTTCGTCCGACGATGAGGAGGAATGGTCGAGCGAGGAGGAGGAGGTGGAGAGCTGGGGAGAGGAGTGGGGAGAGGAGGAGAGGAGTGAGGCGGAGAATGAGGTGATGCAGAGGATGATTGGGATGATTAGGACGGTGAGTTGGGTGCTGCTTGAGAGGGGAGTGAGGGAGGGAGAGCTGATGTTTTGGTGGGGCAGAAATTGGGCGTGCAGAGGCCGGAGAGGTTGGAGAGGGTCGATGAGGAGGAGGAGGAGGAGGAGGAGGATTGAGGTGCCGTGCGAAGGAGAGACTGGAGGGAGAGAGTGGTCAGAGATTAATAGGAAGCAGATACACGCCGAACGTGCAGTAATAGTAATCAGAATCGTACCGATATTCAACGCACTTACAGCCCCGCACCTCAGAGAGCATTGATCAACGCCATCAACCCATCCCGATAATCCCCACTCGTCTCCTTCATCACCGCGCTCGTGAGCGTCTTTCCATACTTGGTCTGGTACGCCGTCTGAACCTGTCGGAAACGCTGCTTGTCCCAATGCGCTCGAACGAGCCTGCGTTCCTCGTCAGCTACACAGAGCGCACGTCAGGAAAGGACGTACCGAATGATGAGGAGGTCATCCTTCGTTCCCATACCCGCCATCGTCTTTTCGAGCATCTTGGCGTCCCTCCCTGCGCACCGCATCAGCTCTCCTCCTCTCCATCGCCGAGAAGAACTCACAGCAACCAGTCGTGTCCTTCTTCCCACCCTCGAGCGCGTAGAGTAATGCATCCCGGAGATGTCCCGTGATGTGTCGCTTGACTTGTCGCGTGAGCGGGATCTTGCGCGCTTGGAGGTACGCGATCTGGAGGTGATGAAGATGCAACGGCGACCTCGCAAACACGATCGAAGACCTGCGTACTCGTCAGCTCCACCCGCGAAAAAACAAAGAGGGAAGGCACGCACAACAACGTCTCGTCGACCGTCGTCTCCCCGAACTGAGTCGCCTTGATCGCCTTCGAGAGCGTTCGAATATCCTCCTCCACCATCAAAGTATTAAGCACCCCCTCCTGCGCTTCTCCGAACCCTCCGACCGCAGCTCCGGCACTCCTCCCTCCATCAGGCTGGTCTCGCCATTCCCCCAGTAGCGCGACGGTGAAAGCCGCTTTCGTCTTGAAGCTTAGCTCGGAGAGGACGGTCGAATCGAGGGAGGTGCGCGTTTGAGCGAGGTAGGCGGCGCGGAGGAGCTCGAGAGAGGAGGGAGGGCGACAGATGATGAGGTCGTTCAGGAGGATCTGCGGGGGGCGTCAGCGGCGATTCGGAGAGGAAGGAGAATGAACGTACCTCGTTCGTCCCTGCGCCGAGGCAGGCTTTGTTAATCAGCTCGACGTCGCCGAGCAGAGGTCCCTTGATGAGGAGCAGGATGAGCGTCTCGTAATTCCCTCCTAGCTCCTTCTTGAGGAGGTCGTACAACGACGCGCCGTGTCGAGCTTTGTAGGCGTACGCGAGTGGCGGCAGCCTCACAGCTGTGAGAGGAACAAGTGTCGAAGTGATGAGGCCTTCGTTCGTCCCGAATCCCTGTCGCGACCGCGTCAGCTCAGTCCGGCACGACCAGCGAGCGAACGCACCTTCGTAGCCTTCTTGATCGTCTCAACATCCTTTGTAGGATCGTACCCATCCACGCTGACGTTCTCCTTCGTCCGCTCGTGCACTGGGAGCAGCGGGTTCTCGCTCGGGTGAACCTGCGCTCCGAGGTACGTCCTCGGGACGACTGGAGCGAGCTGCTGCTGAGGATACGCCGCGGGCTGTCCGTACGCAGGCTGAGGAGCTCCGTACGCAGGCTGGGGAGCTCCGTAGGCCGACTGGGGAGCTCCGTACGCGGTCGGAGGGGCGGGGTAGCCTTGGGCGAAAGGAAGTTGGGAGTAGCCTTGGGGTGCCGTGGGGTAGCCTTGGGGTGCAGTGGGGTAGCCTTGAAGAGGAGGAGGAGCGTAGGATTGAGGAGCTCCATACGAAGCTGGAGGAGGAGGTGCGTGCTGACCCCCCGGCGGAGGAGCGTACTGGCCAGGAGGAGGGTATTGGCCGGTAGGAGGAGGGTATTGGCCTACAGGAGGCGGATACTGGCCCGTGGGAGGAGGAGCGTATTGCTGTTGAGGATCTGCGTGGGTGGATCAGCTGGAGCGGGGCGCGTGCGGGGTTGGAGACGAACAGCCTGGTTGGCCTGGAGGCGGATACTGCCCTGCTGGAGGAGCGTAGCCTTGCTGAGGAGGTGCGCCGTACGCGGGTTGGCCGTAGGGCTGTGAAGGAGCGCCGTCTACGCGCGATCTCAGTACGGAGGAGGTGCGTGGCCTGGTTGGACTCACAGGCTCCTGGGGGAGGTGCGCTGGGCGGCGCGTATTGCTGCTGATATTGGCCTGGAGGCGGAGGAGGTTGCTGTTTGTAGCTCATCGTTTCGACAAAGGTGAGAGGGAGAAGGTCGAAAGGGCCTCGAGGGCAGTTCCCCACGCGTTCAGAGTCCGTACACAGCGTTCCTTTTGACTTGTCCTTCTCACATTCGTCGTTGACTTACTTCGAGGGGGATACAGTCATGCGGATTGGATCGCGTCCAGAGAAACGGCGAAGAGCGAGCTCAAACCCGCCAAGTCAAACCCAACTCCTCCCTCCCAAGCAGTCGAGGTCGAACGACGTGGACGGAAGGAACGCCGAATGCTCAAATACGTCGCTGCAATACTATACATCCCCTCTACCGAACCGAAAGAGATCTAAGCAAAGACGCTCTCGACGACTCGCTCCACGAGCGCGCGAATATCGTCCGCCCTCTTCGCGCTGACGTCCAAGACCTGCCGACACCGCATCAGCACGAACACCACGCCCAAATGTGCCAAAGCTCACCTCCTGGTGATTCGCAACCTCCTCGACGTGCGGCTTCTCATCCACGACACCGTTCTCCTCGGCTTGAACGGCCGCTTCGGCGGATTCGTAGGGGTGGTTGACGACGATGTTGGTGACGAGGGAGAGGACCAGTACGCGAATCCCCTGAGCTCAAAGTCAGCGAGGCTAGGAGACGAAGTGGGGGCGAACTCACGGCGTGCCTCGCAGCAATCACCTCTGGAACCGTACTCATGCCAACGACGTCCGCACCAGCAGCGCGGAGGAACCTCTGCTCTGCACGAGTCTCGTACGTTGGTCCTGCGACCTATCTTGCGAGTCAGTTCCGGCGAAGGAACGGGGAGAGCGGGGACGCACCCAAGCGTAGATTCCTTCCCTGAGCGTGCCGGGGGCGAAACCGAGAGATTTGGCCGCGCGGAAAGCATGCTTGCGGAGGTCGAAATCGTAGGCTGCGAGGTGTCAGATGGATAGCTGGGAGGGAGAGGGTGAACGCACCATCGGACATGGGAGGGAAGCGAGGGCCGAGGGTGTCGCGATTGCGGCCAATGAGCGGGTTCATGCTCGTCTGTCGCGGTAAGGGTCAGCTTCTTGTCAGTTCGGCAGGCAGGAGGAAGAAATCGGCAGGCAGGAGGAAGAACTCACGAGGGAAGGGAGAGAGATATGATCCTGCAGCACGACTACCGTTCCGACTTCCATCTCAGGGTCGAGTCCTCCCGCCGCGTTCGTGATAATGGCCACTTGAATGCCCAGCAGCTTCATGATTCTCATAGGGTAGGCCACTTGCTCGAGTGCGAAGCCCTCGTACGCGTGGAACCTGCTCACACGCGTCAGCTCCTCTCTCTCGTCCGTAGGAGAGCTACGCACCTTCCCAGCTGGCACACGACCGGCACCCTGGTTCGCCCCAAGAACCCAAACGCCAAAGTCGACTGGTGGCCCATCACTGCGTGTCATAGAGCTTAGCTCCTCCCCCGCGGCAGCCTCAGCCGCGACTTACCTGTGCTCTCACCGAAGCCCTCGATCTGACCATATGGCACCTCCACGCGATCCTGCAGCAGCTCCGCCAGTCCCTGCAGTCCACTCCCGCACACGATGCCGACCTTGGGCGTACGAAGCTCCTTGGGGAGGCGCGAGCGGACGTCAATCAGCGCCTGGGTGTAGCCAGTTGTGAGGGCGTCGAGCGAGGGAGCGTGAGTAGGCGAAGGTAGAGGGTCAGCCACTCTGGGCAGGGCGGTCACGTCTACTGCTTGCATTTTGGCGGGGGGAGGAGCGGAGGAAGAGCGAGCGCTTCTGTTTTTGTACTTGGGCGCGCGTCGACCTCCAGCTCCCTTTGGCTCACGCCTAACACTCTGGTTGTACCTCAACAACCCCACCCAGCTCCGACCTGGTCCGCCTTGGGAACCGACCACGCTCGAGCGCTCAAGCCAAGGCACAATGGGACTTGGACGCCTTGTCTGAGGCGCCGAACGTGCTCTCGGTACCCACGCACTCCCTCCCCTACTCCACCGCCTCTCCTAGCCCTCCAGACCTCGAATCCATGCAGCTCGAATCCCGCCGGCAGTCCTCCAACACCAGCCCAGGCCAGACCTCGCCCGAGAGTGGCGCAGGCGGGTCTATCCAGCGTGGGCCAAGCAGTGGGGAAGAGGGGAAGCTCTTCTCTATGAGTGGGAAGGAGCCCAAGAGGGGCAAGAAGGAGGTGCGGTTGACAGATAAGAGCTGCTTGAGATGTAGGCTGCGGAAGGTGCGCGGTCGTTCTCGTGCTTTTGATGAGGGGAGCTGAGCGAGGTGCAGGTGCGGTGCGATAGGGACTGGCCTACGTGCAAACGGTGTAGGAAGAGGGACGAGAAGTGCGAGTACGATGAGGATGTGACAGTGTGCGTTGCTCTTGCGCTGGCGAGTGATGGTGGTTGCAGCTGATGGCTCGCTCGCAGGGACGACTCGCTCGTAGGCGCAGACGATGCTCGGATCAGGAGATTGGAGTCCAAGATTTGTACGGTCCTATGCGACCCTCCGTGGCGTAGCTAATCGCCCTCCTAGCCTCACTAGAACAAGAGCTCTCCCTCGCCTCCTCGGCCAATTCGACTCCTCCCTCTGGCGCCGACGACCTTGCCCTTCCTGATCCAACACCAATGATGCTCGACGACCTACCCATTCTCGTGCATTCCTCTATCATGAACGACGCAAACAACGAGCAGCACTCGACTCTCTTCCAATTCTTCCTTACCTCGCTCCTCAACAACTCCAACATCGGTCCGGGGTCCCTCAACTGGCGTTTGGCATTACCAGCGATGGCAATGAGCCTGACGCGGCATTTGATCGATGGTACGTTCGTCCTTTGCGAGGGGAACGAGGAGCTGACGAGCGCGAAGCCTCCGCCTTTTCATGCTGCTTCCGTCTCCCTGCATATCAACTGCTGAAGGATCGGATACCGTACTACAAGGATAATGTCCAGTCGCTAAATCCGGCTGCCAAGGTGCGCATCTCCCTTCTTTTCGCGTTCCTCGCTCACTCTCTCGCAGGTCGCAGTGGCGATTCTCTGCACCCTCGGCGCCCGATCCTCTCCCCATTCCGTTCGTCCCCTCTCACATTCCTCTCCATATCTACTGACCTGGACCGTAGGCTCTGCTCGGCGTAGCCGGCGTCGACCCCACCGATCAAGCCTGCATCACCTCCTCCGAACTCATGGCGACCGCTGGGATTCGCCGCGAGAGAGCATGTCGCGCTCTGATGAACGTCGCGATGGACCTGTGCTACCGACATCGAATGCTGCACGAGTCCTCGACGGAGCACCTGGAGAGCCTCGTCGCTTTGACGCAGCTGTTGAGCAGTGAGTGTGCGCTGTGGTGGAGGGGATGGAGCTGATCGAACCCGCTCTGCAGCAGATGAGACGAATCTGGAGCGATGTCGTATGGTCATTCGCATCGCTCTAGGCATGTTCCAGGACCTTCAGCACGATCTCAGCGCCGACGAGAGCGCAGCTTTCAAGCGCGCCACCGGCCCAACGCTCTTCGTTCGTCTCCATCCCTCCCCCTCCTCCCCCGCTAACGCCCCAAGCACAGGAGAACGACTCAAATATCTCCGCCATCTCCTCCCGACCCTGCCTCATCGCCCGCACCGAGCTCGCCGACTACTTCACCAGCACCTCGGTTCGCATCCCCGACTTCGCGCACGAAGACCTCGGCTCGACTCTCGCGCCCCTCTTCGCATCCTCCTCACGCCTCTCGCACGAGGATATTCAATCGAGCCTCGAGATCGCAGCGTGCTGGGTTGCAGCGTGCCAGCGCGTGTTTGCGATCATCTCGACGGGGCGGAGGAGTGGGGCGGGCTTGAAGGAGGTTCAAACGGTGTGGGAGTATTTGGATCATGTTCATTCGTCGGTGCAGAAGCTGCAGCAGGTGCTCGTGAGGATTGATTATGTGCCGGAGGAGCTGGAGGGGGATTTGGGGGCGGTGGATCATTATGTGCTGTTGGGGGTGAGGACGGATACGAGGTTGATCGAGCTCGTGCTGCTCATGCATCGGTATTTGCTGAGGTTGGGGCCGGAGGAGATGGAGGGAGGGAACGAGATGAGGTGGCAGCTCGTGGCCGAGTCGGAGTTGAGGGTTCGCAAGTGTGTCAAGTTGCTTTCGTGAGTTCCTTTGCATTCTCAAACATCCTTGGAGGTAGCTGATCAATTTTTGCAGCTTCTACGCCCATGTAGGCCGCTCTTCCGACAAGCGGGATGAACGAAGCTGACCTCCTCGCAGCTCTACCTCTCCTCGCGCGACAAACATCTCGTCTACCACCTCGCCGTCGAGCTCAACTACCTGCCGAACTGGACGACACTCGCACTGCAGCGAGTCGGAGATCGGGGAGGCCCTCCGTCGGCCGAGTACGAGGTTACGGAGCAGGAGCTTGATTGGTGAGTGCGCCAACTTTGCAGTGAGGATCGGAGCTGACGAGGGGAGTAGGTTCACGCAGGCGATGCGGCTCGCGTCGTTTTATACCCCGCTTGCTGTGAAGCGTGTGCACGAGCTCGTCGCTGGCCGACGACCAAATCCTGGACCATTCCTAGGTACGCGTTTCTCCTCTCCCTCACTTCTCCTCACGTGTCACTCTCCCCTCTGCGCTCTTCCTCTCTCGTACACTTTCCCTCGAATAGCTTCGCTAACGACCTTTGCAGAAATCCTCGATTCCGTCCCCGCGCCCACACCACAACCCCACAACCCCTCCGCCGACCTCACCTTCCCTTACGACGCCGCTCCACCTCCTACTGCCGAAGCCTACGACCCTCTCAATCCCATCCCGTCCTACACGCCCTTCTTCCCCTCCACCCTCTCCCTCGCTCCTCCTCCAACTCCGAACGCCTTCCTCTCCCAGTACCAATTCAACGACTACGGCGTTCCATCCCATACTACTAGTACGGAGGAAGGAGCGGCAGCGGCGGCGAGGGCGTACGAGGGATTTCAGGGACAGAGCTGGATGGACGTCAGTTTGACGGAGCCGTGGGCGGATCTGTATGTTGGAGATGGGGAGGGTGGTGGAGAGGCGGGAATGGGGATGGAATGGGGGGAGTACGCTTGAGCTGGACTTGGAGCGGGTTGTCGAGCTGGCCATTGAGAGGAAGACGTGAAGACAACGGTGGGGGCCCGAGAAAGAAAAACTCGGCGACGACGGCAGACGACCTCCTTCCCTTCCTCCCTACAGCTCTGGGAACGATGCCCTCCCTTTTCAGCCCTACCGACTCTGACTCACCCACCAGCGCTCTCCCCAACCTCGCCGAGCTGAGCCACCACGAGCACCACTCCTCCTCCTCCTCGACCTCGGACTACGGCGAGAGCGACAGTGACTCAGAGTACGTGGCGCCGCTATCGGGACACGCGCCGGATCCGAGTATCGATGGGACGAGCGTCGGAGGTGGGGAGGGGGGTGTGAGGGCGGAGAGTCTGGAGGAAGTTAGCGATGAGGACAAACAGGTGAGTGGCGCGAGGGGGTGGGCTTGCGTGGACGGTGTGCTTGGGCTCTGGGATGGAGTTGGAGTGTGTGATCGAGCTGGAGGAGCTGGAGAGGGGGGCAGGCTGGGGTTGGGGAAGGAGGAGGACGCTCGGCGGTATGCTAGCTAGCTCGTTGCGCTCCATCCTGGATCGTGAGGAGCTAGGACTGAGAAGGATACGGTGCCTTGTAGGAGCTGAGCTCATTAGCACGCGTGGTTCAGCCGCTCAGCCGCTTCGACCCTTGGTTATTCCTTGATCGAGTCGAGCTGGAGAGGAGAGGGGAGCAGGCACGCGACTTGGTGCTGGAGCTCTGTACCACGGCCTAGAGCTGCTTTTGCACCCTGTATCAGCGAGGCAAAGCTAACACTAATCTCCCTGCAGCACGCCTTACGAATCAAGAGCGACGCCAACGCGCTCTTCACCAGTGCGTCGCCCCCTCGCTCCCTGTCGAAACCCACTCACCCCCGCGTGCAGCTTCAAAATACCGCCCTTCCCTCGACCTCTACACCGCCTCTCTGAACAAGAACCCTTTTGACGCCGTCGTCTGGAGCAACCGCGCGGCTGTGCGGCTCAAGCTGGAGGAGTACGGACTGGCGATTGCGGATGCTTGTGGGTCGCCTTTCTTTCGCTAGGATGGGAGGGAGCTAACAAGGATACAGCGAGAGCGATTGAGCTGGATCCCAAGTTTGTCAAGGCGTACTTCCGCCGAGCGACTGCCAACCTCGCGATCATGAAGCCCAAAGCTGCGCTCGTGGATCTCAAGCAGGTGCGCACGCGCTCTGTATCCAGCTGTACTCGGGTTAACTCGCAACGCAGCTTCTAAAATTGGACCCGAAGAACGTCGCCGGCAAGGCCCAGTTCGACGCGACTCAGAAGCTCAGAAGGACGACTACAATTCGAAGCCGCCATCAGTTCCAAAGACGATATCCCCACCTCCATCAGCGTTCGTCCCTCGTGTCCTTCCGCAGCGCCTCGCTGACCCCGCGCGCAGGTCAAGACTCAACTAGCGAACGGCGTCTCCCCTATCGAAGCCTCCTACACCGGCCCCCGCCTCTCGGACGGACTTCCAACGGTTGAGTTCGTCGAAGCTCTCATCGAATGGTTCAGGGAGGGCAAGGTCCTTCCTCGGCGGATCGCATGGGAGATCATCCTCGGTGCGCAAACGGTGTTGCTGGAGGAGCCTTCGCTGGTCGATGTGCGGGTACCGGAGGGGGAGACGATCGATGTGTGAGTCGTCGTTTGCGGGATTGACAAGGTGTGGAGCTGATGGGGATGGGGAGACAGGATCGGCGATACCCACGGGCAGTTCTACGACTTTATTCATCTGCTTTCGTTGACGGGGAAGCCGTCGCCGACGCACACGCTGTTGTTCAACGGAGATTTCGTCGATCGGGGGTCCTGGAGTACTGAGATTGTTATCGTGCTGTTCGCGTACAAGTGTGAGTCCGCTCCGAGTTTGAGATGAGCGATCGTGGCTGACGAGACGAGCAGGGCTGTATCCTCGCAAGGTCTTCCTCAACCGCGGGAACCACGAGACGGCGGATATGAACAAGGTGAGTTCGTGTATCGCGGAAGGAGGGGAACGAAGCTGATCCGTGACGCAGGTGTACGGCTTCGAGGGCGAGACGAAGAAGAAGTACTCCGAGCTCACCTACAAGCTTTTCGAAGAGGTCTTTACCGCGCGTGCGTCCAGTCCTCCCCTCGCCTACGAACTCGCTCACCCCCACACGATGCAGTCCCTCTCGCAACCCTCATCACGGCCAGCGAACCCCCTCGCTCCGACGCCGCTCCCAACCCCAAGAACCCCACCCTCTTCCGCGGCGTCAAGCGGTACTTTGTCGTTCACGGAGGCCTTTTCAGTCGCGAGGACGTCTTGCTCGCGGATATCAAGAAGATCGATCGGGTCGGGCAGAAGCAACCGGGCCACGATGGGCTCATGTGCGAGATGCTGTGGACCGATCCTCAGGATATGTCGGGACGAGGGCCTAGCAAGCGGGTGCGTTCTTCGTTTTCCTGCGGAGTGGGAGAGTGCTGATGGGCTGTGTGCGCGCAGGGAGTTGGGATTGGCTTCGGACCCGACGTTACGAGGAGATGGACGGAGGTCAACGAGGTCACGGCCGTTATTCGCAGTCACGAAGTCCGACAAGGCGGGTACTCGGTCGAGCACAACGGACTCTGCATTACCGTCTTCTCCGCGCCCAACTACGTGCGTCCTCCCTCTCGCTCCCTTGAACATCGCTGACTTGCGCGCGAACAGGTCGACCAAGTCGGCAACCTCGCTGCGTTTGCGACGATTGACGATAGTGGGGATATGAACTTTACGACGTTCAGCGAACAGCCGCACCCGCCTATCAAGGCCATGGCGTACGCTGGAGGAGGGTTCGGGCTATGATTGTCGGGCAAGGACCACTTATTTAGTCTCGTCGTCGTCGTCGCTGCATTGTCATCTTATTCTCGCACGGTCAGGACGAGTGCGCTGTGCTGCTGCTCTCTATAGCGAGGCAAGACCAGAGGACGAAGAAGTCTGCGCCCTCCTCGGCGTTGGATCTCGTCGACTCCGAAACGCTTTCGTCCACAGCCCTGTTTCTTCCCTTCCTCCCTCATCGCCCAAGTCCTCACTCGACACGCCCTCGGAAACAACCTAAGGCGCTACCCACCGCCATCAGCCCGCCTCTCTAGCCACTCCCCAGCTCCGAAACGAGCCACCGCCTCCCTCCCCGCGTCATCCCAGAGGAACGCCGCCTCCTCTCGCCCTCGTAACTTGCACGCCGTTCGTAGGAAGCGCAAAGTATCATGCAGGACGAGGGGGATCTGTTCAGCTACAAGGAGTACAGGTACGTTGGAGCTGGTTGACCCGGGAGGGGAGCTCCCTCGGCGTTCTATCGAAGGATCTGCGGGCTTGGGGAAGAGGCACGGGCAAGGGATCACACACTGGGAGTGGGGAGAATGCTTGCGGGAGCACAGAAAGGCTGCTTGGTTTCAGGAGCGAGGAGGAGGAAGGACGACCAGCCCTCCTGCGTCTTCAGGGCGGAGTACACAGGCAGCTCACCCAGGTCTACTCGATCCTCTCTAGCTCAACTGGCTGACTCTATAAACGTACAGCGCCATAGACTTTGTCATCGGCCTCTTCATCACTCTGGGAGGTGAGCATTCCCTCATCCCTCCTCCTCTCGACTCTCGAGGCAGCTCCTAACTCTCAGCACAGCTTCGGTCGTCAACGCCTTAGGACTTAACATCACCAAGCTCGACTTTACTCGGCAAGAAGCTCTACCCCCTTCCTGCCGCCGACCAGACTGGAAACGCGGGCTGTGGTGGCTGGGCCTGACGCTCTACGTCGCGAGTCAGCTGGTGGGCTCGACTCTGGCACTCGAGTACCTCCGTGCAGGTTCGTACTCGCGAGAAATAGCAGCTTGCTCGAAAGCTAACCTTGCGCGCGCAGAATACGTCGCTCCTCTTGGCTCCACCTCCCTCATCTTCAACTTCATCTTGTGCGTCCTCCCCTCCGCCTCCCTATTTCTAGCTAACCCTTCGCAGCGCCTACCTCCTCGTTGGCACTCCCGTAGTCCGTACCGACATCATCGGCACCCTCATCATCGTCCTCGGCGTGATTGGGGTCGTCCTCTTCGGCAACGCGCGAACGCACGACGACGCGTTCGACAAGGAGTCGAACCTCTCGCTGCTCCCTGCTCAAGGAGATCTGGGGACGAGGGGATTGGATTGCGTACCTCACGTGCTTGGAGGTGACGACGGCGTGGTGCTTCTGGATGAGCGCGATTGTGCACGAGGTATGCATGGGGAGGGTGGAGCACGAGCGAGAGGGATCCGGAAATCGATCCGGATATCGAGGGGATGTTGGGAGGCGGTAGGAGGAACGTAGGAGGAGAAGGATTCGTGGATAAGGCCAAGGGAGCGTGGGTGCGCGCGCGGAGAGCGCATGCGGGGTTGAGGAAGGGCGTCAAGAGGGTTATCGAGAAGTGGGCGCAGAGTAAACCCGATTCGACGATACGCAAGACGGCGGGATTGTGCTGGAGTATCACGGGAGGTTTGCTCGCGGGACAGACGCTCGTATTTGCGAAGTCGGCGGTCAAGGTGCGTTCGGCGGGCGAAGAATGGAGGGAGGTGCTGATCGTGTTCGTGCGTACGCAGCTTGTGACGAGTGCGATCAACAAGACGGATCCCAACGAGGCGAACCAGTTTAGTAGCCCACTCAGCTGGGTCATCGTCATCCTCCTCATCGTCGCAGCCGTCTCGCAAATATGTACGTGCCTCCTACCTCCCAGAGTCCTCGTGCTAACACTCCCTCCGCAGACTGCCTGACTGCTTCGCTAAAGTGCTACGACTCGACGTTTACCGTACCCCTCTTCTTCGCAACCTACACGACCTGCGGATTCATCAACTCGCTCGTCTACCTCGACGAGTTCCACACGTGCGCCCTCCTCTCCTCCCGCTTCGCCAACCTGCTAACACAAAAGACACAGCTACCCCCTCTGGGTCTTCCTCTGCATTTGGGCCTCCATCGCCGTCCTCATCGGCGGCGTCGCCCTCCTCTCCTTCAAGAAGCCCGCCACCCGAGCCCGAGCTCCCTCGATCCTCCACGGCGAAGGCGACGACCCCTCCGCCGCTCCCCTCTCCCCTACCGAGGAGAAACTTGCCTCGAAACAAGGCTGGCTCGGCGGCATGTTTGGAGGGAAGGACGCGCAGGCGCCGGGGGAGATGAGCCGGAGTGAGAGGAGGAAGCAGAAGGGGGTACAGCAGCTTGGGGAGGGGGATTCGGTGCTGGATAGTGAGAGGCCGGGGCAGGGGGCGGATGATCTGGAGCTGGATGAGGTGGATCGGTTAGGAGATGGGAGAGTGTTTGACGTCGAGGAGTTTGGGGACTTTAAGGAGGCGGAGGAGGTGGGGAAGAAGGTCTAGTGGCACTTAATTCGCGCTCGTCGCATTTGCATTTACGTGAGGAGCTTGGGGAGTGATGAGAGTGGGAGAGCAGAAAGCCCTCGGAGTCGTTCGCTGGTTTCGACGACGACGAGCAGCTTTCGGAGTTCTCTCTCTCACGATGTTCCTCAACACCGCCTCCGAGCTGATCCAAGCGACGAATCCAAGCGTGTTCCACTCCAAACTGACTGCTCCCCGCTCGAGTGGCGGCGTAGCGAAGACGGTTGGTCTACTTGCTAGCGACCTTCCTCATCTCGCCCTTGACCTCCTGCGTACTGGTCAGCTCCGGCCCCATCCTCGCCAACGGAGCACCGCGCACCGGATCCCTCGTAAAGTACCACAGACCGAGCAAAGCTAACCCTAAGTAACCTCGGCGTTAGCTCCCTCTCCAGGCCTCCAGGAAGCAAAGCGTACCTCCGCCGCCGACGTAGTACATCGTGTAGTCCTTATCCCCGGGAGAGGAGGTGGTGGCGTAGCCCTTGCGAGCGGGGACCTGGGGCCGAGGATCAGCGAGGGTGAGCGAGAACGGCATGGAGAGGGAGGGACGTACGCGCAGAGCGGCGGGGCGGAGGAGAGTGCGAAGGGGGATCATGGTTGCTGGGTTTGATGAGTTTGTGGTGAGGTTGGCGTGGTAGGAGGGAGAGCGCGAGCAGTGCCAGCGCCGAAGCGAAGTCTCGCTGGCCGATCGACCTTCTCTCAGAGTCGGTCCTTCACACTGAAGCCTTTTGAGCACGAAACAGCGCAGATATCGAGTGGGGGGTTTGGTTGCAGGTCCCTCTACATTTTAAACTGCGTCTACGCCGTTGTTGAAGGCACCTTGAACTCGTCGTCGTCCATCGCAAGGAACGCCTCGGCCCGCTCAATCAACACCTCGCTCAATCATCACTTCTCGTCTTCATCTGCTTTCGCATATCAGCCCCGGTCCCATCCAAGATTGAAAACGGACTCACCCGCTCCGTAAATCTCGGGGTACTTCCTAAAGCACTCCTGCATCCCTCTAAACTTCTCAACGCAATCGACGCCCTTGGGCTCTTGCTCCGAGTAGACAAAGCACGAGAACGCAGCCTTGAACTCCTCGCCACAAGGTCCGTCTGCCATCCCGCCGAGGCACGGGCAGTCCCAGTTGATCTCGCCTGTGACGGGGTCGTACGCTGCTGCTTGGGGGTTGGCTTCGGCGTCGGCGTCGGCGGGGGAGTCGTCGTCGGACGAGGGAGTGGGAGGGGAGGGCGGTGGTGCGGCGGCTGCGGCAGCTCGGGCGGCTGTGGAGGGGAGTGTCAGTGGTTGAACTTATGGGAGTCGGGACTGCGGTGGACGAATGGCTGGGAGCAGTTTGGTAATTTGTAGAGATACGATATGGATCGCACCGAGTCGGCAGCTTCGATCCACGTCTCGGTGAAGCGAAGCAAGCGAAATCGCGTTCCCTCGGAGTCGCCTTCCCTCTGAGTCGCTCCTGAGATCTCGGCAGGCCCGCCGGGGCAGGCTCCCAGGCGTGCGCCACAACAAGGGCCTGTGGCGACCGGCACATCACGATCCTCACCTCCCCGGAAAAGCGAGGCCAAGGACTGCGATCGAGGCAGAACAAGTCCTCGGTTGGAGGCGCCCACCTCTCTTTTTATAGTGCGAGAATTGCGGCAGAGAATTCTCGGACGCCATACATTTCCAACAGCAGAGAGACCACGGGACGTTCCCACAGCTCGTTAACTGTTCGGCTCTGTGCGCCGTGCGAGAGCTCGAGCGAGCGTGGAGCTGCGAGGTGCGCGCTCGTCTACGAGTGCATGTGGCAGGGGGGGAGCTCATGCAACGAGGTTCTTATCGCACGGAGCGATCCACTGCGTGTGGAGCGCCGAGTGCGGTTGGGTCTTCGTGCAGTTGAGCCCCCTTCCTGGCCTCGGCTTTCGAGCTCAAAGTCAAAGTACCGCCTTCGAAACCGGCAACGAGCTTTTTATCGCCGTAGCTACCCAGCTTGCACGCTGGGTAGCTATGGCAATTGGGCGTGCCAGTCCAGGCGAGCGAGTGCCCTCCTCCGGCTCGCCGGAACGACCGTCTCGGCGAGCGACGCAGCTACGACCTCACCAAGAGCAAGGATAGCATCTGCGCTGCTGCTACACAGGTTGGTGTAATCACCTGTTGCTGCCCGGAAGGTCCCTCGCGGGGACAGAGGCCAGATTCACCACCTCAACACATCGCTGCCGTCCTCCCCCGCCAAAGCTGAGGATCGCGAGCGAGCGTAGCTTTGAGATCGAGCTACCTGCGCACCTGCCTGAGGAAATCAAGGGCGGGCAGAGGACTCGTATCCCCTGCGAATCACTCGCGTTCTTCCACCGAAGTGGAGCTCGGAGAGTGAACGCACATGCTGGCCGAAGGTGCTCTGCGCTGGCTCGCTTGCTCCTTGCTGTCTCGGAAAAGACGTAGAAGGCGTAGGATCTGCCGAAAGCCGTCGACAAGAACGCTGTCAGCAGCTCCGAGTAGCTCACAGCTCAGCTCAGTCGGCAGCAATGGTCCAATCGCTGGGCTCCCAGAGACAGCACCATCCACTCAACGATCCTCCCACTGCAGACCTTCCCGATCCCAACCAACCCCCCATGCAACGAAAGCTCCTCGCGCCGAACCCTCTCCGAGCCAGTCCGCCGACCCCCCGCACCGACGCAGCGCACTCACCTCGTCCCCCATCCTTCTCCACGATCCTCACCACCAATGCCGTTCCCACCACCAATGCCGCTAGTGCTCCAGCGCCGTACGAAAGTCCAGACGCTCGCTGATGATTCGGCGTTGCCGTGCTGACCGATTTTGAGGACGAGTGGCGGAGGAGCTGCCGAGGGGTGGAGCGGACGAGGGAGGCGAGAGAGGTGAGAGGGCGGTACATCCTGGCGGGCGTACGGTGGGGCTGAGGAGGATTGGCTGAGGAGGGTAGGAGGCGAGGGGAGGAGAGAGAGGAGCGACTCCGCTCGTCGATTTGCTCTTCGCTGCTTCGTCCTCCACCGTCGTCCAAGTCAAGTCGACTAACTCGCCCGTACGCCCAGCAGGACAGGCTCGAGTATCCACAGCTCGCCACGCCGTTACCCGCCCTGGTCGAATCGAAACAACACAGTCTCCTTCCGATAATCTCGGCTGAATCGACCAAGTCGGACCAGGGTCTCAGGGTGAGTGGGCGCCGTTGAGGCTGGGGTGGTTGGGCTGCGCGGTTAGCCAGTGAAGGAGTACGGCACAAGGAGGGCTCGATGGGGTGGCTGTTCCTTAGGCGAGCACTGCTCTCAGGACGTCACGATGGATTGGAGGCGACGAGTTCCTCCAGCGGGGTCAGCAGTGAGCAGGCCCGCTCCTGTTTGCGTTGAGCTGTTTTGGAAGATGGCTAGGTCTCTAATCGTGAAGCAAACAGGCCTGGGGAGTGGAGGAGGCTCTGCGACACTGGTATTCCGTCGGGAGCTTAGGGAGGTCCAGCAGCGAGTGCAGCACTGCCAGGACCTCAGCAGATGGCGATGTGGCTTTGTTTGAGCTGCTTCAGCCATTGCTGGCATGTCGAGCGCAGAGATGCACCGCTCATGGACTCTCGTTCGGACGAGTTGCCGCCATCTCGTGCCTGACGAGCTGGACTTCTTTCTCACCTTATGCTGGGTTTGACTGGGAGTACTCGGTTCTCCAAGTCAAACTGCTAAAGTAGCGGAAAGGGTCCAGCTCCTCTCGAGCCCGAAGAAGGGACAGCTGTCGCCTGCCACCCTCACCTCGAACGCGACCACTCATACCCTCTCTCTCGCAGAACCCAGCAATGCCCGACGACCTTGCCGCTTCGACGAGTATCCTCAAGTCCGTCTCTGCCTACTCCGATACCGCCGACACCGACGCGCAATTCTTCCCCTCCGAATCCCGTCCTCCCATCGCCTCCCTCCCTCTCGCCTCGACCGAACCCGCAGAGGACGACTATGACGACCCAGAGGGCAGCATGTTCTCTGGACCAGCGGCAAGGAGCGTACCGACTTCTACGTCGACGTTTAGGATGCGTGCGAGGAGTAGGGGAGAGCTAGAGCGGATGTCTAGGGATTTGGAACGGGAGAGGGACGAGCGGGAGGAGCGAGAGGAGCGAGAGGAGGAGGAGGATGCGAAGAGTATGGGAGGACGGAGTAGGAGGAGTAGGAAGAGTTCGAAGAGTGGGCGGGGGAGGAGCAGGCGAGGGAGTAGTCGCCGGGGAAGCGACGCGACGAGCCTGGGTGGGACGACCGACGCAGGAGAAAGCGACGGAGAATCGCTTGCACCTTCCTCCCGCCGTGGTACCCCTCGACGTAAGGAACAAGGAACCCCCTCCCGCCGCCACCGTCGCCCCTCTCGTCCTTCCTCCGCCACCTCCTCCGACGACGAACGCCCTGGCTTCTTCCAAGGCATCTCCGACGCGATTCGGGGCCGACGACCCTCGGCAGCGCAGTACGAAGCCCTTTCGACCCCCGGCTCTCGCGCTGGCTCCCGCTCTGGCTCTCGCGCAGGGTCCATGCGGCCGAAGTCTTCGCGCCGCCGTTCGAGCGAGTACGAATCGGACGCCGTCTCGGCACGCTCTGAATCCGAGATCGGGGACGACGATGATCCCTACGGGCCTTACGGCTCTTCGGATTCGACGTCGACCGCGACGACGCAGTCGTCTTCGTCGCAAGACGATGGACCTCGTCGGCGGCGAGGTCGTTCCCCGTTCCCTGGGATGCCGGGGGCTGGAGACATGTTTGGCGAGTCGAGGATCTCGTTCGACGATGGCTCGGACGACGAGAGCGGGATGGGATCGCCGGGAGGGAGGAAGGGATCGGTCAATGCGCAGCAGGCGCTGTACATCCCTGACGAGGACCTTCATTTGCGGCTCGTCGGGCTGGGCGTGTCGGGGATCAAGAGTGCGGCATGGACGACGGGGTGCGTGCTAACTGGTGGAACGCTGTGGCTGCTCGGGCGGTGGGTGCCGAACATTTGGCTCAAGAGCGTCGGCCGACCAGGAGAGTTCGACACGGCTTCGTATGTCGTTATCGAGGTCAGTCTACGCCATCCTTCTCCTGCACTGGGCGTGACTGACGCCGCGTTACTCGCAGACGCACCACCACCCTCCCCAAATTACCCCCATCGAGACTCTCGTCCTCCCTCACCCCATCCTCCTCTCCTCCATCTTCCCTCCTTCCCTCATCAGCCCTCCCTCACACCGCGAGGAAGTCCTTCGACCCGCCGACCTGCCCGACGCGAACGCCTCGGTCATCTCTCTCGGCCAACCTGCGCTCGGGAGTGAGAGCGGAAATGGGAACGGGCAAGGGAGCGGTACTGGGACGCCCAAGGGGAGGAAGGGGAAGGGGGTGATGATCGAGAGCATTCGCTACGTCGATTACCGGTACTACCGACTGCTGCTCCACCCCGAGGGGGAGTTTAGGATGGTTCGGTGAGCGGCCTTCGTAGGGACTGGCGAAGGCTATACTGATGCTCGGTTCGCAGCGAGTGGAAGGATCCAAGCTGGAAGACGCTCCCGTCGTTGCGGCGAGGACTGACCGACGTCGAGTCGAACCTCAGGACGATCCTCTTCGGCAGGAACGCTATCGAGGTTGCCAGTCGAGGCACCTTTACCCTGCTTATCGACGAGGTCCTCCACCCTTTCTACATCTTCCAAGTTCTCTCGATTGGTCTCTGGGCATTCGACAATTACTACTGTGCGTACCCTTTCAGCGCGTTCTCTTCCGATCTGAGCTGACACCGTCTCTTGCAGACTACGCATTCGCCATCGCTCTCATCAGTGTCGTTTCGATTGTGACGACGCTCATCGAGACCAAGAACGTGCGTCTTCTCCCCGTTCTCGCTACGGCGCTTGCTGACCCGACTCGTCGCAGAACATCGAGCGTATGCGCGAAATGTCTCGCTTCTCCTGCCCCGTCACCGTTCTCCGCAACGGCCTATGTACGTCCTCGCTCGCGCTGCTGAGCGGCTGTTCCTAACGTTGTGCGCAGGGGTTACCGAGGACTCTGGAGCGCTCGTTCCCGGCGACATCGTCGACGTCGCCGAACCCTCCCTCCACACCTTCCCCGCTGACCTTGTCCTCCTCTCGGGCGACGCCATTGTCAACGAGTCGATGCTTACCGGCGAGTCCGTCCCCGTCTCCAAGATCCCCGTCGAGAGCGACGGCGTGCCGCTCGTCAGCCATCCTGGTGGCGAGGTTCACGCCGAGCTTTCCCGCCACGTCGTGTTCTGCGGAACGAAGATCGTGCGCGTTCGCAAGACTGCGCCGATCGGGGTTGGAGGTGGAGAGCCTGAGGCGCTTGCGATGGTTATGCGGACTGGTGAGTTCGACGAAGTGCTTCGGCTGAGCGTCTGCTTACGCACTCCTCAGGATTCAACACGACCAAGGGAGCTCTCGTGCGGTCGATGCTCTTCCCTAAGCCCTTTGGGTGAGTTCTCAGCCGTCTATCTCCGCGAGCAGAAGCTGATCTTACTCCTCGCTCCCAGCTTCGCTTTCTACCGCGACTCGTTCCGCTTCATCGGAGTCCTCGCGCTGGTCGCACTCACTGGCTTCCTTGCGAGTTCCTACAACTTTGTCAAGCTCGGCGTGAGTCCCGTCTCTCCTCTACCAACTGGCGTCTGCTAACCTTCCTCGCCCGCCTTCAGATCAAGTTTCACGTTATCATCATCCGCGCGCTCGATCTCGTCACCATCGTCGTTCCTCCCGCCCTCCCCGCGACCATGTCGATCCGATCCGCATTCGCCATCGCCCGCCTCCGCAAAGCAGGGATCTACTGCATCTCGCCCAACCGCGTCAACCTCGGTGGCAAGGTCAACATCGTCTGCTTCGACAAGACCGGCACGCTCACCGAGGAAGGCCTCGACGTACTCGGTATTCGAAGCGTCGTTCGCTCGACCAACAAGTTCACCGAGCTGCATCACGACGTCGACGATGTACCGATCTTTGGAGCAGCGGATGCCAAAACCCCTCTCCTCCACGCTCTCGCCACCTGCCACGCCCTCAAGATCGTCGACGGCGAAGTCATTGGAGACCCGCTCGACCTTCGCATGTTCGAATTTACGAACTGGACGCTCGAGGAGGGGAAGGAGGGAGCTAGCCGACCGAGCACGGACGGAAAGCCCAAGAAGCCGTCGACGACGTCCAAGATTCCTGAGCGGGCAGCAACGCTCGTTCAGACTGTCGTTCGACCGCCTGGAGGAGAATCGTTTAAGCTGGAGGACGCTCTCAAGGCTGGCAGCAAGGTGTGTTCTTTTGGCCTGGCAGTTGGTAGATCGGCTCTGATTTCCCTGACACAGCATGCCCACTTCCTCGAGCTTGGAGTCCTTCGCACGTTCGACTTTGTCTCGTCGCTTCGCCGTATGAGCGTCCTAGTAAAGAAGCTCAAGTCCAACTCGGTCGAGGCGTACGTCAAGGGAGCTCCCGAAGTCATGACCGAGATCTGCGACAAGTCTACCCGTGCGTACCGTTTTATAAGGCGTGGTTCTCCTCCCTGACGCTGTTCGCAGTGCCTGACGACTACGAGGAGATGCTCTCTTTCTACACTCGCCACGGCTTCCGCGTTATCGCTCTCGCCGGCAAGAGCATGCCAGGGCTCACCTGGATCAAGGCTCAGCGTCTCAAGAGGTCCGTTCAATTCGTCGCTTCACGTGCCGACGACTGACTCGCTTTCGCGTCTGCAGGGAAGTCGTCGAATCCGACCTGCGCTTCCTCGGCCTCATCATCTTCGAGAACAAGCTCAAACCCGGAACGACTCCCGCCATCGCCACTCTACGCAGCGCGCACATTCCTACGCGGATGGTGACTGGCGACAACGTTCGCACCGCTATCAGCGTCGGACGCGAGTGCGGGATGATCTCGCAGACGTGCCGAGTGTACTTGCCGACCTTCCTCAAGGGTTCGCTTCCCTCTCCCGCCTTCAGTCGAACGCTCACTAACTGAGGCTTCTTTAACAGGCAATTCCGACACGCCTCGCTCAGTCATCGAATGGACGGACGTTGAGAACGAATCGAGGAAGCTCGACTCGTACTCGCTCAAGGTGTGTGCCTTCGCGGACTCCCCTCGACTCAACCTGACCTCGATCCCTTAACAGCAACTCGAGACGGACGATGAGAGCGTCTTCAGCGGCTACTCGGACGAGCGCCGGGAGTACCAGCTCGCCGTCTCGGGCGATGTCTTCCGCTGGATGATGGACTTTGGCGCTCTCGAGACTCTTCAACGCGTGCGTCCTCGCCCTATTCTTCCGCACGAGACCCTCGCTTACCCCCCGCTCACAGATGCTCATCAAGGGCATCATCTTCGCTCGGATGTCGCCAGACGAGAAGCACGAGCTCGTCGAGCGTCTCCAGTCGCTCGGCTACGTCGTCGGATTCTGCGGAGACGGAGCAAACGATTGCGGTGCTCTCAAGGCGGCCGACGTCGGCCTCAGTCTCTCGGAAGCCGAGGCGAGTGTCGCGGCGCCGTTCACGAGTCGACAGCCCGATATTAGGTGCTTTATCGAGGTTATCAAGGAAGGTCGAGCTGCGCTCGTTACCAGCTTCAGTTGCTTCAAGTTCATGTTCGTTGTTCACGGCTGGAGGCGATACGAGAGATGCTGACCTCGCTTTCTTCGTAGGGCGCTGTACTCTTTGATTCAGTTCACGACCGTTACGTTGTTGTACGCGATCGCAAGTTCGCTCGGAGATTTCCAGGTGCGTGCTTGTCCAAGATTCCTCGCTCCTCGTCGTTGACGCTGCTCTCCCCAGTTCCTTTACATCGATCTGTTCCTTATCCTCCCCATCGCTGTGACGAGTGCGTTCCTCCTTCCCCCTCTTTACTCGTCACGCCACTAACGCGGTGACCGCAGTGGGTCGAACCGAGGCGTTTTCTCGCATCCACCCCAAGCGACCTACCGCCAACCTCATCTCGAAGAAGGTCCTCACGTCGCTCATCGGCCAGATCCTCATCACGAGTGGGATGCAGTTCTTCACTTTCTTCCACGTTCGTTCCCAAGACTGGTCAGTCCTCGTCACTTCCTGAGCAGCTTTTGTGCGCGAGCTGACGACGCCCGTGTTCAAGGTATATTCCCCCTATTATCGACCCCGACCAACTCGATATCGTCAGCTTCGAGAATACGGCTCTCTTCCTCATCTCGTCCTTCCAGTATATCCTCGTCGCAGCCATCTTCTGCGTCGGACCTCCGTACCGCAAACCCCTCTACACGAATCGTTCGTCCCTCCTCCTCTCTCCTCTCTGATGGCTGCTAACTCCTCACACGCAGGATGGCTCGTTCTCGCCCTCCTCTCCCTCTCCGGTTTCTCCCTCTACACCCTCCTCACCACTCGCGGCCCCATCTTCTCACTCCTCCAACTCATTTCCCTCCCGCATGAATTCCACCTCGAGCTCCTCCTCCTCGTCATTCTCAATATCGTTCTCTCGTGGTCGTTCGAACAGTATGGAGTACAGCATGTTGCGAAAGCGATTGGGGATACGTTGAAGAAGGTTCGGAGGGCGAGTGGGAAGGATTACGGAGGATGGGAAGGCTTACAAGGCTATTGAGAGGGATATGGAGGATTGATGGAATAGAGAGGACCTGTGCATAGTCTCAAGGGACGAGCTGCTGGTTGTGAGATCCGCAGCGCGTGGCAAGGGGAACGTCAAGTGGCGTTCGTGCGAAGAGGAGTTTTTGTACTGCGTCGTCCTCGACGACTCTG
This sequence comes from Glaciozyma antarctica PI12, assembly GCA_002917775.1. NCBI lineage: Eukaryota > Fungi > Basidiomycota > Microbotryomycetes > Kriegeriales > Camptobasidiaceae > Glaciozyma > Glaciozyma antarctica. Next base: position 15,064 of record KZ627154.1, on the reverse strand, counting down.
GAGCGCGACTACGAAGGGGAGGCTCTCACGTTGGCTGAGAGAAGGAGCGTCGGCGTGTCGAAGCCCAGTGAGTAGAGGAGAGCGCCGGGAGCAGACTGGCGCAAAGCAGAACACCGACTGGCAAGTCTCCGAGACCTGCTCCCTTCGCAAGCGAGCACCTCGCTGAACCATCGCAAGCAGCCATCCGCCCTGCCTGACCACTGCGCGCGTTCGACAAATACGACAATTCAACCACACATACGCGACACTACTCATTCGGGTTCGTCCTCCCCTCCTGCCTCCCCTCCTCCTTCTCCTCCCCAAAACATCCACACAACATCCATTCCCACCATCCCACTTCACGCTCCTCCCGCTCCTCCCTCCTTCTCCCATTCCTCTCCCCATCATCCCTCCTCCCACCACCTCGCTCTCGCTCCGATTCCTCAGCCGCACGCGTAAGCTCAAAAGTCTCTGTACGAGCTTCATAAGCTCCCTCCTCCTCAACAGGCTCATCGGCGAACGGGTTCCGGGGATCCTCCTCTGTTACACGCGAGATAGGATGAGCCTCGTACCGCGGTCCAGCGAGGAGGCGCCTGCTACCGCCTGACGATGAATGGATATGCGAGGAAGGGAGTGAGGAGGTGGAGGAGCGGGGAGGGAGGTCCTCGGTAAAGCGTGATATGGGGCGAGCGGGAGCGGGGGTGGAAGGTGGTGGTCGACGGGTACTGGTGCGGCGGGAGGCGTTACGGATTAGAGTGGCTGGGCTGGGAGGGAGGATGAGGGTAGAGGTACGCCGAAGGGATTGTCGTCGCGTCTTCTCTGCTGCTGACCATCTCGCGAGGTTCTGAGCTCGACAAAGTTAGCTGGGCTTCTCGCGCCGGGGAAAGGAGGGAACGTACGTCTGCTACGCGCTTCGTTTCTTGCTCTTCTGCATCCCCTTGTAAGGGCGGGTACGCTTCCTCCTCCTCGGGCTCAGGACTCTCCCGAGCTCTCCCCTTCCCTTTCTCCTTCCGCCTCCTCCACGCGCCGAGGTCTCCCTCTTCGGCCAGCAAGTCGGGAGTGGATCCTAATCGGCCGTAGGAGGATTGTTCGCAGGGGTTGAGCGCGCGCGGAGGGGAGGACATGGTCGGGAAGGGGTCCTGGGCTTGCCTGGGGAGATGACGTCGGTATTTGGGCGGGAGGAGTTGGGGGAGGGCGAGGGGGAGAGGGGGGAGGAGGAGGAGGAGAAGGGGGAGGTGGCGTTGGAGGTCGGGCGGTCGTTGAGAGAGGAAGAGAGAAGGAGAGAGGAACGCCTGAGGCTAGTTTCTATTAGAGATTTACTTACTCGAATTGAATTCACCACAAACTTCAGTCACTCCTTGGCTCTGACCGACTCGCTCTCCTCGCAACTCGAGGGGAGACTCTTCGGCACTGCTTCCAGGCCTCGACGGTGAGTACGCTAGGTCCTGGGACGGCTGTGCGAGCTCACGACATGCCTGGAGCGTCGTCGCCGAGGGGAGGACCGTCGACTCGGAGGGAGGGAGAGCAGTCGTCCCGTCTTCAGAGGTGCCAGCTGCGCAGCCGCAGACGAAGCCTCTGTTCACGAGGACCTTCCTCTCTCCCTCGTGTGCTTGAGCGCCGATTCAGACCTTTGGTGGGGGCCGAAACGGAAGGCCGAGGGAGCCAACGTCGTGCTCGGGTTCGGCTCCTGGTGCTCTAGGTGCTGGCGCCCTTCTGCCCTAGAAAGGGAGCTGGGGCAGGAATTGGGCGAGGGGGTCCTGCGCGAGCTGACCGGGCTTCAGGCTTTCGTGCGCGCGCGACGGTCTGGGCTTGGTGTTGCGTGCTCGATCCTTTCGCCGCAAGTCTCGTCTGCTGTTCTCTCGCGGGAGATCACTTTTCGTACCGAAAGGAGTTTTACCCAGCGCTGGTTTTCTCGGATTTCGAAGGAGAGCGAGCGTTAAGCACTCCGCACGAAGCTCAGTGGCGTCTGTTCTGGCGAGACAGTTGAGGGGAGCTGCACTCGCTTCTCTAAAAGTACCAGGACGCTCCACCAGCAGCCTGAGCTTTTAGGTGAGGCGCTCGTCTCTAGTTTCCCCTCTTCCAGGATTGTTTGTGTCCGCCAGCCTGGCCGCACCTTTTCTACTCCCTCCGGAGCCCTTGCGCTGGCGAAGGCTTCCCTTGCGGTGAATCTCAGCTGGAGATTCTGCGCAGGCGCTCGCAAGTGAGGCTCTGGGATGAATCGTCTGAAGTAAGGACAGGCGAACTGGGAACACGCTTCGAACTCGCGCGTGTGCCGCACGAGCGTATGAGCGAGGCACGAATTTTCCTGTTCCACGACAGCATTTTTGCGCGTCAGCGGTTGGCTCTGTTTGCTGTATTCGGGACCGAGTCTTTGTGAAGGGAGCCGAGGCTCGCAGGACCAGGCATGCGGGTCGCAATCTCGCTCGAGAACGCAGGAATGTGTTCCCGCATTGCAGCCGTTCACTACTCCTCTGCGCCCACTATTCGTAAGGATGGTGAGGAGGGTTATAGGCAAACCATCCCTTGGCCGCGCTTGCACTGCGTTCGAATTATTCAAGAGGGAGTGAGGTTTGACGCCGTTCTACGCTGTGCACCACTGCAGGAGCTGCAGCTGGTCCACAATGTTAACGGAATCGCTTTTTGCCTTCATGTGCAAGTCTCCTCTTCATCCAGGCTTCGGGCTTCCCCGAAAGAGCGCGCCGGGAACCCTGCGTTCTCACGCAAGGAGCCCTCCTCACGCTTATCCTTCCCTTTTCGCTCGTCGCTTTCCGCTCAAGAAGTCGACCACTCCAATCCCGCTTTCCAGCGTCGATTTCGGGCAGGAAGCGAAGTGTCGCAAACACTTCGCTACCGCCTGATAGTCGTCCATTTAAACAGCGGGATGAGGGCACTAGGAGACATCCTGTAGCGCTCGTGGAAGCTCCTGCCGATGTAGAGGGGGGTCGAAAGCTTTGCGGCCGTTGCCTAGCTGTCAAATGGGGGAGAAGGTCGGTGGTGCTTGCGAGTACTGCGACGCTCCCTTCAGACGCATATTGGCTCCGCGTTCCCGCCACCGCCGCCGCATTCCTCCCCTGGAAAGTAACGCTTACCACTCCTCTCTTCCATAGATTCACGAGCGTCAAAAACATCGTCTTCTCGCTGATGACGAGGATTATTCCGCGAGCGGAGTGTGGCCGGAAATTCCGCCTGGACTTGTTAACTTTATAGCGATTTCTGTAGTCATTTTCAAAGCCGAAGTAAGGCAGTAAGCAACGTAATGAGTGCTGCTCTACCATCCCCGTCAAGTCGAAGACGAACTCGCTCGCGCCCAAAGTCGATTCCCGCGTGCGCGCCCAGCCTGACCCTTCGGCCTCCTCCTCTCCTCCTCACTCTCGCCTACGCCTCAAACGATGGCGCCCTTCCCCTCCAAAGGTCCACTCCTCCCCACCTCCTCCCCCTCCTACCCGCCCTCCCCCTCCCGCTCCCCTCCTCCCTCCTCGCCATCAATGAACCGACCACCCGCATTCGCCCCTCGCTCAATGGATCCTATCGCACTCTTTGGAGACGTCGGACAGCCTGGCACGGGAGTCCTTGGAGGACTGGGGAGGAGCTGGGAGAGCAAGAAGGTGTTGAGGGATTGCTTGAGAGTGAGTGAGAGTGTGACGTCGGTTTGTGGGGGTTGGCTGGGGCGCGAGCTAGGGGGGTGGACAGCGTGGTGCGCAGGAGAGTGTGCTGAGGAGATGGGGGAGAAGCTGAGCTGGTCGGCGAAGGCTGGCGAGCTGCTGCTGGCGCGGTGGGAGGTCGAACCGATGGGGCCGAGCGTGATAGGCGCGCTCAAGCGAGAGGAGCTTGCTCGGCTCAACAGAGCTGAGTGGGACCTCTTGCTGCAGACGTGAAGATCCAGCTTTGCCACTCGATGGCGAAGGAACACCTGGAGGGGAGAGCTGGTACCGAGCACGCGGGAGGAGTCCACTTCCCCGTCGTCTCCTGCGCGTCTCCCGGCAGTCGTCTCACGCGTCAAGCATGCGAGGGGAGGCAGTCGGTAGGACGGCTGAATACGAAGGGACTACCGCAACCTTTGGGAGCGCGCGATTCGCTCAACGAGCCGCGAGCCCCGCACCTGGGAGCTGGACTGGAGGGGCAACGCAGGCGACCCCTGCCTGTCTCCAGCGCTGCTCCTCGCGAGCAGAGCTAGATAAGCTGTTGATGTCGCGGCGTAACCCTCTCACACCTCTTGGTACGCTCCTGGAACAGCCAGGGCCAGCTTGCAGGAGAAGAGCTGTTTTGCGCGAGTGTGCGCCTTGCTCTGCGCTGATCGTTCCAGCGAATCTTGATGATGAAACAGTAGCTGACCGCTCTGCTCTCCCCCGCAGGAGAACCACATCAAGTACGAGCTCTCCCTTCTTCCGAGGTACCTGAGCCGACTAACGACTCCTCCCTCGCAGCAACCACACCTTTACGAACGACGAGGTACGTCCCCCGAGCCCCTGCTTCGCCACCACGTACTTATTCCTCTGCCACAGGGCTTCCACAACCACCTCTCTCACCATCGTGCGCTTGAGAGGCTCCCTGACTCGCCCCAGCAACTGACCTCGTTCTGCAGTGCTCGCCGCTTACTCTCTCGGTGCTGGACCGAAACTTCTCGCCGACATTTACGAGCTCGAGAGCGCCGACGTCGTGCGTCCTCCACAATCGACACCCGCGAGCTCCTCAACTCACCACATGGCGCAGAAACCTATGCTCCCTCTCCAGCCCTTTGAGATCACGGATGCGAATTGGACATACTACCTCGGTGACGAACGGTTCGTCCTACCTCATTTGCGCATGACGAGAGAAGCTCACGCACGACACCAGGTTTTACCCCAACTACCTCGTCTTCTTCAACGCTGCCGTATCTGTGCGCCCTCTTACGTCGAGCCAGTACGCCGGACGCAAAAGCAGCGCCGTCCCTGCGATCGAAAAGTACCTCCTCGGCGGTGAAGGCGAGATGCTCACTCGGTCAGTTCCCTCTTGCTCCTCTCGACGGCCCTCGCTGACGGCGACGACTGCAGAGCCGTGAGCGGTGCGATCCACCCCCTCATTCACATCGGTCACGGAGTCGAGTTCGGCCTCGACGCCCTCGTCACAGAAGGTTCGTCCTTCGCAGCTCCTTCACTGCCTGACCACTCATAAACACGCTGCAGGACTCGCACAATGCGCCGTACACTCTCCCCGCGTTCACGCCCTCTTCGACGCCCCTTGGCCCCCACCCTCTCCCCGCCCTAGCTCCTTCCAATCGACCCTCACCAACGCCTTCTCCTCCCTCAGGTTCGACACCTCCTCCATGATCGGTCTCCTCCCTACCGCCGGCGGCGAAACCTTCAGGAAGGCTTCTGCGGCCCTACCGCGTGAATGGAGGAGTCCGAGGGAGGGACTGAGTGGGTTCACGATCCTCGAACGCATCTTGCATGATCCAGAGCTGGCGCCGGGAGCGGCGAATGAGATTGATGACTTCCCGAGGATGGATAAGGCGCTTGAGAAGAGGGGAGCGAGGATCAAGAGGTGGTGCGAGGAGTGGAGGTTCGAGGGGGATGCGGGGCGCGAGTGGGATGATGATATGCGCAAAGGAGGGCAGACGGCGGTGCCGAGTTGGGAAGAGATTGTCGAGAAGTGCGAGGAGCTCTTTTGGATGGCGACGGTGAGTTTGAGCTTGGGAGGGAGTGGAGATGGAGCTGATGAAGCGAGTAGGTGATTCTGGCGGCGTCGACGAGGCCGGGTTACGCCGAGGTCAAGATGGACTTCTTCCTGTGCGTTTCGTTTCGCCGAGTGCGATGGCAGTAGCTTACCTTCCGTCTCGCAGCATGCACGGCCTCACGTCGGTCCTCTTCCTCCCTACGCTCCTCGAAGCGGTCTCGCCACACCTTCGACCGTACCTCCTTCACTCGCACTTCCGCGTCATGGTGAGTTACTGGGTCTCGCGTGGTCGGTAAGTCGACTCTTCTCCCCTCGCGCGCACAAAGACTGACGAAGATCTCGCAGCCCGAACCTCTTCGTTAAGGACGTCCTCATGGCCGCAACGGCGTACCCCTGCCCTCCTACTCTCCCCTCCTTCGCGCCTGGCGCCATCGCACGAGCTCTCAAGGAGCGCGCAGCGCTAGATCCAAACGCAGGAGAGGAAGCAGTGACGCCGAGCGTCAACGACGAGGGCAAGGTTCGCCCCTCGGTCGGCGAGGTCGTCATCCTGGGGGAGAATGGGAAGGAGGTGTATGGCGAGGAGCAGGTTGTGGATAAGGTCGTCGAGTCGCCGTCAGAGGTTAGCCCTTGGCCTGCGCTCGTGGCTTCGGCGTCGGATCACACGGACGATCACCTTGCGAAGGTGAGCTTTCTCTTGCGGAACTTCTGGAAGAAGGCCTTCTAATCTCGCGCACGCAGGTCATCCGTACGCTTGCGTTCGCCGCGACGCACTTTGGCGACTCGCCGCCGGGGATCTACGTCTCTTCACTCCCCGGAACCGACATCATGGACGGCAGCATCTTCGCTCGAGGTTCGCCCCACCTTTCTCCTACGCGCTCTTGCTGACCTCCCGCACAGCCGCTGGACTCGTCTTCCGCGCTCTCGGTTGGGCTAGGGAGGGCGACCGCACAGGCGCTTGGGATCGCTCTGTCCTCGGCTTCGACTCCGTCTGGGTCGACCTCCCCCGTCTTCCCTCGACCAGCTCGAAAGGCAAGTCGCGCGAGAAGTCAGACGAGGAAATCTTCAATGCTCAAGCGGGCGATTCGGCCGTCGTGGGATCGAGGCCGTCGTCGAGGGCTGCGTCGCCGAGGATCTTGGAGCAGTCGGGAGGGTTCGTGGGCGTTCGGAGGGAGGTCGATGAGGAGGATTTGGAGAGGGAGAGTTAGGTCGATGATTTAGGAGGAGGATAGAGGATCTCATGGGGTAGTCGTGCGGGCGGGGCTTTCGCTGTCGATTTGCATTTGTCGTGTTTACGAAGGTCGTTCGCTCGCTCCGTCGCTCCTTCTGCTCTCCTGCTCCCCTGCGCTCGCGAATCATGGTGACGGAGTTGCACAATAAACAAAGGCAGGGAAGATGGGAAGAAGGAACTGAAAGAAGGGGGAGACTGCACGACGAAAAGGGGAGGTACGAAAGGGACGATTTCCCTAATAATTGTCTTTGTTCCAGCTGGGGTCCTGGAGGAACGCGCAGAGCACTTTCGATCCGGTCTGCGTGTGAGGGAGTGTCAGCGGTGGCGAAGCGAGGGACGAGAGTACGGACCTGGAGGAGAGGATGGCCTGCGACGATCTGGAGAAACCTCTCGAGTCCTTCGCGTCGTGCCTCGATCACTTCGTCCGAGAACCTACGCAGCCCGTCAGCCTTTGCGCTCGTTCGTCAAGCGAGAGAGCGCACCGTCCGCTGAAAACCTTTCCTGGGAGCTGAGGGATGTTGACGCGGGTGCTCTCGCGCTCGAGGATGTCGCGGAAGGCCTCAAAGTCGGAGTAGCGACGACGGACGGAAGAGTAGCGAACGCGGAAGGCGGGGATGTTGGTCTGCGAGGGAGCGTTGGAGAGCTTCGGATGAGAGGGGAGGGAGACGCACTCGGCACATGATCTCGTAGTCGGTGTACATCTTGCGTCCAAACTCTGCGAAGAGGAGGATCGTTAGCTGCTGGGTTCCAGAAACCGTAGAATAGCGGAAAGCAGGAGGGCGCGAGCTAATCGACCGTCCTTTTGAAGCAGGAGCAAGCGACTGAGACGGCGGAGAGGTGTCTCCGTGTCAACAAGACACTGCTACACGAGCAGACGGTCGTCAAGCCACTGCTTCTCACTCAGAATAATGTGTCGAGAGCGAGGGCTCAGGCTCCTTCCGACAGTGACACACGAGTGCCACTGCAGCACCGGAGCTGCTCAACCTCACCGACGCGCTTGCTGCTAAGAGCGCCTCCCAACAAGTCATCTCTGCCTCGTTATAGGCTGTCTCGCTACAAGCTGGGACTCCTGGCGAAGAACGGGTCCAACGTCAGAGCAACCCGCGAGGAGCGGTTTTGTGACCGTTCCAGCAGAGCCTCTCTTCGCTCGACTCAGCCAGGAGACATCAGAGAGGATTCTGGAACCGAGTGGAAAGACGAAACGAGGGACATCTACACAGGCCCTGGAGCAAGATCAACGATCCGTTCCAGCGACCGCGCAAGTCCCCGCTCGTGCCTTCCTTCTCGCTGCTGCCCAAAGCTAATCCAGTTTATTCCACCAGCACGCGGGGCGTCGGAAAGTACCGCCTTTTGGACCCGTAGTGTACGGTTCGATGTAGGCGCTATCCGCCGCGAACTCAGCGAACCAGCGACAATGAACCCATTCACCGCCCTTCAGAACGCAGTTCGTCGTCGCTCGTCGCGTTTCCCACTCGCGCATCACAGGGATGGTCGGTGTTATAGCCTGTTCGTGCCGTGGTTCATCGCTCGAGGAACAGGGCGGCCCGCTGTGCGCCCAGATCAGCGAAAGAGCCTCGAACAGCGAATCCGCTGCTCAAGCCACCTCCGAAGCTCGCGTGATCACGGAGCCGCACCTGCGACAGGTGCCTGCGGGTACTGAACGTCCTTGGGCAGTACGCCACACTCGATAGACGAGGTCGCGAGAACCGGTCTGGTGGTCTCGCGCAGCTCGTCCGAGGTTGAAACCGCTCAGGGAAGGCTCGCGAGGCGCTTCAGGTCTGGTACGCTGGCCAGAAAGCGGTGTGGCACCAACGCGGTCGGTGCCTAGGTCTTGCGATAGCTCGCGGCGCGCTCACACAAAGGCCCCGTCCGGCTCAGCTGGGCAACACCTGAGGGCTCGATCGTGGCCGCAACCTTGTCGAGGAAGGACAAGGAACTAGGAGGTCGCTGAAAGCTCTGTCGTTCCCGGTGGACTCTCCTTGAGCTCTGCGGCCTTCGACGAGGCCTCTCGAATGGACAGCTCTTCGAACGGCATCCTAATTTCATCGACCGTCCCCCAGCCAGTCTAACGAGTGTGGGAAGATGCGCGACCGGAGAGCACAGCTGCTCCACACCGCCGAACACGGGGTCGACCGCCAGCGTCCCACCCTCACCCGCACAAGCTCGCCCGCCCTTCCCCTGCTCAGCTCGGCCTCTCCAGTCTTATCCAAGCTTCTCCCAGTCCTCGCCATCGTCACCTCGACCCGCGCGCAACCCAAAGCCAACTCACCCTGCGTCCTCGGCTCCCGCACCTCAATCTCGAGCGTGTTCTCCGGCGCGCTGTACATCTCCTCGAGCGTCTGCCCTCGTGCATCCGGCTTGCCACCTGGAGATTCGCGGCGCGGTGGTTGCTGGTCTGTTACGTAGGGGGAAGTGGTGGAGGGGGTGTTGAAGGACGTCGAGGGGAAAGAGTGGAAGGAGTGGGACGGGGGTAGGGGTGCGCGCTGAAAGGGGGAGTGGCCTGAGGAGGGGGCGATGGTTCCTGAGTTCATCGTCGTCGTCGTTTGAGGATGAAGTCGTCGTCGGGGGAGTGGCGACGAGGGAGAAACAGCAGCGCCCAAGTTCGAAAATTGGAGACTACAAACTCGAATTCAGATTAAGTAAATCACTTACCTCGATTACGAGTCGACTCGCCCTCATAGCACCTCACTCTCAGCTTCGACTTCGACACGACTTCTCGCTTCAAGCGACAGCTGCTGGCAGCTCGGAATCAAGGTGGGTGGCACCACTGGTTCTAGGGCTCGGGGACTCGAGGTGGAGCAAAGAGCGGCTGGGCGGGCGAGGAGCTGCGCGTAGCTCGGGGTCAAGGAGGGACAGGAAGACGGCTTCGCACAGCAAAGTATACCTCGCTGGAAGTACGCTCAACTGCGTTGGCGCTCTTCTAGTTTCTCTCTTGGGAAAGCCGAGCGAGACGAGGGTCGCGTCCGCCAAGGGCAGCAGCTCCCCTTGGCTGCGAGCTCTGGCGACAACGGTGAGGGCTGGAAGAGCTGAACAGCACCTCTCCATGGCGCTTGCAGCCTACGTGCTGGCCGGTCGGAGCGAGGTCTCTTCCAGCGCGAGCTTTCATTCGGTCGTGGAGCTCTCCGCGCGCGTCGCTTCGTTCTCCCAGTGCAGCTCCCTGTCGAAGGCCACGAGGCTGCACGTGGTTGAAGATGTTTGAAGTGCGCGCGGTCGTGTCCCGACGCCTGTCCCGAATCGCCTTCAGCCGAAGCTAACCTCCCACTCCAGATGGCTCCCCCTGTCCCTCCCCGCCCTTCCCCCTCGAACCCCTTCCCCCAGCCTCGCCTACCACCCAACACGAGCGCAAAGCAGTTCTCCCAGCCACTCGTTCACCTCCACCCCGCCTACCTCTTCGAACTCCGCGACCGACTCCCCAAGAACGCCAAGGCGCTCTTCCTCCTTCGCACGCTGCTCAAGAAGGTCATGGTCGATGAAAAGGTTCACAGCGTTACGTTCTCAAAGCGTTATGGACCTGGAGGTGCGTTCGTTCTGTGTTGGCGAGGGAGGAGGAGCTCAATTGCGTTTCGCAGGACCGCACGCGTTCTTGAGCTTTGCGCCTCACTTCTTCGCGAACCAAAAGCAGGTTCAGGACTACGTCAAGAAGCACCCTGGAGCTACGGAGCTCGACTGGCAGGACCAGGTCGAGTGGAGCCGGATCGATGGGAAGCGGACCAACGGTGCGTCGTCGCTGGCGGAGTCTGACTTGTCGGAGCTGACGCGCGCGAGGTAGATAACGCAGGAGCGACGCAGTCTGCTGAGGTTGGAGATGTTTGCTCGAAAGTCTTCTTGCTGGCGTTGGGTTATCACTTCGGCGTCAAGCACGACCCCGCGAATGCAGAGCAGGTGCGCTCACGCTCGCTCGAGAGACCTCGCTGGAGGGAACTAACTTCTTTTCACCAGTACGCAGTCAAGGCGCACAAGCTTCTATGGGTGTTCTTCGGCGATCCAGCGACGGCGTCAGTGCCTCGCCATTCCTTCCTCGCGCTGCGAGAGCTGACCTTTGCTCGCTCGACGCAGGATGCTCCCCGAGGTCTGCTACGGCCAGTATATTCGAGGCTCGCAGCTCAAGTCGGTCAACCGACCCGAAGGACTTCTCCACGTTCGTCTCTCCTACCTACGTCCCTCACTCTCGCTAATCTTCAAAACGCGCGCAGGTCCGAACCCTCATCATGATCTCCCAAGTCCTCCCTCTCCTCCCTCCACCCCCTTCGCCAATCTCTCCCCACCCCTTCATGCACGCCTGGCTCTCGTGCCACGTCGACTTTCTTCAGCACCACGAAGTCGGAACCAAAGGCGCCGCTCGCAAGAACAACATCGCCACGCACTACCACATCCAGTGCGCCCTCCCTCCACTTCATCCCAGTCGCAGGTCAAGCTGACAATGTGCACGCAGACTCGTCACACACCTTGTAGCTCTCAACCGATCCCTCGAAGCCCACGCCATCGTCGCAGGAGTCTTCTTCCCCTCCCCCGCCCACACCAAAGGCCTCTCCTCGCGCATCGACCCCCAAGGCGTACCCATCTGGGAAGTCGTCCGGCCCACCTCGTTCCATTATACCGCCTTCGAACTCGAGCCTCTCACCTTCCTCGCTGACCTCGCGACGAATGTACGGCGGTACGCGCCCGGTGGAGCGCAGCTCGTCGATGTTTGGGAAGCGGAAAATCATGCGCTCAAACGATGCCTCGATTTCGGGCTCGCGTACTTCCTTCGCTCAGTCCCTCCGCCCCCAAAGACCTCCCTACCAGCCTCGGTACCGAAGGAAGTCGAGAACGATGCAGATATTCGTTCGCTGGTGTTTCAGACGAGGAGCGTGGCGGCGAGGTATGGGAGGCAGGAGTACGAGTGGATGATCGGGAAAGGAGGGGATGGGGAGATGGAACCGCCGGGGAAGGGAGCCAAGTGGGATCCGATCGAGCCGCTCAAGGCGTGGACGGTGGCGGGGAGGCTGAGGTGGGCTTTGTTGGAGGGGTATTAGACGGCGTGGAATGAACATAGACACTCGTTGAGTCGCCTTGAGGTGAGAGAGCGGAGAGAGAGTGAGAGTGGCGAGGAGGCGATGCGGTTAGGCTCGAGCTGAGAACGAGTGGGTCGGCAACGGCGAAGCAGTGGCGGCGAGGAGAAAAGCGACGGCGCGTGGAGTAACAAGTCTACCAAATGGCGGCAGGTTAATTGCACATGTCGGCGTAATAGCGCGCGTCGTCCTCCTCCCCTCGCAATCCCCGAGACTATGATTACGCCCTGCGATCCATCATCAGCTCCCGTTCCTCCAGCACGGCACACGAGCAACTCACATGCGGTACTCCCTCTTCTCTCCTCCTCCGTGCGCGCCATCAACCTTGTAGTCGAGGACAATGTCGAGATCGCGAGGGTTCTTGGCGTTGGGCGCGATGGAGATGGAGCCCTCGATCGAGTCGTTCGCCTTGACCGTGACCATGTCGCCGAGGTAGAGCACGGTCTCTGAGTGGGCGTAGGGAGGGATGGGCAAGGGAGGGGCGGCGAGAGGAGAGAGGGAAAGGAAGCGTCAGTGGGCGTTGCGGAGGTAGAAGCGGATGAACGCACGCTTCCAATGAGTGTACTTGGCGTGAGGGCCAGTAGAGAAGCTGACGGCCTTGTGGCAGGCGCGGAAAGAGACGTCGAACCATCCGAGGAACGCGTGGATGTCTGCGAGAAGCTGAGAGTCAGTTCGCGTACTCGAGCTGCCTGAGGAGGACACGCTATGCACAATCATTTCGGGTAGCGGTGAGCTTGAAGGGAGCGACAAAGTTGAGGTCGGCCTTGGTGACGGTGAGGAGGTCAAAGGTCTGCGCGAACGGAGCGAGGTCAGTACCGCCTTTGAAGAGTTCGAGCGAGAGGAACGCACGGCGATCTTGCAAGGGTTGGTGACGACGGCCTTGAGGTCAACGGTGTCCACTAGGGGCTCCTTGAGAGCGATCTCCTTGATGCAGGAGTAGTCGAAACCGTACACATCGTCCCAGACTGCCGCCGCGAATCAGGTCAGCTTTGCGATGAGCGAGGAGCGAACGCGCAAACGCACAGCCAATCTTCTCCTCCTTGTAGTCCTGATCCTCGATTCCGGCAAGGAAGAGAGTCGCCTCGTCAGGGAACATGAGTCCTCCGGGCGAAAGGTACTTGTCGCGAGCGTAGAGCACACTGTCGAGCATGCTTTCGTAGAGGAGGAAGTAGCCCATCCACTCGGAAATGATGATGTCGACGTGCTCGACGGGGAGAACGACCTCCTCCATCTTGCCCTTGACGAGAGTGATGGCTGCGTCGAGAGTTAGTTCGGTCGGAGGGGGGAGGTTGCGGGGGGAGAGCTCACTGTCGGAGAAGCCGTTGGCGTCGACGATCTTCTGAGCCTGGTCGATAATGTTAGACATGTCGACCTGCGTTCGTTCGTTAGCTCCGTGTTCGCTCGAGATCCATCAGGAGAGCGCTACTCACTCCGATGACCTTCTTCGCTCCAGCCTTGGCAGCGAACATGCAGAGGATTCCAGTTCCGCATCCAACATCGAGGACGACCTTGTCCCTGGAACGATAGCGCTATCAGCATCCCTTTCCACCCAGTAGCGACCTGCAAACGCACTTGAAGAGGTGCTTGTTCCACCACATGCTGTTGCGGTAGCTGAGCGTGCGGACCTCGTCCTTAAGCATCTCCTCGTGGATTCCAAAGTGGGCGTAAGAGTCGGAGTAGTAGTCTCCGGAGGGGGCAGACTCCTGCGAGTCGGGAGGGAGGGGTTAGCTGAGAGAAGGCGTGTGGGGTGGGAGGAGCGCACGACGGGGGCAGTCGAAGCCGAGGCGACGGGTACGTCGGGGTGGGTGTCCATACTGGAAGAACTGCGCGAGGGAGGGAAGAGGTTAGCTAACGAGTTGCGAGGAGCGGAGAGGAGCTGCAGGAAGGAGGGCTGGCAGAGCGTGAGAGCTGGAGCAGCGGCCTGGCTCTCAGGGAGCCCGTTGCGTTCCAGCTAAGCGGTGCGCCACACGCTGTGCTGACCTGCACGCCGCGCCAGCTTCAAGCCTGCCTTAATTCACCCCTTCGAAGACCTCGAGAAAACAACAAGATTGTCCGCCGTCGCTGCTAGAACAGCTCCTGCACCTGGCAGAACTCCTGAAAAGGCCAACGGGGCACAACGGGCTGCTCAGCGTTGCTTCCCTTACTCCCAGGCGCTCGTGCAGAGCTAGAGTGCAGAGATCACGAGGGGGAACGAAAACTTCGCTGGAGCTGGTCCTGCTTCCCCTGACCTCTCCAGCACCTCAGGTAGCACATCAGCTGTCTCCCAAGCTTGACCGTAGCTCCTGGCGTCCTAGCCTCCCCGTTCCCTCCAACGGCGACCTCTGAAACCGAATCCAGGACTCACAAAGCTGGGCGGGGGAGTGTGGAGGAGCTGAGCGGGCGCTGGAAGGTCGGAGGAGGGGAGAGGCGGAGAGGGATGGAACGGGAGAGGGAGAGGGTCAGGGCGGAGGGAGGGGATGGAGGCGGAGGAGACGAGAGGAGGACGACGAAGAAGAAACTCGAGTTGACTGCGCACGGACCTCGTCTCGATCAAATCTCAATCTTCTTTCTCTTCCCCGCGGAGCTTTTTTTCAATGATTTGAAGCTTCTACAACCGTGACAACAATGAGCTGATCCTATCGACGGTGCGGGGCGCAGGCAGCGGGAGAGAGAATTCTCAACATTTGTTTGGGGCAGCGAGTTTCTCTCTCTCACTCTGCAAGACTTCAAGCAAGCCGAGGCAGGAAGGAGACAGATGACCGGCAGAGGAGGAACCCACTCTGAAGCCTCGGAACAATCTGGCGCAAAAAGCGAGCCTTGCTGGGCTTGAACTGAGAAGTCTGAGCAGCTCAACCAACTTGGAACAGCTGGTTGGAGTCACGACGGTACGGGGCTCAAAAACGCGGCTTGCTGGCGTTGATAAAAGTTAGCAATCCATGGGAGAGGTCGCAAGAAGAAGCACTGCAAAAAAACGAGCGGCCGTGGAGTAAAGACTGGCCACGAGAGGGTCAACTTGTTGTGAACGGCCTACTTAGGCTTAGGCTCGTTAGGGTTACGTTAGGGTTAGGGTTAGGGTTAGGGTTAGGGTTAGGGTTAGGGTTAGGGTTAGGGTTAGGGTTAGGGTTAGGGTTAGGGTTAGGGTTAGGGTTAGGGTTAGGGTTAGGTTAGGGTTAGG
>KZ627153.1:1122422-1159240 GCA_002917775.1 Glaciozyma antarctica PI12 | reverse complement strand
ATGCAGCGAGAGGGGTCCCGTATTCCCCTTCGACTCCCCACTCGCGACGCAACCGACCTCCAACCCCATCGAGTCGAGCAGATCCAGCATCCCGACCAAGAAGAGCTCCTTCTCCCGCGTACCGCCTCCGGCCTTCCCTTTCCCTTTACTCTCNCCATCTTCAGCTTGGTTCCGCGAGCTCTACAATCTCCCGTATCGCCGTCTCCCAAGCTCCCAACGCGAGTTCCAGGACAGCCTCGGATCCTTTGGCGGCTGCGACGAGGTGAAAGAGGGATCGGAAGGGCGAAGTGGAGTTGGTGTAGGAGTGTGGAGGGAGGAGAGAGGTGAGAGCATTGCCTTCGAGTGTTGCAATCCCGGCGCCGAGAGTGCACGGGTCGGCGAGAAGGAGCTCGACGAATTCGAGAATGGCAGCTTCGGAATCGGTGTCAGGGAGATGGTCGATCCAGGACCTCGGTGCGGTGAACTCGACGGCATACGGGTCGCGTGAGGAGGTCGAAGCGAGGGGAGGGGTCCGGAGCTCCCAGCTGTCGAACGCCCGCGTCTGCTCCTCCCAGCGCTTCTCAAACTCGTTCAGCGCCGTCTCGAAAGCCTTGAGCAAACGCTTCTGGGCGTCCTTCGCGCCTGACCGCGCGCTCGACTTGCTCCCCGCCTCGTCTCCTATCTCATCCTCGACGGCTTCTCCAAACGTCGCTACGAGAATGGCCAAGCTCCCGCGCCGGGAGCTGAATGGTCGAAGGCGTCACGTCGAGGAGGCAGGCGATGGAGCTGAGGGATGCGCCGACCGGTGCTGCCACTGCTCACACCTGTTAGCTAACCCTTCTCCGCTTCCTTTGCGGGAGAACTCACTGTGCGCTGACCCGGGCGCGACTGGCGGAGGACAAGAGCGCGTTCGCGGACCGCGTTCCTCTTCCTCTTCCCTCACCTCGCTCGCTGTTTGGACTTCACGCTGCAACTGCACGCGACATTCGAGCTTTAGAGTAAGGCACACCCGTCAAGCGTGCTAGCAACCTCGAATACGACCAGCTTCCTCAGCTTGCCCCCTCTTCCGCGCTCTTCGACGAACGCGCTTGATTGCGACGACAGTAACTGGTAAGCTATATCTCTAGCTCCTGCAGCAGCTCATCTGGATACCACGCTAACTCTCGCCTAGCCGGCGTGAACCAGGCACCGCGATTGAATCGCCTCCGCCTCTGCAGATTATCGTCCCTCAGGCTGCTCCTCCCTGCTCTCCCTCCGCGTCCCCCGACGTGACAGGGTTGAGATATCCTCAACGCTCACCCAGGTATTCGGCAGCTCAGCGAGAGGCGATCTCAAAGGTGGCCGGTCTCGACGTCCCAGTTGAGATCGAAATCCAGGCACCAACACTCAATGCGGGCTCAATGCGGCCTGTCCGCCGAGAGCTGCCAGCAGCTGCGTCAGCGACCTCGGAGGACGGAAGGAGCGAGCTTGGCCGGTCGACGTCGACAGAGGTGGGGTCCGCCGAGTCCAGGAGGAGGGCAGGTAGAGTGGAGAGATGGTGCCGGTGGTTCCAGCGAAAGGCTGGGGGAGAGCTGCCGACGAGGACGAGAGAGACCTGCTCGCGGACCTGCTCGCGCCTCCTCTTCGTTTGACCACTACCTTCTTGACCAACACGTTCGACTACTGACCGAGGTCGGCACTACTGCTCCGTACGCTAAGCGTGGATCCGCGTCGTATCGTAGCTTGAACGGCGGGCTGGCTTGTGGTCTCTCCAGCAGCTCCCAGCTCGACTCGTTCGTCCTAGTACGCCGCTTCTTCCTCCAACGCACGACGCCCAACTGAGCTGAGAACAGCTCCAGTATACTCAAGCTATTTCTGGGTAAGTCGGCCTTGCGAGGCGGGTGAAGCGGGAACGGAGCTGATCCCGCTCGTGGCACGACAGCTCTCCGAGTCGTTGACCAACGCTCGGTTGATTTGTGAGTCCTCCTTCCTCGCAAAGCGGCAGAGCTAGAGCCGAACGTGCTGACGTGCTGCTCATCTACCTAAGGAGCCTGCGCAGGCCACCCTGACCCCTCGGCGAATCCTGGCGACTGCTCTCGGAGAAGCTGGTCAAGATGCGCTCGAACAGTCGATCATGGAGCTGATAGGGAACGCAGGATGAGCCCTTCTCGCTGCACGTCTTGCAGCAGTGACGAGGTGAGCTCGTGAGCTGGGCATGAGAGAGGAAGGCTGATGCGGCATGAGCAGATCGAGGTCCGCCCGAAGGAGCGACACCGCGCAGGAGAGAAGCTGACGAGAACTGCAGCTGCCTGCTTCCGGGTCAGATACCGCCTGGCGGGGAGTGACTTCTCTGATGTGTCGGAGTGGGACAACGTGAGGAGGTTGGATGGGCGCCGGACCGTCGAGGTGAGTTTGCTCCTTTGCGTGATGCACGAAGGGAGGAACGAGAGCTGACACGTCTCGGCGCGCAAATATTGACATCGGCAAGCATGAGCTTTGACAGTGCCTTCGTTGACACGCCGCACAAGGTGCGCCAGCCCTACCACCCACGGGCGCGGCTGACCTCCTCCCGCAGACTCCTCCGCGTCCTCCTTCCCCTGCTCCTTTCTCCCTTCGATACCTTCCTTCAACTTCCTCAATCGCTCTCCACGACAAGCTTATTTACCGCAACCTGTGACTCGCCGCCGATATCCCGCCGTTATCAAATCCCTTCGGTTCTCCTTGAACACAGGTACCTAACCCTCGCTCGTTCTTCCTCGCAGCTATTCATCTCGCGGCTCGTACTCAAGATTGCGAGCTCGCCGCTGAACTTGCTCCTCGGCTCTTCCTTGATCACTGCGCGCGAAACCCTGCTCCGTCATAGCCACTCCTCTTGCCGCTGGTACGCACGATATCAACCTTACTGGCGACTCCTTCGCTCCTCGTTCGTCGCAGCTACCGAGCCCTCTCCCACTGGCAGCCCGTCTTCGGTTTGACAGCTCGAACGCTCTCCAGCTTGCTGGAAGCATCTCGCGAGTCTCTTGTCATCTTCGCGTCTCAATCTCGAGCCAAGTATATTAAACCGTCCTATCAAACCCCCTCCAAGTTCACCCTTACACCCCATGCCTCCCCCCGCCACCATGCGGTTAAAGGACGTTGTTGAGGACCACCAACCCTCCCCCCCCTCGCCAGCGCTCCAGCCGCCTCGGCTTCCTCATTAGCCCACGCTGTGTCCGCCCTAGCACCGTCGCGTTCAATCTCGAGCTCGACAATCCGTGCCCAGAGCAGCACGGCAGCATCTCTGTAATCGTTGGTGACGGTGGTGTTGGCGAGGTTGAGAGCTGCGACGTCGGCGTCAATCGCGGTGATGGTCTGCTCCTTTGAGAAAAGAAAAGGGATCATCAGTGAGGGTTTGGAAGAGATCCTCCAAACGACGACTCACCAGCTGGTCACGCTCCGCCTGAACACGCTCCAGCTTCTGGCGCTGAGTGAGCTCGACGTTGGTGGACTCCGCCAGTTGGGCTTCGAGGGTTCGGATCTCGAGGTCCTGCGAGCAGAAAGGGTCAGCGCATGCGTGTGGGGGGAGGTTTGTAGCAGCGGGAGACGCACGCGGGTGTTGACGAGGTCGTTACGCGCCTGCACTACGTCCTCCGTCCTCACGAGCTGCGCCTGGAGTTCCGCGCCCTCAGCTCTCGGGAAGACAAGGAGAGGTCAGCGAGCTCGCAGAAGGGATCCTGAGCGACGACTTACGAGCTCGGCAACCGCCGCGTCCTTCCTCGCCGACGCCGTCGTCTCCTCGACCTTCTCCAGCTCCAGCTCCCGAATCCTCTCGCGCAACTGGAACGACTCCGCAACCGCCTCGTCCCGCTGCTGCGCCATATGAGCGTTGTCGACGTCCTCGGCGTTGTGTAGGATAGTTTGGAACGTGTCCAACATCCGAGAGAGGACGCGACGGCCTCGACCGGCCTCTTGGAGCTGCCGGCGGGTGTCCTGGAGGGCTTCGAGGAGCTCGGCGTTGATTTCCACCGCCGACAAGTGCTGCAGATGAGGTCGAAGGCGTCAGTACGGAGAGAGGAGAAGCTGGAGAGTGTATCCACGCACGGGCTGGTTGGCCATCTGTGGCTTGTTGACGTGAGAGGGGGGCGAACGAGGCGAAGAGGGCGGAGGGCGGATCGGATGGAGCCGAAGACGGGAGGGGGAGGGGGAGGTGAGAGGATCTAGGTAGAGGTCGTATGGTTCTCTGGTCCTGAGGATGTTTATTGTTGAGTGACTAGCTCAGGAGCAACGGGAGGGAGCGAAAGAGACGTACGAGGGAGCTCTAAGCTGTCAAAACCTGCTGTTGTTGAAGGTCTTGATCTCAAGTCGTACGTGTCGTCGAGAAGCGGTTGAGCAGACTGAGAAGAAGAAGGGAAGGGTCCACCGCCAAGAGTCAGTCTGAGCCAACACGTAGGCTCCTCCCTCTACCCCGTCCGCCGCCACTATACTTCAGCTTTAGAACGCTCAGGAACCTTGCCAGAGTGTGCGACCAGTCTACTCGTCGTCCAGCGCTCCTCGAATCGCACTCGCACTCGGACTTGCACCTCCGAAATCCGAACGCCTGCCGAACGAGGCACGAAGGAGAACGGCACAGAACGGCAAAAGCTCACCAGAGCAGCAGGAAGCAGGCAGTTAGGCGGGGTTGCAGCGAGTGCGCGCGGGGTTGGAGCGTGGAGCTCTGGGTCGGCCTCAGAGGTTGGAGTGGAGCGAGCTTCCTTGAGTCGAGTGAGTGTCCAAGCGGTGGGTAGGAGGAAGGCGGGGAGGGAGCTGATACGATCCTCCTCCCGTTAGCTTGCTGCTGGAGAGCCCACGTCGCCACGTCGCCAGGTGGCATCCTTTCAAGCTCGGAACTGCTGCCCTGCGCTCCTGCTCGCACGCTATCCACTGCTTGACTCGCCCAATGTGCTGCCCTTGCCGATGCTCGCGCACCAGCTGCTCAAAGCGCCGTATCCCCTCCTTCGTGCGTTCCACACCGTTCCTCACTCGCTCGCCTCTGGATCGGTCACTTCATCCTCGCAGGCGCGTCCGCATCCTCTCCCCTCCCCCCTCCCCATCCTCCAGTCCCCCCAGCTAAGATGCATCTCCTCTTTCGCCACCTCAGGAACGCTCGCTGATCTTCAGGGACAGATCTTTGACTCGTGGTCGGTCGCTGAGATGGGGGAGGAGCGGGTTCGTCGGACGTCGAAAGGTGCGCCGGCAGGAGTTTCCGACGAGGAAGAGAGTACTAAATCCCCGCACGTTGCAGATGCGCCACCCACGCCGGCGTCGGTGTTGGAGGCGGAGCGATCGTGTGAGGAGGAGGGGGGGCTGGTCGAGTGACGGACGGGGGAGGTAGATGCTCAGGCTTTGGCGGAGCTGGCTTGGAGTTTGTAGAGGTGTTTAAGAAGTGTGGTGCCTTTGCGGCGAGAGTCGTAAGAGGGAGGGACGTTGGCCGCGAAAACGACTGGCAAACGAGTTTTGTGAGCTGCTCGTGGCGCTCGAGTTCAACGAGCTTCTGCACGTTGGACTCGCAATCCGCAAGCTGTTCGATGCGCCGTTATTTCCTTGTTCTCCTCCTCGTACCTCCCCCAAATCTCCGTCTTGCTCGCAGCTCACCCCCAACGACCCGCCAACCCGTCGGATCCCGATCGTTTCTTGAACAGACGACGCGGAGGGGCAGTAGCTGCGAGGAACGAGGAGCGAGGAAGCACTCACCAGCGAGGTCGATATCCTGATCGTCAGCATATTCGCTAGCAGTCGCAGGGGTTCGTCAGGTGCGCGGAGCGAGGAACGAGGAAGGACTCACCGGAGAGGTCGAGATCCTGCTCGTCAGCCTCGTCAACTCGCTCCACGACATCTGCTATGGGTCCCCTCCTCCTTCGCAACGAGATCACTCGAGAACGCAGCATTCGCCTCGCCCATCCTCCCCGCTCCCCGCCGAGTCCCCTCCCTCGCAGTCCCATCCGTACTCGCGCTTTCGCTCCCCTTGAGCCTGATCTTCTTCATAGGGCTCTCAACCCCGAGCTTCCCAAGCGTCGAGCTCTCCCTCGCGCGCTGGCTCTCCGTGAGACGAGTCTGCGCGTCGAGCGCCATGCGCTGAGCCTTGGCCGGAGGCGATACCTCGAGGGTGAAGAATGAGTTGCCGCTTAAGTGATTGGGAGTGTAGGTCGAGGTGGGTGGAGGGGTAAACGGCTTGAGGTGAGAAGAGGGGAGGGAGAGGGGGCCCGGTGAGGAAGAGGGAGAGGGGACGTCGGGGCACGGGGAGGGGCGTGAGAATCGAGAAAGAAGGTAAAGAAAGCGTCGGAATCGCAGGCGGAGGGGGCAGCGGATGTAGGCGGAGGAGTGGGAGATGGTGTCGGGAAGGCGAGGGCGGCGAGGATATGAGCTGCCAGCGTCGTCGAGGGCGGCGGAGGGGCCGGCGTTGCTGAAGAGCGGAAACCTAGACGGCGGGAAGTGGCTGCAGGCGTGCAGACGAGCAGCTAGTGTCCCCCCCACAGCAGCGAGATAGCACTCACATCCCCCCGAACCCAGGCTGCCTGAAGCTCTCGACCTCCTCTCCCACCGCACCCACTGCCCGCGCGAGCTCCTGCTTCCTCCAACGCGCTACTTTGTCCGATGCTGGGACGGGGGAGAGAACAGCTGCCAGTTCCGTCTCGGACTGTTGGAAGAGCGGCTTGTCGGGTCCTGCGCGAAGAGAGTCGAGGTGGCGGGGAGGAGGGTTAGTGGGAAGGAACGAGGTGCTGGGAGTTGGTTGATAGCTGCAAGAGCGCGTTAGAGCTGTTCAAAGCCTCTGCTGCCTTAGTTGTCGGTGTCCCCGCGAGACAGCAGCTGTCAGGGAGATTCGTCCTGCCACCTCCTCTCACGCACTCCTCCCCAGCTCCAGCAGCAACCTCACCTCCACTACCAGCACCCTGTTCACCCTGCGTGGAAGCGGCCGAAGGACGCACTTGCGGAACGAAGCGAGCTCGTCCTTAATTTGCTGCTTTTTGCTCGTCGACGAGAGAGTCAAGGAATGGGATTTCGTCCTCGTCGAGCGCGCGGAACTGGTTCTCTGCAGTTGAACGTTAGCAGGCGAAGAAGGAGGGGTGAGGGGAGGACGCACTGAACTTGATCTGCTCGTCGAAGGCTTCCTGCTTCTTTTCCTGTGGATGTAGAGGAGTCAGTAGCTGCAAAAGTGTGAGCTTTGGTTCCACAGCAGCTGGCGAGCCGAGGTCGAGCCGCTGTTCGCGTCAAATCGAGGAGTGATGGAGCTGAAGGTGCAATCTTGGCCGGCTGCAGCTGCAAAAGACTGCTCCAGGTATCGTGCATACCAGAGCTCCTGCTCCGGAGGAACAAGAAGTCTGGCAGGTGCGGCAGGTGGCTCCTCCCGAGGTCGCCTCCCTCGCAAGTAGCAAGACTTCCTCCGGTCCTTCCGGCAGACTCTCCTCGAGAGCTCGGATAATCCCGACGGACGCCTAGCGCCCTCCAAACGAGCAGCGGGAGCAGGTCCGGTGAACGAGTCAAAGGTAGAGCCAGTCCACGCGCCTCCAGCTCGCCCAGTCCTCCCAGCTGCCACACGCCCTCCCCCCGTCACCACAGCACGCAGAGACGCACCTTGTGTTCCTGGAGCTTCTCCCACAAACTCCTTCCATCATACGGCCTGGTGACTCGGCGTATCCAAGCAGCAAAGCACTGGCAGCTCCGAGTCGGATCCTGTGAAGAGAGCTGATGAGAAGAGCCAGCAGCGACGTCGCAAGTCAGTGCTCGCGCAGGGAGAGCCCACTCCTGGGCTCAGCTAAGCCTGAGTTCTTTCGTGCAGCGCGCCGTCGGTGGAGACTGGAGAGGGACGAAAGACGAACTCGGTCGGCGCCCTCGCGCGCTCCTCAACGTCGTCTCCCTCAGCCAACTTCGAGGCTACACCTCCTCTCTCCCCCGATCCACTCTCCTCTACTCCTCTCTCGATGTCGTTCCTGCGACAACTGCCACGGTTCCTCGTCCCTTCCTTCGCCCGTCCTCTCCCGTCCCTCCTCGTCCCTTCCTCCTCCCTCCTCTCCTCGCACTTCCTCCGCCCCTTCTCCACCTCCCTCCCAGCTCTCCTCCTCCGCAAGCCTACAAAGACCAAGCTCAAGACACACAAGGGCGCAGCAAAGCGGTGGCTCGTCGTCGCCAATGGCAACTTCAAGCGGGTGCGTAGGCTCTTCCCCTCCTTCCATCGGGGTCCTCCCTCCCTCCCTTCGTCTCCTCCCCCGTCCCACACTGCCTGCAAATGCTCTATTACAGGCTTGGAGGTCCAAGCTAACGCCTCGTTCTCCCGCGCAGAGTAAAGCGGGCAAAGTTCACCTGAACGGCCACCTCTCCCCGACACGCCTGAACCGTCTCGGGCAACCAGCGTTTGCGCGCCCGATCGAGAAGAAGCTCCTAAGAAGGTTACTGCCGTACGCCTGAGCGCTACTGGTGCAATGGTGGAGCGGAACTGGGGTGGAGGAGGGGTGGGGAGGGGTGTGGAGGGGTGGGGAGGGACAGCAGGCGCGGGCACGAGTGGGAGTGGGAATGCATTGCCTGGATCGTATGCGAATGGACGGGGAGATAGCTTACACGCTGCTCAGCTCTGGTTGCCTCTACAGAACCTCAACGGCTCTTCGACGACGACGACGACGATCCTCCTCTCTCTTTCCCATGCGCGCGAAAACGCTTCTTGAGCCTGCGGGTGTAGCGAGATGGACGCTTTCACCGAGGGTAGCTGGGAAAGCGACTCGCCACGGGAAAGGGGAGCTGCGAGTAGGTGGTGAGGGAGGTGGGGGAGAGGGGGTTCACGCCTGGCTGCTCAGGCCCGTCGTCAGGGAGAGTGCTCTCGCTTCGCCACACACCCTGCTCTTGCTGTGCTGCTTGCTCGGCGTGCAGTCTATTGGTTCCTCGTTCCGAAGCCACTCCTCTCCGCCCTCTTGCCGTCCTTGCCTGGCAAGACCTGCACAGCCTTCTCCGGCGCTCGAGCTATTCTAAAGCTGTGCGGCCGTTTTCCCGCACGCCTCTGGGACAGCACAACGGCGGACTGAGCCTCGCAGAGGTCGCCCGGGGTAACCGTCGCCTCTCTCTCTCGAGCTCTCGCGGCGCGCGCAACGCCATCGGGAAGGTGGTTGATCAACTCGCAGCCTGCTAAACTAGCTTGGTGCGAGGCAACACCATCACCGATGCCACCGTGACGTCCCCCCAGCTTCTTCAAGTTGCCTTTCGCTAACTGAAGCGCAGGCCGGCGGTATCGTCATCTTCGGAGCTCCTGGTTCGCAGATTCTCCGCAACACGTGAGGATCCCTGTTCCGCGGGAGAGGAGCCTGAGCTGATGTCTTTCGATGGGCAGTATCGTCAGTGCTACTCGCCAGCTCATGGGAGGTATCAATATGGTTGATTGGGGCAGTTTCGTAAGGAGCTACGCCGGCGTCGTCGTCTCGCAGGACACCACCACTGCTCGAAGTGACTTTATCAAGCTCAGCATCGCTATCGTGAGTCCTTTCTTCTCCTTTCGGCTTTCACAGTGGCTGATTGAATGTACCTGCAGAGTTCGATGACCTGGGGAACTTACCATGTCACCGACGCGCGAACGTAGCGAGGCGTCGTCTCGAGCAATGTCTTCTCCTCGGGCCTGACACGCTACTTTGGCGTGAGTCCTCCCCTCTCCATTCCTCTACTCTCGCTAATCTTTGCTCGCAGTACGCCATCGGTGTCGCAGCCTACGCCAACATCACTCTCACTCTCAACAACGCGAAGAAGGCCCACTTTGGCGGTGTCGAATCTCCCGCTTGCTTCACCCCGTGGTTCCCCCTCCCCAAGCCTCAAGCGTTCGTCGTCGACAAACGGACGACACCTGGCGGAGTCTTCCAGGCGGGAACGACGTTCAGCACGCTGGTCTTGCTCATCCGCCGAGGGCCGGGCGCGATCTTGACGAGGGGGAGTCCGGTGCGAGGGGACAATCTTCTCGCTGGGATATTTTTTGAGCTTGTATTCGGAAGTGGTCGCATTAGCATAGCATTCGCATGTAAGGGATCCGTTCTTCTGGTCTAGTGGAGCGGGAGAGAGAATACACTCCAAAAAGGCGCGACCTGCTCCAATTGTTCCCCCGCTATTTATCTTCCTTGTTTGGCGCTGACGGCTGGCTTTGCTTCCCCCTTGCTCCTTACACTACCAAACGAACTCGAAACGATAACTCGTTCGTCGCCGGAGTTGGAACTTGGGGCAACCAAAAAAAGATCTGCACCCGCGTGTCTTCTTTCCCTTCGACTCCCACGCTGGGCTCTCTTCGTCCGCCACGAATGGCTCAGGGAAGAGACGAGTACGACTACCACCAGCCTTTCGCCTCAACTTCCGCCCTCCCTTACAGCGGCGTGAACGACAGCAACCTCCTTCCCGGCGCTTACTACCTCCCGAGCCCTTTCAGCCCAGATTCGACCTCCTCCTCGACCGCCCCGTCTTCCTTCCCTCTCCGACCTCAGTCAGCCCAACCAGCAGCGCCAAGACGGCCTAGCATCGCCGACCTTCCAACGACCGACAGGAGCTGTACAGGGTGCCGGGCCAGGAAGCTCAAATGTTCAAGGTGAGCTCGGGGAGATCAGGTGCGCCCGGGGTGAATGCTGAACGGGGAACGATGCAGGACGTTCCCAACGTGCGAGAGGTGAGATTTGCTGGCTTTGATCTTGAGGGGAGGGAGCTGACAGAGTCTTTCGAGGTGCATGAACCGCGCGGAGGTGTGCGAGTACACCGGGGAGTTCAGAGTGTGCGCCGCTTCAGCTCTGCCATGGGATGAAAGCTAACTGCTCGTGTTAGCGAATCCTCTTCACGTCCTGAAGGCTTTCAAACCGCCCCACGTTCTGGAGGAACTCTCCGGAGTGCGCGCGTTCCTCCCGAGCTTGTCAGCCTCCTCGCTCACTCTGCTCCCTTGCAGGAGTTCCAGACCTTCCACCCAGCACAACGGCTCTCAACCTCATCTCCAACATCCGCCCCAAGCCCTATCGCATCGCAACCCCGATTTCGCCTCTCGATACCACTTCTCGCATCCACTCCATCTTCACCGCCGACCTCGTCATCTCTCATCACCTGCTTCTCTTCGAAACTCTCCTCGCTGCATCACAATCTACTTCTCCGCGACCTCACTCTTCTCCACCCGACATCGCAACCAGTCTCGTCTGGTACCTCCTCGACGGTACGTTTCTTCCCCTCTCGCACCTCGCGCAAATAATCCAACGAGCCTTAGCTGCGACCACCTCGTGCAGTCTTCGACTTCCAGGCTTGCGAGAGCTCCAGATGAGAATCCCTGCGTACAAGTCGCATCTCCAGAACCTGGACGCAGCCGGAAAGGTGAGTTCGCCACCGAAGGCTCCTCTGCGCGAAACTTTGCACCGTGCTGACCCGCCATGCAGCTCGCCGTCGTCGTCCTCTGCCTAATCGGAACGCGCTCTTCCCCACAATCGGTTAGTATTACAATCTCGTCTTGTTCCTCTGCGCAGAGAGCTGAGTAGGTGTGCCGCAGACGATTTTCGGCGCGAGCTCTCTGGACACCCCTGCGCAGGTTCTCGAAGTCGGCGCCCGGCGCGATCGAATTTGCAAGGCTCTCGTATTGGAGGCGGTGGAACTGGCAGCAAGGATGCAGCAGTTGATCAGCAGGGGAACCGTCGAGTGTCTCGTGGGGCTGACGCAGGTCCTGGCAGGTGCGTTCGATTATCATGATGGTGTCGAGGGAACGGAGACTGATGACAAGACGTACTCAGACGAGTACGAACATAATCACTGCAGGGTCGTGGGCAAGGTGGCGTTGGGAATGCTGGTGGATTTGACGGAGCGAGCTGGCGAGTACGAGCTGGTGATGGGACTTGAGCTGCTGGTGAGCTTTCTTCTCGCTCTCCGTGTGGGATACCAGTGACTAATTGATATCGGCGTTAACAGAAGAACGACTCGTACGCTTCTGCGATCCTCCAACGACCCGCCATCGTCCACCTCGAAGCCCTCGGACCTTCCCTTCGCATTCCCGACTTTGCGCAGGCCGACTTCGCAGGCATTTCGACTCCTCGCTTCCAACAGCAGGTTTTCGGCAGCCTCTCAGCAGCAGAACTCGAGCGAAACCTCGCCATTGGGAACGGCTGGACATCGAACTGTTACCGGGTCTTTTCGAGCGTTGCGATCGACCTCAACCGTACGTCCTTTTCGCCCTTCTCGCTTTGTACAACGTTGATCCCCGATCCCGGACAGGCTCGCAGCTCGATTGGGATCTTGCCGCCACTCAAGTCGGCGTCCTCTGGAGCCGAATGGATTTTGTGCACGCCGCTCTACAAGGCCTTCAACAAGCGATCGCGAACAGCGACACCACTCTCGCAACGACGGACGAGCTGCAGGATTACGCGCTCTTGGTCGTCGGAGTCGATTCGCGCTTGATCGACATCTTTTTGCTTCTCCACACGGGCTTGCTGAGGCTCGAGACGGAGAGGGGGAGCGAGGGGGAGCGCACGAGACCATGCGCGCGCTGTTGGCCGAGTCGCAGGAGCGCGTCAGGAAGTCCCTCAAGCTCCTTTCGTAGGTCGTCTTCCCTCGGTTCTACTTCTTACAGATTGCTGAT
The DNA here is from genome assembly GCA_002917775.1 of Glaciozyma antarctica PI12. Lineage (NCBI taxonomy): Eukaryota > Fungi > Basidiomycota > Microbotryomycetes > Kriegeriales > Camptobasidiaceae > Glaciozyma > Glaciozyma antarctica. The sequence goes on along the minus strand of KZ627153.1, from coordinate 1,146,711 downwards.
CGATTCACTGACGCAGATTCTACAGCAGCGTTCGTCTTCGGTCTCGGCACCCTCGCCTGCTCGCTGACCTCCTCGCTTCGCAGCTTTATCTCGCTTCGCACCACCAGGAGCTCGTCTACGGAATCGTCTGGGAGCTCGAATTCCTCCCCGAGTGGACGTATCTCGCCTGCCAGTCGTTCGGAACCCGCGGAGGACCGACAAGCGTCGAGGTCGAGCTGTCCCGTATCGAACTTCAATCGTGCGCTCTCTGCTGTCGATGTCTATATCTCCCTCGCTAATGATTACGGCGTGCAGACTGGAGGAATCGGTTCGTCTGGCGGCGTTCTACACACCGATTGCGGAGAGACGTGTTTCCGAGCTCGAATCTCGCCATGCAGCCACTTCCTTCTTCGCCGGTGAGTCCAGTTATCGGCGGAAGCGAAGGCAGAGCTGACCTTCTTCGTCAAACAGACGTCGCATCTCCTTACGCTCAGCAAGACGATCACTTCGCAGCCCAACTTCAGCCCCAGTCACTGTGGACGAACCCGCAACCAAGTCAGCTCTCCTCGCTTTCCGCCCCTCTCCCCAGTACTGATCATTTTTCGCTGCAGCGATCCCCATCAAACACAACGCTCTCCCACCTCAATGGCTGCCCTTCTCCCCCGCCTCCGAGTGCGACGCAGCCCTTCCTCCCGATGACTGGCGTCCCTACTCTCCCGTCGCAGAGCTCCTACCACCCAACCACCTCTCTCCGCACCCCGGTCAAGGCCGTACGTCTCTTTTTTTGCGCTCGCTCCTCATAAATTTACTCTCCACCTGGCAGAACCCATCCACGCCCAACCATACGACTCCTGGACGCCTTCGTACGGCTCTCTGCCTCCTCACTCTCAACCAACTTTACAACCGCAGTTCTTTCGAACACCGTCACCCTCGAGGGAACAGCCCGAGCCGGTTGGGTGGTGTACTCGGGCGGAGCAAGAGCCGTGGAGTGAGCGAGGCTTGCGAGATGGAGTGGGAGGTGGGGCGCAAGGGGAGAGGGGGATGTGCTGGCAGAGATAGCTGGGATGAGTGTATCAATCTTGTTGTGTGGCGTCTATGAGCAGAGAGGGTTTGAGGAGAGGAGCGAGTCTTTGTTCGCTGCCGAGGAGGAAAGTGGGCAGATTTTCGAATCGCACGCGAGTTCGCCAGTAGTTCTCGCTCAATCACATTCCTGGTATCGAGCTGTTCTACAACTTGAACGCCTTCACTCTTCCGTGCGAGCGTCGTTCTGCCCTCGCACCATCCCATCCTCGCACGCCTGATCTCGCGCCAATCCCTCACTGAACGAGAGCGACGTTGCTGAACGCAAATAGCCTCATCAGAGGATAGGTCTACGCTAGGATTAGTGACGGCAGAAGAGACTTCGAAGGGAGCTCACAGATTTGCTGACGAGCGCCACCTCTTTCTCGCAGGCCTCCTCCCCCGGCTCTCCCACTCCCTCCAATCCCTCCATCCCTACTATCCTTCCTTCTCGTCGATCCGTTCTGAAAAGCTTGTGGAGTGCTTGATCTCGAGCCCTCTTCCTGTCACTGAGCACACTCCATCAGCTCATCCATCACCAGGAATGATTGAGCTCACCTTTCGCTTGCTTCGGATTGACGATGACAGAATGGAGGTTGGCGGCGACCTTTGGATTGGCAGGCAAAGGCTTAGGACGGGCGAGCTCTTGCGGGATCGTGTTGGTGGGGATGGCGTGCGCGATCGCTTTCGACATGCTGCTCATGAGCTCCGAAGAGAAGACATCGCTGCGTACGCGAGTCGGGAGTGGAGCAGCGAGAAAGGATGGGAGGAAAAGGAGTAGAAGGAGGTGAGGGCGCATGCTTGTCGGAGGGGGTTGTGGGCGAAGAAGGAGAAGCAGGAGGAGCGGACTAGGCAATGCGGGTCGAAGATGCGTTCTTTGATGGATCGTAGATCGCGTGGTATCTGTTAACTGTTTAGGTGCCAAGACGCAAAAGAAAGACGATGGCGAGGGGTGGGGAGCAGTGTGGGCGTGGGGAGCGAAGAGCGCGACCAAATCCGGACGATCTCAGGATCAATATTCGGTGCTGCGATAGACAACAGCAGCAGTTTTGGTCGCCTAGGGGAGACTAGTCTAGAAGTCGCCGCGACCGGCAGGATCAGCTCGAGCGTAGAGCTGCGCAGAGACGAGCTGGACGCAAAAAATACCGAGGCCATCTCGTGGGTTAGCAGGCGCCCGCCAATCCACCGTCATAGTAGCCAGGCAGTCCGCCGTCCTAGACGTGCGTCGAGACGAGCGAAATCAGCTGCAGTGCGGCAAGGTAGGGCAGGCCCAGCGTGGAAGACAGCTGCCTTCAACCAAACGGGGAACTTGACGAAAGCGTTCGCAGGCCGAGAACGCCCCAGATTCGGAGCTTCGGAACGGGCACGGCGTAGGAGGGTGGGGAGCAAGGAGAGCAGGTTGAGCGTCGGAGAGAGCTTCTTCGTGGGTGGTGACGGATCCGGGCCAGGCTCCGCGGTCTCGAGCAGCAGTTTCAGAGCAGTAGCGTTCCTGGTGAGCTCAAAGAGCGTGCAAGCGTGCAAAGCGAAGCTATGCCTGAGCAGGAAGTCGAGGAGACTGCTCGGCGGAGTGAGCAGGAGCAGGTTCGTCGTCGGGTCGTCCGGAGTACATAGGACCTCCTCCCCTCCCCCACCGCGCCTCCTGCAGTTCCCAAGCAGTCCCCCAGTCTATCCCGAGCAGTACCTTCCCCTCTAACCAGCCAGTCGAGGAAGGAACGAAGTCAAGACTCCTTCCCTCAACTTTTTTGCTCTTGACCTCGTTCCCTCACCTCACCTCGTCCGCCGACTCCCCTCCACAGCTCCCTTTCTTGTCTAACCCAGCCCCCACCAGTCCTCCCACCTCCCACCCCGTGCCTGAGCAACTCCAATGCAGAAGTCCGAGCGTACGTCCTCCCCTCCCCCCTTCGCCTACCCCAGCTAACACCTTCTCGCAGGCCAACTCCGGCGCGAGAACCCTCTCCCCGAGATCAACCTTGGCTCCAACGTCGTCCCTGAGGAGTCCCTCGCCGGTCCGTCCCTCCCCTCCCCTCTGCCCCTCCTCCCCCTTCGCTCCCAAGCTCGAACTCGCCGCCCGCCCACCCACCCTCTCTCCCGAGCTTGCGCTAACCCCTGCACATAGTGACCAAGCCACACGTAGCACCCGAGCAAGCCGTCAAAGCCAAGGTCAAGCGCACAGCCTCAGCAACCTCTCTAAAGCGGAAGAAGGCCTCTAAGGAGAAGGGCATGGAGCGGAGTCAGAAGCTCGAGAAGCGGAGGGGAAGTGTGGATGGGAAGAAGGAGAGCAAGAAGAGGGCCAAGGCGCTTTGGGAGTAGGGAGGTGTGGAATTGGGCGTGTAGGATATGGCTGGAGGCGAAGAGGGCTGCTTGGGGAGCTGAGGAGGGTGCGGGCGAGCGGGGCGAGGTACTGCGGGGGTGGTGAGACTCTGCGTGGGTGTCTGGGGTGGCGGGAAGCTCTGCGTCGACTGCGTTGGTGCGTTGTGGGAGGACGCCGGTGCGATCCTCCATGCTCGTCGCTCGCTTCGGAGACTAAACCCTCTGCTTCTCGCTCTCTCAGGCTGACCCCATTCATCGCCAGCTCTCAAGGTCGACGAATCCGGTCCTCGACGCCTGCTTCCAGTGGCGTCGAATCCCTGCTCGCTCCCACTCGACTCCCGCTCGGCGCGTCCCTGAATTCTTCGTTTACAACGTTCGCTCTTCCAATTCCCTCGCACGTCTTACTTCCTTCGACTCTGCTCTCGATGCTTAGGAGCACGGTTTGGCGGACTTCAAACGAGGACGCAAAGGCTATGAGGAGGGAGGACACGGCGAGGCCGCGAGGAGCTGGTGCGCTCACTGATCCTCACAAAGGTCACCTCGTTCCATCCTCTGGCGTCTCGACTCACAACACCCAGCTCGTACGCGCTCCAGCCCATTCCGAACACGACCTCGCCCACCAACCATTGCCGAGCTCGGCACCACTGCCCTCGCCTCACGCCCGCTTCCCTCCCACTGCCTCTCCATCTCCTTCCCAGCATCCTATCACATCCTCCCCCGTTCCTTCGCTCCCCTTCAGGCTGCATTCCCGCGATAAGCTCAATACGCCCCAAGACGGGCGACTGACCGCCTTCCTTCTCACTTCTCACCTCGCAAGCTTCTTCCTCGCCAAGCTCGTTGGACCGGCTGGTCCGGATCTTTCTTCCCTTTGTGGCGGAGTTTCTGACTTGCTGGGCGTGCGCACGAGGTAGCAGGATGGAGACGGCGGCGCGGTTCTTGGCGATGTCAGGTGTGCGGGGATTAAAGGCGCTCGCTCGCTGTGCAGTGTGGGTGAGGTGGAACGGATGGTGTGCTGATTACTGAGATAGCGTCGGCACTTTGTGGGGAACAGCGAGGGGCCTGCGAAGAAGAGCGTGTTTGGCGCGTGGATTCTTGTCTTGTTTGGTTCTCTTGCGGTCCGTTCGTTCCGCCGCTCCGGCTTGGAAGTTGACAGTGATGACAGAAAGGGCTGGACACTGGCTGGACTACAATGGAGAGAGAGAGGAGGAAGGATCTGCGAACGAATTAATCCAAAGTGGGGACCGGAGCTCCGAGACCGAAAGAACCGTTAGCTCAGGGCCGTGCACTTCCTCAGCTTGCTCCGAGCTCTTGTTTTTGCCCTTGCACCGACAGGCCCCGACACACGCTCGTCGCTGTTCAGCCTGTTGGTCGTGGTGAATAGGCGGGCGCAGACAGAAAGAGCTGGCCTGAGCCTGACCTCTCGCCCTCTTTTTTTTTCTTTTCGCTTTCGCTCCTTCTCTCTCTCTATCGTTAGGATAGCTTAAAACAAAGGGAGTCCATTCTCGCTTTCGAGGAAGAGAGCGAAATCAAGATATTCCCCACTCAGCCGGCAGTTCCGGCCGTGGCGCGGACTCGACTCTCGCTCTGACCGCCTGGAACTGTCGACTGTCTTGGGTTCATTTCCTTCCCAGAATCATTCACTCAGCTTTCTCTTCACTACCATCACCCACGCCAACTACGCCCCAACGAGGACAACAGCGCGCTGGCAGTCTCGTTCGCCCCCGAACCCTCAACCTCACGCCCCGCCTACGGCCCTGGACCGACCAACTCAGACCCCCAACCTCGTACGCTGGCCTTCCCAACACCTCCAGAATAGCTCTGACTAACTCAAGCAGGACCAGCTGTCGTGTCTCGTCGCTCTAGCAGTAGCATCCTCTCGTCGGGCTACCTCTCCGCCAGCTCGGAATACGAAGGCGGATACCAGGAATGGGAAACGGGCGACGTCGGAGAATCTGTACGGGATGGGGAACTGGGAGGGGTTGGGGAAGAACAGGTCAAGAAGAGGTACCGGAAACCGAGTTCGTGTGAGTTGGCTTGATGTGGGGGTATGGAAGGGGGAGCTGATTCTCGGAGCGAGGCGTCGAGTGTCGACTCAAGAAACGAAGGTGTAACAGAGCAGCTCCATGCGACCAATGCTCCTCACGAGGACTCCTCTGCAGTTGGGCCGAGTGAGGTCCTTTCGTCCCTTGGCCTTCGCACCGCGACTCACGCCCCCTCCAGCGCAGTACCCCTCTTCGACGCTCGAGCAGCAGACGATATCAGAGCCCTCCGCGCTCGAGTTCGTCCCTCCCTTCCCCCCCACAAGCCTTACTAACCCCCGCACGCAGGTAACGCACCTCGAAGGACTCCTTCACGACATGACTCTATCGCGCGACGCCGACCGCGCCAAATACCTCTCCCACCTCTCCTGCGCCCCCTCCTCGTACCCTCTCGCCAGTCCCCCGTTCCCTGCTCCAGCTCCCTACCCCCGCCCACTCCGACTCTCGCACCTCCCTCGGCGAAATTCAGACCTCTCCTTCCCTACTCCCGAACCAGGCTGGTCTTCCGACCCAGTCCCTTCCCCCTCTTTCCACCCTTACTCGCACCCCCTCTCTCCTCGAGCCCTTCACCACTCTCCAGCCCTCCATTCCCCTAGCGGTCATTCACCCATCCTTCATTCCCCCCACGGTCATTCTCCAGCTTCCCTACTCCCAGATCACTACTCTTCATCGCCGTACCCCCCAACTAGCGAACAGCCGTACTCCCCTCCCATCGAGCAGCCGTACTCCCCTCCCATCGAACAACCGTATCCCGCCGAGCAGTACCACCCGAATCCCCTCGTCGATTCGCCCAGGGAGCAGTATTTCAGTTCGTACCCATCGGAGAAGGAGCGTTGAGCAGATTCTCATCCGTACCCCTGCAAATAGAACGCAGAACCGAATCCGAGAGCGAGAACGTCAATTTTTGTCCAATGCATAGGTACTATCGCGCAAAAATGGGATTGTTGATGTTGAGGAACCTCATCGCTTCTAGTCGGTCGTCGTCGCGAATGACTGAGATGTTACGTCGACCGAGATGGAGAGTTCGACGATCGATTCCGTACTGAGGCCAGGTTCGCACTGCGCGAGTCAGTTCTGCATCACGAAAGATGGGGAGAGAGACGAACGACCCGGTCCGTTTGGGTCCATTCGCGCGACGAAATTGCTGTTTTGAGAACGTCAGCGCGTGCGGAGAGAAGAGGGAGGGGACGAACATGAGATACGCCGTCATGTGGCGACTGAGAAGCTTGATCTCGTCCTCCTCGCTCGCTGGATGCCCGAACCAGCTCTTCAAATCCGCCCCATGCTGCACTACTCCTCATCAGCTCCCCCTCCCTCCCAACAAACGCGAGCAAAACTTACCTCCCATTCTCTCCTCCGCCCCTGGCCTCGGTTCCCCAAACAAATAGTTCCAACTAGGCTCTCCGAAATCTTTGGGCGTCTCGCGGAGGAAGTGTCGGCGGGGAGCTTGGAAGAGGAGGTCGCCGATCAGGCTGGAAGCGCGTTTGTATGTTGGTGAGAGGGAGAAGAGAGTGGTGTTGGTGTGGTAGGGTGAGCCGAGTGTTGGGTCGACGGGGTAGAAGAGCCAGATGGGGGTGAGGATCGTCTCGACTGCTCCGAACGTAAAGTCGAATATTCCTGCTCCGCATCAGCTCCCTCCTCCCCGCTCGAATGGATAATACGAACCTCTCAGCGCATCGTTAAGCCATTCCTGCGAATCCATCGCCGGGTCGACAAACCTGCGCCCTCATCAGCTCCCCCCTCCTTCGCAACACGGAAAGACGTACCGAGTCCCCTCATCCACCACGCTCCCCGTCACCACCGGTACCTTAGCAAACCTCCCTTTCCCAATCCTCGCACTAGGTCTCTCATCCAACCAACTCCCTTCCCACAGCCCCTCCAACACAGGGTACCAAGGGAAGAACCCATCCACGGCCGAGCGTTCGAAAAACCCTTCGAGCGAGCTCATGAGGTCGGGGAGAGGGAGCGCGCGGAGGCAGGTGAGGAGAGCGGTGTTGGAGGGCGGGGTATTGCGGGCGTATTGGGGGCAGGTGGACGGGAGCGGGACAGTGGGAGGGGCCGGGGAGGGGGTGGAGGGTGCGGGCCGAGGCGTCGTGTGGCCAGGGAACGGGGAAGCTGAGAGATCGGAGTTAGAAAGTGCGTCGGGGCGGAAAGAGGAGGGACACGAACGAGGTGGGAGCGCCGGAGAGCATGAATACTGCGAGTGGGGGGGTTAGCGAGGTGGGAGAGGACGCGGGGGAGGGACGGACCAGCGCGGAAGAGGTGCGGAGGAGAGTAGAGCTGGTGTAAGCCTACTGAGATTGCTCCGGCACTGTGACCGACCAGCGTCACCTGCGTTTCGTCTCAGCTCTTCGGCCCGTCGCAGGAGCGCAGGACGAACCTTTGTAGGGTCGCCGCCGAAATTGGCGATCTCGCGATGAATCCATTCGAGCGCTTCGAGTTGGTCTTTGAAGCCGACGTTCAGGTCGAGATCGTCGGGCGCTTGGATGGGGATGTGGGGCGCCATGGGAGGACGACCGTGACTGGGAGGAGAGGCGGAGAAGCCGAGAGCGTTGAGGCGGTAGCTGGGGCGGGGAATTAGCTAGGTCGCGGCGAGGGAATTGAAGCGCACTTGAGAGAGACGAAGAGCATCGGTTGGTTCATAGTTTGCGAGCGGGCGAGGAGCTCGGCCGGCGAGTACTGCTCTTCGTGCGGAGAGCCGACAACGAAGCCGCCTGCAGGAGTCAGCGGTGTCGAAGGCAAAGCAACATCATACGCTTACCTCCATGAATCCTGTGCCACAATGCGATCAGCTCTGGCTGCGAGGGACCACGACAAACGAGCTCACCACACCATGACCGGAAGCAGTGCACCTGCAGCTCTCCGCCGAGGAGTGTACACGTTCAACCTACGCACCAGCATCAGCTCCCTCCTCCACCACACACAGAAGAACTCACGAAAGGCAGTCTTCAGCTCCCTCGTACCCCACCACCTTCTCCCAATCCCTCGCCGGTCTGGGACACCCCTCATCCACCTCGGTCGCATTCCTCGCCGCCAGCTCCTCCCACTCCCTCTCCGACCTCTGCACCACCTTCACTCCCACAGGCTCACGAAACCTTCTCTCTCCAACCGGGGGCTCCGCATACCGCATCCCCAAGAACGCGACGTACTCGCCCTCCACACTCACGCGTCCTCTCCACTTCTCCCCCGCCGCCCGCACGATTAATGGCGCTAGTTCCCCACGCGAAGAGACGAGGGAGGACCATGTATCCCATGCTGCGGGATCGGCATAGAGGTAGGAGAGGCCAAACCAGAGGAGGACGAGGGCGAGGAGGGAGATGAGGTACGGTTTTGGGGAGAAGGAGGTTTGGCGAGGATGGGGTGTGGAACGAGGGTAGCCTGAGTCGTTCGAGTCGAGAGGGTTGAGAGGGAGTTGCTCGTACTGTGCGCTTGAGGAGGACGAGTTAGGCTCGAGGAAGGCCCGTAGTCGTCTTGGGAGGGCGAGCATCGGGCTGGCTGTAGGCGGGTTTTGCTGCTATGCGTGGACCATAAGTTCCTTGCTAAGGGGAGTGGACCTGCGACGAGTGGCGGGAGGAGGCGAACCCCCGAAGTCTTCGTGCTAGCTGCTGCTCTTCCTCCTCCCCTCACCTCGCTGCGAAAGCTTCTCTGGGTCAGCGCCTGCTCTGCCTCATCAGGTGAGCCGTTCAGTGCAGCAGGCACGGCGGCGCTAACCCGAACTCCCCCTCCGCCAGCTCGCCGAGACGAACGTGTAGCTCATCTATGCTCTCCTCCCACCTCCTCTCTCCTCCTCCATGCCGAGAATCCACTCTCTCCCCACCGAACTCCTCCTCCACATCCTCACTCTCGCTGGCCACTGCGTTGACACCGTAGCCATCGTCCGGACCCGCTATCCCGTCCTCCGCATCACCGCCCTCGTGTGCCCCAGCTGGCGTAGGCACTCTCAGGAGCTTCTATGGGAGGTCGTGTACCTTCATAAGGTGAACTTCGAGGGATTCCTGGTCGGCACCGCCGCGACGGGGTTCAGACCGACGATTCTTCGGCTCAGCGGCCCAGCGGGATTCGAGTCGGTCGACGCCTCGTTCGATGTCGCTCGCGCGATCGCGGCGTGTCCTGGTCTTGAGCTTCTTGATGTATTTTGCATGGAGTGCATGGATTCAGCGTTTTTGTTCAAGCCGGAACTCGCAGGTGAGCGCTTCCTGGCCGCTGCGAGCTTGACACGACCCTGATACGACCTTGCGCAGACCTCAAGCGCCTTAAACTGGACGTCGGGCCCTTCACCACACGAGGCGAAGTCCCACTCGTACTCCCCTTTAATCTCTCTCGCCTGTTTCTTCTCGTCCCACTGCAGAGTTGGCCACCTTCGCTCCTACCCCTCCTCTTCCAACCGACTCTCACTTCACTGAGGTTCTCCTTCAGTCCCACCATTTGTGACACCGTCATTCAGCAACTACTCGCCCTCGCACCTAATCTCATCACTCTCTCATTCACGATTCACCCCGATATTCCCCTCGGCGACATCCGCCCACTCCTCCAACGCTGCGTCGCCCTGCGCCACTTCCGCAACCCCATCGTTTCATCGTCCCGGCCGGTCGATTGGGTCGCAGCTGACATTGGCTGGATTCCTACCCCTCTCGACACCTGCACGTTTGCCGCCTACTCACACGACTTCAGCTGGAGCCTCACGCTCTTGCGAACGGGCGCGGTCGCGGTGTCAAAGCTTCGCAAGTTGAGCTATCTGTGGGTATCACGGGAGACGGCTGAGGCATCAGAAGCGTGGGACGATCTGCGGCGTGAATGCGAGCGGCGTGGGACTGAGCTCGTCTTTCGGGGAGAGGAATGAGGAGCGAGAGGAGGGAGGGACTGGATGTACGTTTCTACGCTGCGTGGGGAGTAGTTGGCTCAGCTGACTCTTGATGACGTTTCGTGTAGGTGCTGAAATGGCGAAGCTCGAGGACGACGTGAACGGGAGTGGAGAGCTGCTGGAATGGTAATCGGCTGGTCGAGGACGTGCGACCGAAGTTTCTTCCGCGTACGTCGGACCTCTCCCACTCGCTTTCCTGCTTTCTGCGATACCCGACTACAGCTCATCGACCTCCCTGCGACCAGCTCGCTCGCTCGAGTTCCTCGCTCAGCCTTCCGCCTCCGCAACCTCCTTCTCGCCGATCCCCTTCTGCTCGTCCTCTCCCACCGGCACACCCGCTCCAAGGCCTTCCTCCACCGAGTTCCTATCACCGCAAGAATGATCATATCGTCCTCCCTCCCGACCTCTCCTGCTCCATTATCGTCGAGTCGGATTCGGGAGACCGCCTACCTCGCACCTCGCTCCCCTCGCCTTCCCTTTCCGTAGGCTCCAGGGTATGCATATCTACGGCACCAACACGACCTACGGCATGAACGTGCGTTCGCCCGTTTCTGCAAAGACGAATTCTCGCTGATCCAATCTTGGCAGTTCGATATCTGCGCGTTCATCCTTTGCTCTCGCCTCCTTCTAGCTCCAACCCAACTGACCCTCCTCACACAGCACTCTACTACCGACCCCAACTGTTTTGGCAGAAGCAACCGCGCCTACTACACTCCCGTTCGTCGTCCTCCTCTCGCTCCTCACCTCACCCCAACGCCCCGCACAGATTGGCCAGTACGCAGGATCTTTCGTAGCCTACGACTCGGTCAATCAAGTCGCTTTTGCTTCCTTTCAGAGCGCAGCGTAAGTCTTCTCTACTCTGCCCTGCTAACATGATAACAAGACGCAGGTACAACGCCACCGCCGTCGTCGCAACCCCGTTCGACGCTGCAACCCTCACAACCTCCAATACTCCCCTTTCTCCCCTTTCCGAAGCTCCTGCGACTACGCTTGGATCCACGACTCTCGCGAGGACGACGGGAGGTGCGTCCCGCTTGGGCGTTGGAGGAGTCGGGTTGGCGCTGGCGGTTGTCGCGCTCGTTTGACAGAAGAGACGTTTGGACGCTGTCGTATAGCTCGTTCTTGAATGTAAATAATTGCATCCCCCGCTGAGACTGGCAGAGAGATTCGCGTCAGCCAAGACTGAGACTGATCTGAGAGATCTCAGCCTGGAGGGGGCTTCCCTTCTTCTTCTTCTTCTTCTTCTCCTTCTTCTTCTTCCGCTTCTCCCTTTCGCTTTCTGACCACGCCCACACGCACAAGATGCTACTCCAGTCCCTCTTGCTCGCTGGAGCCTTTGCAGCCACGGCCGCTCAAGATGTTACCAGCTCTCAGTGTGCGTCTTCACTGGCAGCCCTTTGTCCCACGCGACGCGGGAACTGACTCCTCCCCCTCCTTCGACAGTCTGGCACGAGCGCTACCACGGCCGTACGTTCCTCTATCGCCTCTTCGGGGCGGGACCTGACCCGCGCAACGACCTTCTCACGAACGCGCGCTGACCCCTCCTCTGCGCAGTCCTCTCCATGTCCGCCTACGTACGTTCCCCCCTCCTCTCCCTTCCTCCCGCAACTCACACGCCGCACAGGGAGACTTTGAGACTGAATGCCCAAAGACGTTCACCGCCGAAGCGCTGCAGCGGAGCTTCCCGGGCAGCACGAGTGAGCCGTTTACGGTTCTGAGCAAGTGGGGGCCTACGGAGAGTGGGTTGGAGGGGTACAATGTTATCATTCCTGGTGAGTTCGTTGCGTTGGGGTGAGATGAGGGAAGCTGATGCGGTGGGAGGTCAGAAATGGACAAGGTCGTCATGGTGTTCAAGGGGTTGTGGGGGTGGGAGAACCTGTGCGTGTGTTCGCTCTTTTGGGACGCGGGGAGGAGCTGATCTGGATGAGGATGCAGGAACATGACCGCCGTGCCTGGTACGTCTTCCTTCCTCCTGGATTCGCGTCTCCTCCCCACACGTGCTGACGAGCGGACGGCAGTCGACGAGTTCTACATCGAGGGCTGCGAGAACTGCACTGCTCATTCGGGAGCTTACAACGCTTACCTCGAAGCAAAGGAGCTCACGAACGACTGGGCCGAAGTCAAGGCCTACGTCAACTCCACCGTGCGCCCTCTCCTCACTCGAACGACCCGCGTACTGACGACGGCCCGCAGGGACATCAATGGTCGATCACGGGCCATGGATTCGGAGGAATGGTCGCGCAGGTCGCTTCCCTCGATCTTGGATGGCGTGGTCTCTGTCACTGGACGCACAACCACGGTTCGCCGAGGGTGTTCAACACGGCTGCTGCGAACGTCTACAACAGGCTTTTCCAGGGGTGCGTTCTCTCGTTTTTCGTGGGGAGGAGATGGAGCTGAACGAGTTTGTGGCTTAAGTGAGGCCAGTCAGCGAACGGTCGCCAACGAGGATATCGTCCCGACCATCATTCCTGAGAGTGACGACTACACGTTCACGCTCCAAGGCTTCCACATCTACGGCACCAACGAGACGTACGGCCAGAACGTGCGTTCCTTCCCTTCTCTCATCCTCGAGCGGCACTGACCTCGTTCCCGCAGTTTGACGTCTGCGAGTGCGTCCCACCTCTCCCCACCCCGCAACGCAGTCCTAACGAACCCTCCCACAGCGAATCCGCCACCGACCTCCGCTGCATTGGCGGCAACGTCGCCATCGACCACGGGTACTACTACACTCCCGTTCGTCCCTCCCTCCACTCTCCCAATTCCCCACTCACCCCCCCGCCAGATCGGATTCTGCGGCCAACCCAACTACCTCGCCAACCTAACTCACCAAGCCTCAGTCCTCTCCCTCGGAGCCGCTGCGTCCGTCCCTCCCTCCCCTCTCCCGCGCACGACTGAGACCCTAACCGCAGATACGCCGCCACCTCCACCGGCACTGCCATCTTCAACGCCTCAACCCTCGCTTCGACCGTCTCCGCCACTCCTACTTCTGTCGCCGAGACGCCGGTGACGATCAGTGCGCCGGCGCAGACTACTACGGCGCCGGCGGGGGCGACGCAGACTGTTACGGGTGGAGCGGAAAGGGTGGGGGTCGGGGCTCTGGGGGCGGTGATGATGGGGATGATATTACTGGCGTAATATCTTGGTACCTTGGTGGACATTGGCGCGCAGGATGGACGCGCCGTAATCGATCGTGCTTTACTTGCCGAGTTCTTGGGTCGATGTGGCGTCCTGGATCCTGGCTCTCGGTCGAGGTTGTTGACGCTGGAAGCGGGTTGGCTCTTTTGAAGAACTGGCGCGAGAACGGTAAGGGAGAGAGGGGTGCGAGGGGTGCGAAGATGGAGCGGGGAGGATGCGAGCCGGAAGGCTCTCGTTCGAAAGCTATCCCTCAGAGGGGAGCGAGCTGTGAATGGCGTATGACTCGGGAGCGGGAGTTCAAGGGCGTGTGCGCGGGAGAGCTGCAGAGCAGGACACCGCTGCGACGATGGTGAGGGTGCCAGCGAGCGACGGGGACCTTGAGGGAAGCCCAGCTAATTTGGCACGGCGTTCTGCAGGAGGCTGAGTAGTTTGCATTGAGCAGGTGGAGATAGTGGGTTCCTCAACCTGGATGTGAGGACGTCAGGGAGGGGAGCGGTTGAAGGACTGATCGCGATTGCAGGGGGCGAGAGCGCTGTGCAGAGTACCTCGGACCGGCTTAATCCTCGCCATCTGTATCGCGAAGCGACCTCCGAAGAGGTGGGATCCGGAAGCTGCTGCTGAGTCCGGCTCAAGACCTGTCGCTCACGAAGACTCGGAGGAGTGGGAACGCAGCTCCTCCCCACACTCCCCAGACGTGTTCCACACACCACAGAGCAGATACAGAGCAGGTACTGGGACTGAGAAGCTAGGCGGGAGACGAAGCAGAGGTCGAAGGTGAGTGCAGGAGGAGAAGAGTCGTTCGCTCGTCTCTTGACCTTGTCTAAGTCCCCTCCCACCTCCAACCGCTCTCCACCTACGCCCAACTCGCGCCAATCACCCTCCCATTGATTGTACATCATCCACTCCCCGCCGAACGTACGCTCGCAAGCCCGACCTCAACTCGATCGACTTCCGACTTCCAACCATCAGCACGTAGGAGGAGCGCGAGAGCTGGCCGGCGGTTGAGCTGGAGGGGGGCTAGAATGGGCACTGCATTGCTTGGGAGGATGCGAGGTGAGTTGAGCGGTGAGTTGGTGCTGGCTCGGCGCTCGGCGGGGAGGAGGCTAGTCAGTTCGAACGACTGGAGGAACTGCAGCTCGGCGCAGATGGCTCAGCTGCGTCGCCGCCTGCTAATCTCTGTCAAGCGGGAATTCCTGCAGCGGCTGGTTGGGTTCAGCGAGGGACGCTGTTGAGCAGGGCTCGGCCATGTCGTCGACCAGCGAGTAGCTCGCTGGTTTCGTGGGTAGGCAAGCGTGAGAAGGCCAGCATATCAAGGATGTCGCCCTCGCTGCGCGAGGGCGGTAGCCTCGATGAGCTGCTCTTCATGCTTGTCTCGCTCGCATGTGCTATGCCTACTGGAGCCCAGCGGTCGGTTCGCCAGCTGCGATCTCGTCGACGAGGAGCCTGCTGCCCCCCGTTTTGACGTGCGGGCAGAATAGCTGCGATACAACTTGAAGGAGGGGTGCAGCAGGCCTGGCTCAGCTTCGCTTCTCGGGAAGTGGAAGCTTGCCTACTGTTATTCCCGCACGTCTCTTTCCAAAGCAGTCACTGCGAAGGGTTGCTAAATAGAGTCCTCAGCGCACTTGCGCTCATCTTCTCGCTGTTCTCGTTGAGGCGAGAACCTCGCGCCGCACAATTCGAGTCAGTTCTCGCGCTTCGCAGCACGGGTCTCCTCTATTGATGTGGTGAGGACAACGTGTACACGCTGGGTCTGCAGCTAGTCGTTTGCAGAGTTTCGTCGGGCGAGAATTCAACGTCCTCGTGCACACTGCGTCGGCATTGTCCTTCGCGCGAAGGCGCCGCCCGCTTGATGTGACGTGTTCGTCGAGTTCTCCCCCGTACCTCCCTTCCGCATCGATTCCCCTCTCTTGTGACGTCCCGCCATCGGTACTTTCCGAAGCTTCCAGCAAAGGTCGGCAGCCTGACAATGTGTTTGTATGCGTGGAGGGGCTCCCGACTCTCCTTCGAGGATGCTTTTAGCGCTGGCTTTGCAGCGCGGGAGCACGCGACAGTAATGCTGCCGTACGCCCCCTCGTTCGTCAGCCCATGTTCTATGGCGTCGCAGGGCTCCTTCAGACCGGGAATCGAGCCTGACGCCTGCAGGCTTCGCTTGCCCTTCCTCGCGAAGGTACTGGCAGCCTGCTGAGGACGCTCTCCAGCTCTCTCGATGTTTACTCCCAGCGGGCGTTCAGCGGAACCGTTGCCAGGATTCGACGCAGGTTTGCCCTCCTGCGAAGGAGTGCAGGTCGCGTCGTACGCTTGTCATCAACCTTCCGCAGGGCTTTAGTGGCATGGGGTGGGTTCTCGCACCTTGCTGGAGCTGGGTGGCTACGGACCTGCGCCTTTGTTCGCGGCAGTACACGATGGACAGCCTCATGATGCGCTGTAGAGGCCTGGCAAGGTGCTCGTTCGCTCGTCGGTCTTTCCGCTGCCTTTCCTATACAGGGTTGCTGGGTTGGCAGGCTGAAAGCTAGCGCCGTAATCGCGATCGTTCGTGAGTCGGAGCAAAGGGCTCGAACCTTTGACGACTGTATTTGCTCTCGCGCCCCGAGAGCCATCGCTGACCAGTCCTTCCACAGGTCTTCATCCTCTTCTCCTTCGCATTACAAGACGCCTCACGGCCCTGCCACGTGAGAGTCGTTCGCAACTGCTTTGAGGACTTGGAGCAGGGGAGTCGATCACGCCTACGCGTGCGAAGGCTCCCATCGACGTTCCCGGAGTTCTCCTGCTCTCGCAAGATCCACCTCTGCTTTGGAATCTAAGCTCGATGCATCACGCGTATCGCGCGCTCTACGGCGGAGTTACGACTTCGTCCACGACAAAGGAGGCCGACGGGCCCCTTTTGGTTCCGCTTGCCGCCTTTGTTCTCGTTTTCCTGGTCGAGCATCTTTGCTCCCTCGTTGCTATCGAATCCTACTCGTCTCGCACCGACTCAGCTTGCTCGACCTCGACGCCGCTTGACCTCGACGCCGCTCGAAGACTTCGCCTTCTCGCAGCCTTCTCGCTGGAAGCTCTCAAATTCCGCTCCTGCTCTGAACGCTTCTCTGAACGCAAGTCCTCAAGTGTAGCTGCCTCTCGCCGAACGCACCTCAACCCAACTCTCAAATCCAGCGCCAACTCTGCCTCCAGGACCTTCTCACGAGAAGACGGCGGACACCGGGGACGAGGTCTACGCGTCAGCTGCTTCCCACCGATCGGAGCTCCTGCATCTCGTCCTCCCAGCCTGCTCTATAGCCTTCGTTGCTCAAGGCTTCCCGCACGGCCAGCAGGAACTGAGGTGCGACAGAGGAAGGTCTCCCGCTCGAAGCCGCCTCGCAGGAGCACTTGCACGTGCCAGCCCGTGTACGCCTCCTGATACCCCGCGCTTTCTCATTACGCGTTTGATTCTGGAAGGACCTCCGAAGGGAGTCGGAAAGGCGGGATTTCGGCGCGCGGAGGCAGCGAGATGCAAGGGCTCGTGCGCCGGGACGGCGCGATTTGGATCGAGCGCGTTTGGGAAGGGAGGAAGCCCGTTGGAGGAAGGTGGGAAGGTCGAGTATCTCCGTGAGCGCGCTGGAAGGAGGTGGGAGCGCTAATCAGGTGAAAAGAGCGATTGATTGAAACTAAGGGGAGAAAGTTGCAAAGTTGCGAGGCGCAGACGAGCGAACGAGGCGACTTTGACTTCCAGCCTCTCTCTCTGGTCACTCTGCTCGAGAGTATCAACTACCGCCATTCTGACTCGACGATCAGAAAGCCCAGCTCGAACGATGGACCCAGCCATGCTCTATTCGCCCACCTCCTCGAGCTACGGCTCCCCGCCTTCGTCTCGCTACTTCCCAGAGTCGCCAGCTTCCAGCTTCCCTCGCTCAAGGCTCTCTCCCGCCCACCAGTCCAGGCGCCACCGAGATCGCCGACAAGGTGAGTCCTACCACGTTGAATCCCTAACCAGCGCTGACTCTCTCCCACTAGTCCTGCCTCCGCTGCCGGTCCGTACCACTCTCCTTCCCTCTGTCTACTGCCGCTAACCCACCTCCTCCCACAGAGAGAGGAAAGTCCGCTGCGACCGCCTGTACCCCAAGTGAGTTCCACGGTCTCCGTTCGCCTGTTCACCACTGATCCCCACGGCGCAGGTGCACGCGCTGCAGGAAGAGGCGCGAGAACTGCCAGTTCTCCGACCTCGTCCAAGTCGAGACGATCCCCGCTTCTCCCCCCGCCGAACACGAGCGTATCACTCGACTCGAAGCTCAGCTCGGTTCGTCCACTTTTCGAGGTTCCTCTCGAGGCCTCTTGCTGACTCTGCTCCGTACGACAGCCGCAGCCGAGTTCCAGCTCTCCCAGCGACGCCTTTCTATCCCTCCTGCGTCCCCCGCCTCTTCCCTCGGACTCTGGATCCCTAACGCCGCGGAGGACGTCGCGGCGATGATCAAGGCCGCTATCGTCGAAGGAGCCGACGTGCGCGGGGAGCTCAAGCTCAAGGAACACGTTCGTGAGGCGTATGGAGGAGCGCAGTTAGAGGAGGGAGAGGTTGGAGAAGGCTTAGTGCTGCTTTTGCTCGATGGTGCGTCCTGCCAAGCTTCGTGATCGATGGCGAGCTGATGAGAGTTGACAGCGGCGGTGGAATCGGGCGCAGCGAGGTCGAGGTTGTTCAAGGCCCTCGTCGCGAGGATCCAGTATTTCAAGACGAACCTTTCGGCGCTCGACGCTACCTCCAAGGTGCGGCGTTCTTCCTTCGCACGATGTTCCTCACTGAACCGCTTTCGAATAGCTGAGCGTCGTAGTCCTCTCCCTCCTCGCTATCCGCTCCACCTCGAACCTCGTGCGTTCCTCCCTCGACGTTTTGAACCTCGCTAACCCCGCGCAGGCCCTCCTCGCGCTCGACCCCGCTTCTCCAGGACCCGATATCGCCGCTCACCGCGAAAAGATCTGCGACAGTCTCCTTCGCCTCGCTCTCAACGACTGTTTCCGCGCTCCCGAGGCGTTCAACGAGAGCTGGGACGCCGTCGAAGCTCTCGAAGCCCTCGCGAGCGTCGTCCTCTGTACGTACTCTTTCGCTACCCTCCCCCGCTTTCGCAGGCTGACTGCCGAACTGCAGTCGTCCCGAATCAGGCGAGGTTGATCCTTCGTATCGCGCTCGGTCAAGTCCAGGACCTTCTCCAGGCTCACAAAGGTCTCAGCTCGGAACGTCGCAGCGCCGTCGCTCACTCCCTCATCGTTCGTCCCCTTATCTCTTCTCTTGCACTCGTACTCATCGTATCGCAACAGTCCCTCGACGCCACTATCGCGACCTACGCCTCAAAGCATTGCATCCTCACCGACACGCAAGTTCGCGAACCGTTCTTCGCCGACCAAGTTCCCATCCCTCACCTCGGAGACGGATATCGTCGCGTCCTCGAGGAGACGCTCTTCGTCAACCGTATCGACGGAGAGCAGCTGAGTAGGAGGAGCATCGAGGACCAAATCGCGCGTATCGAGGCGTGCATCTGCGCGTGCCAGCGTCTTGTGGGCAGTGCGAAATCTGGTGAGTCCGCGTTCGCATCTCGCTTTTTCGCAGGAGCTAACGTACGCAGTCGCCGATGCGCCCGAACGCCTCTGGGACGCCATTCAGCTCATTCATTCGGCGATCCAGAACCTCCAGCAGCAGCTTTCGTCGCTCGCGATCCTGCCAACCGGCTGCGACGTCCAGGCGATCGACGACTTCTTCATCACGTCGCTCGAGTTGGATGCGTACCTCGTCGATTTGGTCTTTATCGTTCATTTGGAGTTGCTCGCGGTTAGAAACGAGTGCAGGAGGGGAAGGGAGGGGGAGCTCGAGAGGCTGTTGGGGGAGAGCGAGGCGAGGGTTAGAAAGTGCTTGAAGCTCATGGCGTGCGTTTCCTTCCTCTCGTCCAAGTTAATTGCGACTGACATTCCGCTCGCAGGTTTTGTGCGAAGGTACTTCATCTCCCTCCACTCCAACGACGCTCATTGACCCCTCTCACAGCTCTACTCGAACTCGCGAGACGTCTCCTTCCTTCCTTTCTTACTTTCGCACCTCGAACTCCTCCCAACCTGGCTCACTCTCTCTCTCCAACGCGTCGGCACCCCCGGCGGTCCAGAGACTCCCGAGTTCGAAGTAACCTCCGACGAGCTCGCCTCGTCCGTCCTTCCTCCCCCTCCCGCAAACCTCGCTAACCCAATCGCAGGCTCGCGAGAGCTCTCGACCTCGCTACCCCCTTCAGCCCTATCGCCGCGACTCGCCGCGCCGAGCTCGTAGCGCACCACCCTCGTACGTCCTCTCTCCCTCCCTCCTCGGCCACGCTAACACCCTCGAGCAGCGGAACTTTCTTCGACCGATTCCTCCCCGACGGAACTCCTCTTCCCCGTTACGCCCTCGTACGATTCCCGCATCCCGACCTACGGTTCCCCGACGATGCATCTCTACGACTACGAGGACGTTCCCAAGGTGTCGACGTATGATCCTCCGGCGGGCGGGAGCGTGTTCAGGGAGGAATGGGTCGAAGAGCCAAAGTGGATGGGCGAGATGGAGGGGTGGTGAGGTGCTTGGAGTTGGAAGCTGCGCTGTATTTGCTTGTAGGAATGGAAATTTGTAATCTGTGCTCGCTGTTTGTCTTTTGGGGAGATGAGAGATCACGAGGAGTTCTCGGTGGGAGTGATTGTGACTTTGAAGAAGCAAGTGTTCGCGAGCGAGGAGACCAGGACCAAGGGTTGGTCGCCGGTGGCGTTGCGATCGAGATTCGTTCGAAGAGAGCGCACAACTCTTTAGGAGCTGTGCAGCGCAGACTGTTGTACGGAAGCGTGGGATTGAGGTGACCCTCCAGGAGTGGGAGGGGTGAAAGCAGCAGGATCGACCTCGCAAGGGAGTGTTCTTCTCCGGCGGCTGCGAGCGGGAAGAACTGCTCCGCGAAAGCGCAGAAGTAGGAATCAGGGAACAGGCGCTCAGCGAATAGGATACGGAGCTCCTGGTGGCAAACGTTGGATCCGGCGGTGAAGCTCCGCTGAGACCCAAGTGGGGTGCGTCGAGATGAAGTCGTTCAGCCAAAACAGGAGTGAACGTGAGCAATAAAAACGCGCAGGGAGATGAGGAAGCGCAGACTGCCACGAGGGCGGCGACGCGGAGGGCGGGGCAGCGGGTGTGGAAGATGCGCTCGTTGTCGGTGTATGGTCGGCGAGGGTGAGGATATGAAGGAGAATTTCGGTCGGGAGGGATTGAATTGTTGGCATGGTGGGATGGGCGGAGCTGAGGAGGTCGGGAGGGAAGGAGAGCGCGTCGAGACGTGGGCTGCGGGGGAGAAGTCGGAGTCAGCGCCGTTCTTCACGCCGCGAGACTCTGAGAGTAGCTTGCCTTGTCTCGTAGCAGGCCGCTGATCGTGGAAGCTCCGGCTCCGGCGTAACTGAGCTGGAGGTGAGCAGGAGAGGCGCTACGTCGTCCGCTGAGTTCAGCTGCTAGCGCTGAGCTGAGGGGTGAGATGCTAGAGTCAGCGCCAGTTCTCAGGGACGAAGCGGCGCAGACAGAGGCTCTCTTAAGAGCTAAAGCAAGCAGGTAGCTTCCGCGAGGTGAGGGGAGGAGGGAGAGCAGCAACGAGCGGGAGAACTCGTTGATTGTTTCTCTTCCTCCAACCGCACCAACCCTCGGCCACACCTACTTCGTTCCGTCGCGTGCAGGAGGCTGGACAGGATAGGATTGCAGCGAGGTGCGCGTCGAGTAGGCGGCGGTTGCGGCGGCTTGCGGCTGGTGAGTGGGGATCCGGTGGAGGGACGGGAAGAAGCTAACGACGGGGGACAGCAGCTGGGCAGCAGGGAGCACAAGATGTCAGGACTGCTTCGGAGGCTCTGCGGGTGGCGGGTACTGCGTGGAGGCGATGGAGTCGCCGCTGCTCGAGCCCCGCTCCCTTGGTCGGCTTGTGGCGCCATGCTGCCGGAGGATCCTCTGCTCCTGCCTGAAGCTAATCTGAAGCTGAGGCCGTGCTGCGCTACCAGGTCTCTATGCAGCTCTGCGCGCCTTCTCCTCCTCTGCGTGCGTGAGCACCGGAGTCGCCCCACTTGGCCGCTCGCCTGGCGTCCAGTCCTCCTCAAGCTCTGCTCGTTCTCGTAGGCGTTCATCGTGCTCAAACGTGGCGTTTAGCCTCCTTCCCATGGCTGGCCTCGAGTATCCGACGCGGATCCGAACTCGGCGAGCGCACGACAGTTCCCTCGCTCCCCACGCGCAACGCCACCGCCTGCTCTTCAGAACCCAGCTTCACGCCAGCACTTGACTCGTGCGAATCTGTTGGCTTTCGCTGCTCGGCCGTTGTTCTTGCTGCAACTGTGCGAAGGGGATGGCCTTCCTCACCTGTCTTCCCGTGCGTGAACGGTCTGCGATCGGTCCGTCTCGCCTCTGCCTCCGCACCAGGGCGAGCGTGTACCCGCGCGCAGGATACGGTTCTCCTGATCCATTGGCTCTGCTCCACCTCTGCTGTCGGAGCCCAGCAGCTTGATCTCAGCGACTTCCTCGCGCCCGACAGCTGAACGCTGTCGAGGACATTCTCTCACCCGGTGGAGACTGGTGCTCCTCTCACGCCTTTTAAAATATATTTCTAATTGGGAAACAGCGGCGTCGAAGCCCTGCTGCGCAAAACCAGCTCAAAGCCTGCTCCTGCTCGTCAACCTCGACTGCGAAAGCTCCCACCGCTTTGGACGATGCCTCGCTCCACCTCGTTCCCCAGACACTTCTCTCTGAGTGATATGAGCTGGAAGGTTTAACGGTACCAAAGTGCTGGGCGCTTCTGGTCTCGCGGGACGACCAAGCGACGACGTCGCTCTACGGTAGTGGGGTGGAGCGAGCGACAAGCCCATTCAAACGACGGAGAGAACACGCCGCTGCTCTCCTTCCCCGCTGCCCCTTTCAGACACAACTCTACGTTCTACAGTCACAAAAAATGAAAGACCACGGAGGTGGGATCCAGGATCGAAAGATTGGTGGAGAATCAAGTCTCAACACGTCGTTAGACGTTAGTTTTCAATAAGCAGTAACATGTTCTCGGTTTTCACCTCACTGAATCATGCTCTGACCCGAGCACAAGGCTGATTAGAAGTATGTGGAGTCACGGACCTGCTCGAGCAAGACTAGAGCGCGGCGAACGGCCAGGGTTGAGAGAACCCGCCGCAGAGTATGGATCTCAGGCTCAACACACCCTCTTTCTAAGTCCAAGCAAAGGAGAGGAAGCCTGTACGACTGGGGCAACAGCTCGGTGAGGAACAACGAGAGCACTCGCGTTCCCTCCGCCTTATGCCACAATTGATCCCGCCTCTGCGTCTCGCAATCACTCGCATCTAGAACAGCAGGTACCAGTGTATCTATCGCGGTGGAGGCTGCACCCTGCGAATAGCGCATCCCTCCAGGCTCCTCCCCGCCCTTTGTTGCGATCTGAAAAATGACTCCGCACGCAGGTCCCCCTTCCTCGGTTTCAGGCGGCTCCAGAGGCAGAGATTTACCAACGCTGATAGATATTTGAGTGAAGAAGTGAGGCAGCGCAGTTCAGTCTGCGAGTCTGGGAGCGAGAGAGAGAGATAGCGAGGTCGCCCCCCGAAAGATTCGTTCCTTCCGCGTTCGCAGCTGCGACGCTTCCTCAGCCCATCCCTGCTTGAGCTAGAAGTGATGTTTGAGCTGTACCTGGTGAAGGAAGCGTTTTGGTCCTGTGCGGGTGGGATGGCGCGAAACGTTCGGGAGAAGGAACAGGATTGATTCGTGTCAAATTTGGGCTCGACTTCTCCACGATATCGCGATACCACCAGGCAAAACGAAAGCTCGCGAGCACGTAACGAGCCTTGCACTTGCTTCGGAGATTTTGAGAGCGGGGAGAAAGGGATAACGGCAGCTTGCAAGTGGCGCCCTCAACGCGGCAGCTGCGCCATTTTGCCTCTCTATTCACCCCCATCGCTAGCGATGTAGTTTATACGTTTGAGGATCTAGACTGTATGACTGATACGTTATACGCAGCAAGGAGAGGGTAGAGCCAGTGCGGAGGGAGAGAGCCAGGCATTCGGGACAAGGTCCTCGGCGGACGAAGCTCGCACGAAACCCGGCTGGGTACCCGCTCGATGTGCGAAGCCTGAGGTCGAGTCATCGCTTGAATAGTAGAACGGGCGATGGCGAAGACCGTAGCGTGGCGCACGCGAGCAAGATTGTGCGAACGGAGAGGAGGGAGAGCGCAGGCGTCGATTAAGCGTAGACAGCGTCGGAGTACGGAGCTTGATATTCTGTGAGCTCTCTGCAAACCCATCAAAGCCTTGCGGTGCAAAGTGGGATCACTCGCGCAGCTTGACGATAGGAGCAAGGCCTCGATTGCGAACAAGCGGACCGTCCCTCATCACCCCTCCCCACGCAGTCTCCGAGCTTCACGACCGTCCACCTGCACAATCCCAAGCCAGCCGCTAATCAGCTCGGTCCAGAGATCTTCTCATAGCGCGCGAAGCTCACCTCAAACGCTCCCTTCCACTTCGCACCTCATCCTTCTTCCCAAAAAAACCAGCTCTATCCCTCGCCGCTTGCACTCCCGTACCAGAGCTCCCCAATCGTAAATGAAGCGCGCTCCGCGACGTCCCGCATCGTTGTAGGCCAACGTGCGGAGCGCGGAGAGCGCCACCGGCGCTGATCGCAGAATGGCGAGCACTTCGGCGGGGCCGACGTATCTCCCCACCATCCACGTATCAAGGCGCGCGGGGGTCCAACTCATCACGTTGAGCAACCAGGTGGAGTCCGACGCGGGAGGGATGATGCTGGAGAAGCAGCGCAAGGCGACGCATGCCTCGAAGAAAGGACGAAGTGATTCGATTGGCGAGACGCTGCTGGGAGTCCTGATGAGTGCGAGAGAGGTTAGATTGGTAGGNANTNTTNTGNTNTGTNTTTTGT
>KZ627153.1:1110714-1121715 GCA_002917775.1 Glaciozyma antarctica PI12 | reverse complement strand
CGCTCCTGCGCCTTGAGGGATTGGAGTGCATACTATCTAAGCTCAGAAGACAGCAGACCACCTTTGAGATTTGAGCGGGGGGAAGGAGAGCAGCAACCAGCGGGAGAACTTCGCCGTCGTCTCTCTTCCTTCGACGACTCTCCCAGCTTCGACCACGCCGATCACGCCGACCACGCCTGGACTATACGCCCGGAGGGCTCAGAGGAATCGCATCAAGCTCAGGACTCAGCGCGAGTAGGAGACGTCAGCGGCAGCTGGAGGTAGGTGCTCGTTGGGGGAGCGCCGAGTTGTTGGCGGGTTTTGTAGGCGTCCTCCGCTTTCGAGAGGCGCTGGTGGGGCCCCAGGAGGCGAGCTTACGCTGGCAATAGTGTGGCACTGGGGCTGGACGCCCTCAGACCACGCTCTTCCGGAGGCACCTCCTGCTCGGACCAGGTTGACACAGGCCGCTGGGGCAGAGTTCGAACAGCCCCAGGCACTCCAGAGCTGTCTTTTGTTCCCCGCTGACTCTCTTCCCTTCTACCAGACCACCATCGACGACTACGGACGCCGCGCAGTAACGCTTTTCCTCTTGTCCATCTCCCGCCGCTCCCGATGGCCGCCCTCTTCGATCAGCTCTGGAGTCGTCACCACAGTGGGCCTCCTCCATCCTTCCGTACCGACATCCGGCGCTGGAACGAGAACGCCGAGTCGCTGCTCCCCCTCTTCTTCGCCGCGAATATGGTCGGGTCTCGCCCGACCGCCGCCACGATTGCGCTCGCTCTTTCAAAAGAGTGGAAGGAGATTAGGGGCACCAATAAGTCGGTCGATTCAGCAGCGTGCTCGCGCCCTTGAGAACCGTTTCGAGCTCGGAAAGTTAGGAGATTCGATCACGAGACGGCGTACGAGAAGCTTTCGCGGGCCGAGCTCGAGGAGGTCGTTCTGAACGCGCTGAGGACGGCGATGCATGAATTGGCAGGGGAGCGGATGACGGACTTTCGTCTTACCTTGTGCCCCGAGATTTCGCTGGCGGGGTTGACGGCTGGGAAGGGGGAGAAACTCTTTGAGCTCGTTCGCCACTTCTCGCTTTGCGCTTCGAGGGACGAGCTGCTTTATCTGAGGCATGCGCAGCTGGAGCGGTACCACAGCTTCGTGATGGAGGAGGCGTTACCGAGGTCGCGAGCGGAGAGAGCTTACCAGGAGACGCTACTTCTCTACCGCCATGCCATCTCGTCCTCGTTCGCGCTCCATGCTCTCTTCTACATCGTGAGTTCCTTTCATTCTCCTCTTGATTAGCTGCTGACGTTCTGCGTCCCAGGACGGCCACGGCGCGGATCGCGAGGTCGCCGACAACGTTTTCGCTGGAGGCGCGCTACCGACTCCTCAAGGGGAGACTATCAAGCAGTTTCAAGCTCTCGCACAACCCTGCTCAGTTTTATCACTTTCGCGTGAGTGTTCTCTCCATGCGAGTGTTTCCGTTCGTTGACGTTCGGCCTTCCCAGTTCGCATGCTTCATTTACAGGACGTGCGAAGCTTCTGTACTGCAGTGCTTGCAAGGCGCTCGGGAGATTGGTTCCCTACTGCACCAGGTCCGTAAGCCTTGCTCGCCACCGCAAATGATTGCTCACCAACTACGGACGGCGCAGGCAGTGCCAGCTTCGCGCGTGGAAAGAGCACAAGACGACCTGCGGTAAGGAACTCGCCACCACGATCCTCACCGCCGTCTCCCCCTCAACGAATCGACCGACGTCACTCTTCTGCCTGCGGCCAATTCGAGCTTCCTCGACGCCGTTCTTAACGCTACTCGCTTCACCAACGGCTTTTGGGCTGTTCTCGACATCACGGGTCGCTCGTCCCTACCCCGCGCAAGTACACGCGCGCGATGGGAGCTCGTCCTTACGCTCTCTTCTCGCGTACGATCACGGACGTCGCACTCTTCTTCGCTCGTCTCTGCCTGGTCATCGAGATCGTGTACCGCACGGCGAATTCGCGGGACAAGCGCTTCTCGAGCACGTTGCCAAGGCGTTCATTGCACGAAGGAGGACATCAATCAACGCTTTACCGCCACTCGAAACGATCTTTTTCGCCGAAGTATTCTCGGTCGTAGCCCAAGTCGGAGGAACCTACACACTCCCTCCTTCCTCGCTCCTCCACTAAACTTAATCCAGCGCCCCTCTCGCTCATCACTGCTCGCTTTCTCCCACCAAGCTTCAGTATCCTACCTCCTCTTCCTCCCGCCTCCCACTCGCCCTGAAATCCCACCTCTCCCTCTCCTAAAGTCCTCCTCGACCCCACCGACGCTCTAGTCCTGCATGAAATCTCGGCCGCCCTCGTCGAGTTTAGGAACGGGAGAAGGGAGGTGGCGAGAGGGCCGCTGGGGAGGGAGTGGTGCGGGAGGCGGAGGAGTGAGGAGGGGGAGGGGGTTAGGATTGGGTTGAGCGGGATGAACAAAGTGACGGAACGTGGTGGTCTCGGCGTGAGTGTCCGAGCAGAGTGGGAGAGAGCCGTTCTCGCTCGAAAGAAAGAAGCAGTTCCTCAAGCCTTTCCTCGCTGGAGCCTGGGGGAGGAGAGGGGGGAATTGATTCCTTATCCCCACTTGCCCAAATTAAATCGAATTTCTGCCCTCACTCACGGACCGCGACTCCTCCCGGCTTGCCTCTCCTCATCACTCCCTCAGCCCAACTCCCTCCTCTAACACAACAACTCCAACTCGAAATGGCCGCCACTCAAGCTACCTCCCCCCTCCTGGAAGGACTTGTACGTCCAACTCCTTCAACTCACCCAACCCGCCACGCCGAAGGAACAGACCAGCTGACCCTCGTCCTCGTTGAACAATAGCGGAAAGTCGGCGAGCGACCTCCTCAACAAGGATTTCCCTCTTCAGGGAAACGCTCTTGAGGTCAAGGTACGTTTGCGCGCCTGTTTGAGGAGGGAGAGGGAGGATGGGAGTGACACGTTGGGGGCGTGGTGGGGCGACGGGTTGAGTGGGTTGAGTGGGTTGGGGGGGAACGACTGGCTGGCTTTCGAGTGACTTGCTGCTCGTATGAGCAGAGAGGTACTTGACGGAGGCTGTCACGTTCACCCTCCCCGCCTGGCTTGGGAGGGAAGAGTAGGGGCCAACGGCGGTCCCACAGGAGGCGCCTTCTCCTCTTTTCAGGAGAAGCGTCCCCTGTGGTTTCGGATCAGCGTCAATCCCTACCTGACTCGAAGTCCCCCTCGCGCACTCCGTTCCCGAGGGAGGTCTCCCGCAGTTCGGTGTCGTCTTCCCGCTCGCATGTTCGCGCGCTGGGACACCGCCGTGCGAACGAGAGCTGTCCTCTCGTGGTATCAGGGAGCGTGATTCGTGTGCATTTTGGGCGGCGACGGACGAGCAAGGGCTCATTGCGGGCCGCTGACGCCTTCGGAAACGAAGAACGCGGCGCCCTCATGCCAGCGCGCTTTTGCCAGTCCCGCCCTCGCCGCTCCAATGTCCATGATGCCTCCCCCGCGCTCTGGGGCACAAAGGAGCTCAACCGCCCCGGCTCTCGGGTTCGCGCGCACGTTTCGTTCGATGAACGTGGGCCGGCCTCGTGTAGTGTTCAGGTCGTTCGAGCTCCCTCCCGTGGCTTAGGAAGTGGGCTGGACGCGTAGAGCATGCGTGGAACAGTGGCGGTAGCCCTCGATGCGAGTTGAGAGCTGGTACTCCTGGCCTGGTTGCTCACGCCTCAGCAACTTTCTTTGGGTTTTGGTGAGCTCTTCGAGGAGGGCAACGGCGTGCTCAGTGGGTTGGTCAACCCTTCACTGAGGGAAGATCCCCTTCTTGAAAGCCGCCTTCCTTCGCCTACGCTGCCCCGCAACGAGGTCTTCCCCAGGATCAGGGCTCGCCTTTCTGGCCCAAAGCGACATGGGAAGCCCGATAGCACATGGGAGGAGAGATCTCGTTGACGGTGCGTGGGCCGACGGTGCTGATGAGGACGGAGACGGGAGCGCTGAACCCGCTAGCGGGGTTGGTGTTCGACTAGGGATAGTCGGGCGCGATGCCGCTCCAAAGTAATCCGGCCCTCTCGTCCAATACGAGGGGACGCCTGAGGCGTTCGCACCACCTTACGGTTCGAAAGCCGTTCCCGCTCGAGGAAGGAGGATCCGATCGTGGGTATTTGCGTTTGATCTCAGGCTGCCCAATCTCGTGCCAAAACACCCTTTGCCGACCACACGCTAACTTCCCCTCCTCCCACAGACCCGCGCTCCCAACAACGTCGCCTTCAAGGTCGCCGGATCCCGCGACTCGAAGAGCAACGCGATCCTCGGTGACATCGAGGGAAAGTTCGTCGACCCCAAGAACGGCGTTACCTTCACTCAGACCTGGACCACCACCAACGTCCTCAAGACTCAGGTCGAGTTGGAGAACCAGATCGCCAAGGGTGAGTCCCCGTTTCTTCGTTGTCGTTGAGGATGGGAGGAGGGAAGGATAGAGCTGACGAACGAACGAAACGCAGGCCTCAAGCTCGACATCCAGGCGCACCTCCTCCCCGCGACTCAGGCCAAGACTGCCCTCGTTCAGGCTATCTACAAGCAGCCTTCGCTCCACACTCGTGCCCTCCTCGACGTCTTCAAGGGTCCTACTTTCACCGCTGATGCTGTGAGTCTTGCGTTTCGCTCATGTGGTGGGGGTTTGGCGCGTACGAGATGGAGAGGTTCGGCAGGAAGGAAGGAAGGATGGGAGGAGGAAAGCAGGAGCGAACACAGCTTACGAAGCGCGCGTACTGACTCCCTCTCCAGGTCGTCGGCCGCGACGGATTCCTCTTCGGAGCCGAGTCGACCTACTCCGTCCCCTCTGGTTCGATCACCCGCTACGCCGTCGGACTCGGCTACGCCGCTCCCTCGTACACCGTCACCCTCCACGGACTCGCCAACTTGAGCGTCTTCTCCGCTTCCTACTACCACAAGGTCAACAAGGATGTCGAGGCTGGAGCCAAGGCGATCTGGGATTCCAAGCACACTACGAGCAACGTTGGACTCGAGGTCGGAGCCAAGGCTTACCTTGACAACACCGCGTTCGTCAAGGCCAAGATCAACAACTCGTTCGTTCTTCCTTCTCCTTTTTTTTCGTCTGTATTGGAGCTGATGCGTGCGACGCAGTGGTATCTTCGTCCTCGGTTACACCCAGGCCCTCCGACCTGGAGTCAAGGCTTCCTTCGGCGTCGCTCTCGACAGTGCGTCCGCTTTCTCCCCTCATTTCGAAACGGTGCTGATGAGTTCTTCTCGCGCGCGTAGCCCAGAAGCTCAACGAGGTTTCCGCCGCTGGAAGTGGAGCGTCTGCGCACAAGGTTGGAACGAGTCTTACGTTCGAGGCCTAGTACTTTCGATTTTTCGGGTCGAGGGGAGCGTAGAGCGTGCATTTGAGGGGGAGAAATGGAAATCAAATCGAATTGAATGTGCGACGCTAGTGGGAGATGGGGAGGGTGTGCGAGAGAGATGGGAGGGAGAGGGGGAGGAGCGAGCGGTGCGAAGGGCGAGAGAGACAAGGGGAGTGAAGGAGCTGAGCGACGACAGTGGGTTCTTTATCCTCCTCCTCCCTCCGGCCTACCCTCCCCTCTGCTTGCTAGCCCGAGCGTGCATTGTATTGCCAGGAAGAGGAGAGATGGAGGGAAAATGGGAGCGAGCGAGCGTGCGATGATTCGGCTCTATCTCGCTGGGCTCGTTTTCTCATTCTCGCTGTTCTCTCGCTGGTTGCTGTCCTTCTCTGCTCTGCCTGTACTCTCTGACTGTGTACTCCCCAGCCAATCCCTTGCTGTACTCTGAAGGGAGTTCAAGCTTCTTCCTGCCAAGGCCAAATCTCAAAATCTCTCGTGACCCCTTTCCTGCTCCTCCTCCCCCCCAAACGACGACGACGACGACAATGCCAATCGGTCTCCCTCACTACTCCTCCATGACGGCGTAAGCTGTCTCCCAGTTCCAACCCATACGAAGCTAACAGCGCGAGAGCAGGCACCCGCACCGCGAGGCGCTGTTCCATCACGTCGTCGCGCCCCTCGCTCAGCATCTCCATCTCGAGCCTAGGTGCGACATCATCGAGACCGTCGTCCGTCCCCCCTCTCCCCTCTCCCCTCCCTCCCCGTCCCGACGCCGACCTCGCTGACCCCTCGCTCCCTAGGACAATCATCTACAAGATCCTTCTCCCCGGCCTGCACCGCTCCCAAGTACACCTCTCCCTCACTTCCGACGAGCTCATCATCAGCGGGACCTACCCCACCTCTCCCGAGATGCTCGAAGCTCTTGTTCTGGTGGCTGAGAGTCCTACCGGGGCGTTCAAGAGGGGGTTTAGGGTGCCAAAGGGGACTACGGCGGCGTATGTGTGAGTCGCTTCGTTTTTTTTTAGGAGGAGGGGGAGCTGATAGGTTGGGTTGGTAGGGAGGCGGAGATGGTCGAGGGGGTGTTGACGGTTAGGGTGCCGAAGGGAAGGCGCGATGAGGAGGGGATTAAGATTGAGGTGGCGTAGTGTGGGAGGGAGAATGTTTGCTGGGTGTAATGGTACGAGGGCGGATGGGGGAACCGAAGCGGTGGTCCGCAAGTCCGCGGAATGGGGTCTGCTCTCGCTCTCGCTCCATCTGCTCCAATTCCGCTTAAGAGGTCGCTCATTTCCGGTGCTCTACACTAAAGCGTCGTAGACTGCTCCTCCTGGAACTGCTACCAGACCTCCCCCCTCCTCAGCTCCACCTCCCCAGTAGCTCGCGAGCGACCTCTACCTCTCAGTTCCTGCTTTCCTCCCAAACCCCTCCCACCGCACCCTACCTCCGTCTTCCCCTACCTTCTACCACCCTCGTTCAACGCAGAAAGCTCCAGCTTCGTCCAAGACCTGAGTCCGTGCGAGATCGGGACGCAGATTCGGGAGAGATGCGTTGGCGAAGGGAAGGTGTCGAAGGAGCTCGGAGGAAGTAGCGAAGCAACTTAGCAAGCTAGAGTCGCTGCGTAGAGTGCAGCTCGTAGGAACCAGGTTGGGAGCAGGAACAAGCGCAGGAGCAGGAGTAGGAGCACGCAGCTCCCCGCGAAGGAGGATGAGCTCGAGGGCTGGGAGCTGAGAAGAGTGGAGCAGAACCGGCCTGAAAAGTCTCTGTTCTTCCTACTGAAGCAGGTACAGCTTCCTACGAGCAGTGAAGGGCGGGAGGAGCGACCGAAGGAACACGTCGACTGGGAGGTTCTGAGCCTTGGGGAGCTGGGTGACAGCAGCGTCGGAGCAGTCTCCTGTCGCAGGGTTGGCAGCTGGTGCTCCTTATTATCTGCGAGACCGGTGGAGCTTCTCCGCTCCCGCAGAGCTGCTGTCCACCTGCATCAGCTCCCCCCTCCGACATCCTCCACCTCACGGCTCTCACTCACCTTGGCCCAGCTGCGGTCCTTCCCAGGCTTTTTGTGAGCATCCTCCGCGTGCTGCTGGTACCGAGGTTGAGCTGGTCGTGGCGGGAGGAAGAGCCGCAAATCCCAAGGTCCCGACCTCGGAGCTGTTCGTCTCTCTCCCTCCTCCGCTCCACTCGCCGACGACCTGCTCCCTTGGACTCCAGGTAAGGCGCTAATCGAGTCCCTTCCCCGAGAGAAGCACGGCGCTGACTCGCCTCTGCCTCCAGCTCACCGCAGAACCTTCCCCTCCTCCGAGTCGACTCCCTCCATGCCGACGATCCAATCCCTCCCGGTAGAGCTTCTATCCCAGGTCCTCGCCTTCGCTGGCGACTCCCATTCCGTCGAATCGATCTTTACCTCCCGCTACGCCACCCTTCGCGCGACCGCTCTCGTCTGCCGCAGCCGGCGGACACTCTCGCAACGACTTCTTTGGGAACAAGTGCGACTCAAAACTCCTCGGCAGGTCAAGCCATTCGTCGCCAAGACCGAATCGACGGGGTACGAAACGGTCTACGGAGACGACGGGATCAAGGGCGCTGGTGCTGCTCGAGCGGTGACAGTTTGCCGTGGCCTGAAGGAGCTGAGTCTGAATTCGCTGCACCGATTGGATTTGCGGGTCTTGCTTATCCCGGAGCTCAAAGGTGAGTGTCGTACTCAGTAGGGATCCCCAGAGCGCTGACGCGACACGCTGCCAGACCTCAAGTGCTTCAGCATCTCCGACAGCTCCTTCGCGCGAGGGAGCTCGCTTCAGCACCTCCCTTCGCTCTGTCGCACCTTTCCTATCACCTCTGTCGGAATCTCGATCACTCGCAATCACCTCTCCCCGCCCTCTTCCAGTCTACTCTCACCTCACTTCACCTCACCGATCCCACGGGCCTCTGCGACGCAGTGCAGTCACAGCTCAACTCGCTGGCTCCAACACTAGTCGAATTTTCGCTCGACAGCTTCTCGAGCAAGGACGTTCAAATCCTCTACCACTTCCTACACCGCTGCAGCGCCTTGAAGTCCTTCACCGCCTCGGCTGAAATGCGCGCAACGAGGACATGGATTTCGAGCGCCGTCAACTGGATCCCCACTTCGCTAAACACCTTCACCATCGGCACGTACTTCGAAGACTTCACCGAGGTAGTTGGGCTCCTGCGATCAGGATCGGTCGCGCTGTCGGAGCTCCGCAGGTTGAAGTTCTCCAAGATCTACTGGGGGAATGCACGAATCGGGCCGGGATTCGACGACCTGAGGAAGGAGTGCGAGCAGGCGGGGGGTGGTACTTTTCTTCCAGGCGTGGGATGGGAGGGACGAAGTGGGATATGAGGTGCGTCCTTCTCATTGTGGGAGGACGTGCTCGATTAAACTGACTCGCTTGCAGCACGCTGAGCTATGGGATTGAGGTAGAAAGCCTTGAGAAGCTGCTACGTACGGGGCGGAGTGGCGGAGTCGCTTGTGGAGAGCTCGCACGGAACGACGACGGGTGATTTGCAAGTCCTTCGTTCGCTGCTCGAATCTCACTGCTCTCTCCGCGCATGTTTGCGGCGAGCTCTCCTCGCTGAGGAGCTTAAGCGTCGAAGAACTGCCCTCGTTCGCGCAATCGACATGCCTCGAATTACGCCCCCTTCAAGTAACGAGCGCCATGGCCCTAAGGACCGCCTTGGGCCCAAACTACCTTCTCCTGCTCCTCCAACACAAGCCTCCACACCCTCATCTGCTCCTCGCTCACTTCCCCCTCCACCTTCCTCAACATCGATCCCCTCGACCTCGCCGACGCGACGAGCTTCGCGAGCGTCGCACGTTGGTCAGGCGATACTTGACACGCTCTCCTACGGCAGCTTCCGTGAGGGCACCCAGCAGATCTATCGCGGAGGGTCGAGTCGGCGGGAGAGACCGCACGGCGCTGTTGGCGACGAGTCGGCTGAAGAGCGATTCGGCGGCCTCGTTCCAGCGGCGGATGTTGATGCGGTGATCGGGAGGGGGGCCTGTGTTGCCTAGTCACCAGATGTTGGCTCGCTCCGACATTGTGGCGGGTGGTGAGAGGAAGAGGAGACTCCCACGAGGACTGAGCACCCCCGTTCCCCCGGTTGTATCTCCCCGCAGGGTCGAAACTCGCGCTCAATCTGGACCAGCTCCGTCCGAGACTCACCGTGCGGTCAGAGAAAGCCCCAGCAGTTCGCGAAACGCTTTGAAGCGGTCCCTCGATGTGTGTTATCTCTCCGAACAGCCACTAGACGCAGGCCCCTTCTCCTTCTCCGCATGATTCAAAACAGAGCTTGCCCAGTGTTTTTTCTGCCCAACAAACTCATTCCAGAAGACGAGAACGAGGAACGGCGATCGCGGAACTGACGGCGGCGGGTGCTTCCCTGCGAAAGGCCCGCAACGGAGGACCGTCGGAGTGGAGAAAGCAGAGAGCGCCTAGTGGAATCGAAGACGTTACACGCTGAGGGTGATGGCGCCGAGTTGAGTTGCGAGGCGAGTGGGGGAGGCGAGCAGTTCTGGAGAGCCAAGTCTGGAGCGGGGTTAGTCGGCAACGAAAGGGCTGAGTGCAGTGACTGGCAAGCGGTAAAAGGTGTTACCGACGCTAATAGCGTAGGTCACGTACTTCAGCTCCTAGCTGGGCCGGGTTGTTCTCAGCAGCAGCATCATCGACGGCGGTAGAATCTGTGTTGACGAGGAGCGAAGTAGCGCCCGGTCTGCAAGCGCAAGGGAGTCCAGGCAAGAGCAGAGGACGGAACGAGTCAGCTTTCCCAGCTACCAGACAAGACCGTCCGTCTCAGCGCATGCAGGAAGCAGGGGGCAAGGACGCAGCCTTAGCTCAAGCAGCATCGGTTCGTCCTCAGTCGGCAAGTCCCCTCCCTCCGCGTAGTCGCGGCAGCAAGACGAGAAGCTCCCCACATATCGAGCAGCTTCCTGCAGGCTATCTCATTCTGCCAATCGCACGGCAGATCAGCTCTTCCTCCCTCCCACCTCTGAGCAGCTGCACTCACGGCCGGCTTCCACCACCTCTGCGGCAGTCCTCCCCACATAGCCTTCTCCTCCCATATCTACACGCCATCGTCTTGCTCGTGGAGTCCTTCGAGCGGCTCGTCTTGCTTGAGTCTGGCGGTCGAACGCAGAGCGGGAGTTTCGGAAGGCCCTTAGCTCGAGCAGCAGCTCCAACGCAGAGCTGGTAGCGCGAGCTTCTCGATTTGAACATCCACAGAATCTTGAGCCAGTCCACGTCTGTTGCTCTGCTGCTGCACGCCTGTGTTAGCTCCCTCATCCCTCCGCTCCCGAGTACACTCGCACCTGCCGTTCAACTGCCGCCGACGTCATCCCGCTCCCGCTGGCGCAGTGGGTCTTCATCCGAGCCTTCCTGACCGTAGCTGAGCGTGGTCGAAGCTGGGAGAGTCGTCGAAGGAAGAGAGACGACGGCGAAGTTCTCCCGCTGGTTGCTGCTCTCCCTCCTCCTCCCTAACCTCCCCGGTGGTCTGCTCGCTTTGGTGCGTAGGTACCCTCCTTTTTTTAATTCCTCTGGTCCTTGTGCTCCGTGTTCGCTCTGTTTACTCCAGTCTCTCCTCCAGCTCGCCTCCAGCTCGTCCTCACCTGCGCACCCAGCCCACCTCCTCCACGCCACGACTACCCTCCAATCCCTCCCCACCGAACTCCTACTCTATATTCTCACCC
>KZ627153.1:1067924-1110300 GCA_002917775.1 Glaciozyma antarctica PI12 | reverse complement strand
CGGCNCACACCCTTCTACGCTCGCCTTCACTCTCTCCCACCTCACCTTTACCACCCACTCCGACCCCAATCGCTGGCCCATCGGTCTCCCATCCCTCCTCCAACCGACTCTCACTTCGCTCGAAACCTCCCTCGACGACGTCCTTTGCGACACCTCCTTACCCCAGCTCATTACTTTCCCTACCAATCTAACCTCTCTCGCACTCATCAGGACTCCCAGCAGCGTCTCGCCAATCGAATCACTTCGTCCTTTCTTCGAGGCATGCGTCGCCTTGCGCTGCTTCTCCAGCATCATCCCTCCCGCGTCGGACTCCACCTGGTTGCTCAACGTGATGAGTTGGACCCACGCGCGCTTGGACTCGTGGAGCGTAGACCTCGACCCCGTCACAGTACTCGCCATCCTGCGATCGGCGCCGCCCTCGCTATCCAATCTACGCACGTTAACCGTCCTGTATTCTGCATGGAAGGTGCGGAATGGATTTGTCTGTGGAGATCTTAGCCGGGAGTGCCAGGCGCGAGGAATCGAGTGGGTCTTGGAGGGGGAGGATTGAGGTGGGAGCTCGAAGCGCTTGTTTGAGGTGAGCCTCCCGCATCGTGGGAAGGTGCTTGGACGGAGCTGACGTCTGTTTGGCTTGCCATTTCTGCAGCTGCGGGGACGTGAACTTTGGAGACTGAGTTGGGAGAGGGGAGGAGGGAGCTTCCGCTTGCTCGCAATCGAGAATGTTGCTCGAATCGCCAGGGTACGCAAAGGCCCCGCTGCGCATCGCACCAAAACTTCGACGACTAATACAGAGCTTGCACGCGACCAAGCTTCGTCCTCCAACGCCGTCGCCGCTCGATCGACGCCTGCGCTCTCCGCCACTCCGTTCGCACGAACTTCCTCGCACGCTTCATATCACGCCTCCCGACGCCACCCCTTCTAATGCTCAAACGTGTACTCAACTCCAGCCTTCGCACATTAAGCGCATCTTCGGGCTTGTCCCCTGCGTTCCTTCCCTACCAAACCAATGCGAAATTCTCACTTCCTGTTTTCCCAAGCCGAGTACGAAGTATCCGCCAGTGCAGACGCCTCGACGTCGGAATTTCATCAGCGCAGGATCAGCGTCCCCGACCCTTGCTCGTCCTTTTCGCGCCGAAACTGAAAGCGAAGCGTCTCGGCAGCGAGCACTGCTCATCTTCCGCCACTTCAGTCCCTTCAGCTCGGAGCTACACCTCAGCTCAGCCTTCAAGTTCTCTCTCCCGCTCTGCGTCGACTCTGACGCTCCATCTCAGTTACTGATCAAGCTGCAAGCCCCTCGCCCTCCTACTCCTTCTTCCTAAACACCAACTGCGAGAACCCCCCGCTGCGATCGATAAACGCCTCCTCAACCTCCCACCCCGCCTTGCCCGCCAGATCGACGAACTGAACATAAGTCATCTCCTGCGCGTTCATCAGCGTCATCATTTGCTGCGATTTGCGTGAGGTGGGTTCGATTCGCTGGAGAGAAGAGGCGCACGAGGTCCAGCTTGTAGGGCATCGTATTCCCGAGATGCTTAAGGAGAGGTAAGGGCGGTGAGTTGGTATCGGGCTCGCCTTTGGGGCTGGATGCGAGGTGGCGGAGGACGTGCTCGATGATGACGAGGCGGGAGGTCGAGCTGGCGGCTTTGGTGAGCTGGCGGAGGATGATGATAGCTTCGGGCTCGGGCCAGTCGTGGCTTTAATGAATTAGCGCAAGCCGACATGGGAGGCAGAGGATGGGACGCACATGATCGCGCGAAGCAAGTAGACAGACGCTGGCGCCGAGGATGGGCTGCGGAGTGAAGAAGTCGTGAACTTGCAGCGCGAC
This sequence comes from Glaciozyma antarctica PI12, assembly GCA_002917775.1. NCBI lineage: Eukaryota > Fungi > Basidiomycota > Microbotryomycetes > Kriegeriales > Camptobasidiaceae > Glaciozyma > Glaciozyma antarctica. The sequence continues at coordinate 1,108,475 of KZ627153.1, read as the reverse complement.
TTGGCCAGAGCTGAGAGCGTCGGGGTTGTCGTTCGTCCAAACCTGCGAGAGAAGCGTCAGTTTGCGAAGGGGCTCGGCGAGCGAGGTGGAACGCACCGCTTTCGCTTCGCCCTCGATAACCTCGTGACGGTCTTGGACGACGATCTTGAGCTCAGGAAAATGCTTCGCAAGGACGAGGGAGACTGATCCGACGCCACCTCCAACATCGACGACGGTAGATCCAGCCGGGCGCTTCTGCCAATCGAAGCCTGTCCAAACGCCGTCAGCCCCAACAACCACGCTCTCGCGAAATACTCACCGTTCATAATTCTCCCCCTGTCCCTCCATCGACGAAACAGCCTTCATCGCGACACCAAAGCGGACGAGACGATGCTCGTTCCCCGGTTTCGCAAGCCACTCGAACGCCGTCTCGTCGAACTGGTAGGCGATGTTGAAGGCGGTCTGCGTCGGAGAGAACAATTGCGAGGTATTGGGCGAGAGGAGTACTTCGGCGAGGTAGGCGGAGGACTTGAAGCCTTCGTCTGCACTGTGGAGGGGTTAGTCGAGAGGACGGGAGAAGAGGATGCGACGCGCATGTGCGCGATGAGAGCTGCGAAGCCGTTTGTGCCGGCGTAGAAATTTGGGTCTCTGAGTGAGGACGTCAGCTCAGCATAATGGATAGCGAGAGGAGCGCACCTCTTGAGCTCAGCGACCGAGCGTCCAGTGTCGAGCGCCGAGCTGGGAGCGTTGTTCGCAAAGACGTCGGGAGCGACCTCGCGGAAGATGTGGTGAGAAGCGAGGAGGCGTAGAACTCTCGCTGTGAGCTGACGTTAGTTCTATAGGGAGAGAGGGTGGAGATGAGGACACACCAAGCTTCGACCGCTCGACGCTGCTCGACTTGGCGATCTCTTCGACGTGCGCTCCTTGTCCGCCAGCCTCCCGAATCGCCTCGACAACGTGAGCCTCGATGGCGACCCTAAGACAGGCTGGAACGTGGAACTGCTCGATCACCGAGGTCAGCTTGCTCTCGACCGACTCTTCGTACTCACCTCGAGCGCCGACGAAAGTGCGTGCTCCGGCCCAGCCAGAGTCGCCTGAATCTGCTCGCTAGCAGCCATCGCTACCGACATGGCGGAAGCAAGCTCGTGGGAAGGAAGCGTGGGAGGACCGAAGGGAGCCGGCGATGGGTCGTTGAGCGAGGGGAGAACGTCGGCAGCGAGGATTGTTTCGAGGGACTTGGTGAGCTCGGCGGCGAGGAGCTCGGAGCTCTTTGTGGCCGGAGGTAGCCATTTTCAATTTCAGCGACCGGGAAGTAGAAGGAGAGAAAGACCGAGACCGCTTGGGCTCGAAGTCTCCGCGGCGTTTGGACTCTGCGAAGCCAGTCCGGAACCGGCAGGGATTTTAGGTTCGTGAAGCACTTCATAGGACAGGGCTTTTCGTAGCGAGTAAGCGGTTGCGATCTTGTGAGCAGTATCAGAGCCGCGTCGAGTCCTTCCTCGAAAGGTGATCCATCACAAGCAAGCCGACTACGCCTTCCCCATCGAAGTAAAACCCTGAGAAACGTACATCGTTAGCTAATCATTCAGCCTGCGTCCAAGAAGAGAACGCACCTCCGTCCTCCGCACTCCCTCCCGCGTCAAGCCCTCCTCCCAAAAATGAGCTCGATTCCGCGACTCTCACACTCCCCCTTGAGATTCCCCAACGACGGAATCTGCCTCGCCCGTGCAGCGCTAATGAACGAGAACGCCAGCTTGCGCAGATTCGACACCGCCAGGCCGTTCCCTTGCAAAATCTCCAGAGCTCGCTCCACCGCTGACGGTCCGGAGGAGCTGGAATACCAGTACGTCCACGTCTCGATTGGACCTGGAAGATAATCAAAGATCTGTGCGTTTGGGTGGGAGATATGTAGATGCCGCAGGGAGGAGCAGCGCTGGAGGAAGGGTCGCGTCCCAGAGGTGGCCGTCGAGGTGAAGCGTAGTGATGGTGAGGGCGATCGCCGGCAGTTCGAAGAGAATTGAGAACGAGGTGCCGTCGAGAGGAAAGTGGAAAGTGGTGATGGAAGACTGCAGGAAGAGCTCGAGGTACGGAGTCGGCCACGTGGCGTCTTCCGGGGCGCAGTGGAAGGCGAGGTGGGAGAGTCGGAAGGCGAAGGGAGAAAGAGGATGCCTGTCCTTCTTGAACCAGCACTTGTTCAACTCGAGTGTCTTGAGATCTGTGGCGTCAAGGCTCAGCTAGAAGTCACCGGCAGCGAGAGTAGCGACTCACCTGTCAGCGCGGGAAGGTACATCAGCGACCGCGAGAGGTTCGGAAGGACAGTCAGGACAAGCTTCGAAAGCCCTGAACATGTCGCGATAGCTTCAGCTGCCTGCTCCGACCTCATCCCCCACTCTCCGTTGAGCTCCAGAGCCACCGTGTTCCCGCCCACTCCTGCAGTTGAGGCAGCCACGAAAGCCTTCACTTTGTGCTCATACACAAGAACGAACGTCTCGCCACAAGACAGCCTGCGCCGTCCTTGTCCAGGATCGACAGACCAGAGCGGCGGCGCGGAGGGTAGCGTTTCGAGGGGAAATGCGGTCGAGAGGCCTGCGATAACCGGCGAGGGTGAAGATCTCCAGGAGGATTTCGGGAGGAGCGGACTGTGCGGCTGACATGCTGAAGGGAGGTGGGAGCGGAGTGTGGGAGGGGAGGGCGAGCGTTCGCGGCGATGGGAGCTGCAAGGGGGAGAAGAGGTCAGCAAGCGCCTCGCCAGCCGACTATCCAGCCGAGTAGAGGGGATCGGGCGTACTTGAAGACCTCCACATGGTCCAAAGCAGGGATTCAAGCCAGCACCGAACCGCGAGCGTGAAGGAGGAGGAAGAGTGACAAGTCGACGACGACGGCCTGAACGCCTCTCTCGCTCTCACCACACCTCAGCTGCTGCACAAGGTCCTCAGCAAGCCCAGCAAACGCTCAAGAATGAACCCCTTCGCCTTCCCATTCGGTGGAGGTCCGCCTGAGCCCGCGCCTCTTGCCGCTCCCCCAGCACCAGCTCTCTCCGCCTCTCGTCTCTCCCTCGTCCCGCCCGCCGCCGACCTACGCACAGTACTTGGGGAGGGAACGGATGCGATGGAGGTGGATCAGACGGTACCGGCGGCCGGCGCTGAGGAGGAGCAGGAAGGCAGGATGGAGCTCGCTGCTGGAGGAGCTGCTGCCGTGGACTCGGTACGCCTTGCAGAGCCTGCTCGAGGGTTCGGTGCGAGGACCTAACGAGCCTGTTTACCTGCAGGTTCTTCCGCTCGCCAGCAAGCCGTTGTTTGCAGCTCCCCGCCCCGAGTCGAACCCACCTCCCACCCAGTCGATGGACGTCAACATGGACGAGTCAACAGCTCCTACCACGAACTTGGAGAGACAGAACGGCGTAGCTATCGTGCGTTACCCCGCTCTCGATCCTCTCCAAGCGTCGCTAACTCCCTTCCAGCTCCCCGCTCCCTCGACCTCCTCTTTCCCCTACGCCGATCCCCCATCGCGCCTCTCCCGCTCCCAACCCGTCTCGAACTCCTTCTCCTTTGTCCCCCCTCGCGCCGCCTCCGCCACTCCCACCCTAACCGGCAGCTGGAGGTTCCCCTTCCCCACGGCGCATCAGCAGCCCAGCCGTCGTATCGAAGCGCCGAGTGACGATGAGATGGGAGGAAGTAGCTCGGAGGACGAGGAGGTCGTTAGCGCGCTTTGGTCGGCGCCGACGAAGAGGGAGAGTGAGGAGGTGGTGACGAGGTTGGAGGGGAAGGGGAAGGGGAGGGAGGTGATCAAGGAGGAGGAGCCGGAGGAGCGTGGAACAAGGCGCAAGCGCGGGAGGGTCTCGTACGCTGAGACGGCAGATGACGTGGACGACTTGATGCCCGACGCAGCTGCAGCCAGCGCCTCCCGCCAATCCTCCCCTCGTACGTCTCTTCGCTCACGACCTTCTCCACCACTAACCTTTCTCCACAGTCTCCGACATCCCAAGCCGCTTCGCCAGCCCCGCCCCCTCCCGACCCTCCGCCCCCGCTCTTCCCTCCGCCCCCGCCCCTCCTTCCGCTCCCCTCGGCTACTGGCTCCAAACGGGCTACTGCACCTCTACGCTCCTCAAAACCGCCGTCAAATGCCACCAATGCGTAGCTCGCCAAGCCGCCCACGGGTGTTCCTTCCGATTCCTCCGCTCCTTCCCCCTCCCCGTCGACCCCGTCCTTCGTCCTCCAACGTTCGTCCCGACTCTCGAAAAGGACGAGTCGCCTATCTTTCCGACGGAGTATAATGAGCCGTTCGGAGCGGAGATGGCGGTGAGGTTGAGGACGGCGGTGGGGAGGGTGTTGTTGGAGAAAGGGACGATGGAGGAGGAGTTAGAGCATGCGAGGAAGGCGGTGAGGATCAAGGCGTGGTTGGGCGAGCGGACGACGTGCGATCTCTGCCTCACTGCGATAGCGTGTGGGAGCTGGATCTGCCGATGCTGTGGGAGGGAGGTATGCCATGATTGTGCGAAGGAGGTCGGGCGGCTAGGAGAGGTGGGGGGGAGGGAGTGAGAGGGAGAAGAGGTTGGCGATTTGCGTGAGGGGGAGGACGGTGGCGGAGGCGAAGGGGCATAGGTTGGGAGATTTCGTGAGGCTCACGAGGATGGACGTGTTGGAACTCGAGCGGATGGTCGAGGAGATGAAAGCGTGGATCGAGCAGTTCCCCGAGGCGCCTATGCTCGAGCTGGACGACAAACTCCTTAAATCCTACTACGCTCTTCTCCCACACCAATTCACCGACCCCGCCGAACCAGGACGACCCTACCTCTCCATCCCAGTCCAGCACCTCGACCCTCGCTCCTACGACCCCCGTTCCTCCTCTCCTCACTCTCCCGCAGCGCTGTTCCACGCTCTCTGGTCCCGAGGCGAACCGATGTTGGTGGATATCAACGACGGGAATCGCGTGAAGCTCGATTGGACGCCGGGGTACTTTATCGAACAGTTTGGGGAGATGAGCTGTACGATCGTTTCGAATATCGAGGGGACGCCGAGGGCTGCGACGGTGAGGGAGTTCTTCGAGACGTTTGGGAGGAGGAGGCGTTTGAGATGGGTCGAGTGAGAAGATCAAGGTGCGTTCTTCCGCTTCGCTCGAGAGGGTGGCGCTGATGAGGAGGAGTAGGACTGGCCTTCGACGACGGATTTCAAGAGTTCCTTTCCAGCGCTATTCGACGACGTACGTCTTCTCTCCCTCGGAGGCGCGCGACTAACGACGGAAGCGCAGTTCATGAACGCCATCCCCGTCGGCTCAGTCACTCGCCGCGACGGAGTCCTCAACATCGCTTCGCACGCTCCTATCAACTCGAACCCGCCCGATCTCGGACCCAAGGGCTACTTCTCCCAAGTCTCCAACGACCAGCCGGGAGGGAACGGCTCTACGAAACTTCACAGTACGTTCTCCCTCTCTCCTTACCTCGCTGCCGCTGACCACTCTCTCGCAGTGGTACGCTCTCTCTCCTCGATTCGCACGCGATTGCTAACCCGCTGTGACGCTCTCGCAGGACGTCGCAGATGGTCCGTCGTCCCCTCCCTCCTCCCATCTCGCACTAACCCCCTCGCAGCGGTGAACGTGATGCTCTGGTCCGCCGCCGACCCAGGCGGTAAACCCGGCGTCGCAGCCTGGGACTTGTTCCGCGCCGAAGATTCCGACAAGGTGCGTTCTTCGCTCTTCCTCCAGGAATACCGACTGACCGCTTTGGGTAGATTCGCGATTTCCTGCATGAGCTCGAGGCGCGGAGGATGGGAATGACGTCGGCGGAGGAGTTGAGAAGAGCGAACGACGAGTGAGGCCCGTTCCGCTCTTATTTTTTCGCGGAGAGGTGCTGATGAGGTGGTAGCCCGATTCATGTGCAGCAGACGTACCTCGATGTTGAATTGCGGGAACAGCTGCGGAGGGAGAAGGGGGTCGTGAGTTGGAGGATCTGGCAGAAGCCTGGTCAGGTCGTCTTCATTCCTGCTGGGTACGTCTTCCTCTCCCTTCCTCGTACGCGGAGCTGACGCAGGAGCAGGTGTGCGCACCAAGTGTGTAATTTCGCGGATTGCATCAAGATCGCCTCGGATTTCGCATCGATTGAGAACGTCGAGCGGTGCTGGAAATGTGCGTTTTCATCTCTTCGTTCGTGCGGGGAGCGAGCTGATGAGGAGTAGTGACGGAGGAGTTCAGGAAGCAGACGAAGGGAACGACGTTGTGGAAGGAGGATGTGCTGCAGCTCAAGACGCAGCTGTTTTGGGCTTGGGTGCGTTCGCTTCGCCTTTTTTTTTTTCTCGCTCGGAGCTGATGCTGTCGCGTGCAGAAATCGTGTGGGAGGTTGGTGGAGAGCGTCGAGATGCCAAAGGGGTGTTGAGTGGGGAATCTGGCTTGCAAGTTTTGTCGCGTGTTCGTTCTGATTCTGGAGTTGGGCTCTCCTGTGGACCTGCAGTTGTTGTTCAAGTCAGCTGTACAACGCTTGGACGCACAGAAGGCGCGATCAAGCCCCTTGCGGTAATTACATTGCTGCAGCGGAAGAAGAGCTCAGTGGGAGTTCCGTGAGCTTTGGCTGAGCTCCGAGGGGAATTTCGGTGGGCGAAGGTTGACTTTGGATATCTTCATCTCGCACTCAGCCGCCCTCGCTTCGACTTGCGATGAACTCTAACAACTCTTTCCTCCTCGACTACGACTCAGCTCATCTCCCCTCGTTGAGCTACCCGACCCAGGCGGACTGGCAGTACCACTCTACCTCTCCTCCTGCCCACCCCTTCTCCTACTACGCCCCTTCTCCTACTACGCTCCTCCTCCTCAAAGCTCCCTCTACGCCCCAGCGTACCACCCCTACCAGCCCGTGACGGGCGCCGCCTGGACGCCGGACACCCCGCCTTCGCCCCTCCACAGTCGTACCACCTCCAGCTCCTCAACCCTCAGCATCCAAGAACTCCTCACCGCAATCCCTCCCTCCCTCCCTCCTCCTCCCGTCTCCCCTCCCGTCGTACGTCCCTTCACGCCCAGAACGACTTGCAGCTGACCGATGTCGCTGGCCAATTCCAAGATTGGACCCTCGAGCTCTCAGCTCCCATTCATCGCCAAACTCCGTAACCTCCTCGCTCACGAAGAGAGGAACTGTGATGTCCTTCGTTGGGAGTTCGTCCTCGCTCCCTCTCTTTTGCGCGGGGAAGGAGCTGATGAGGTGCAGCGAGAGTGGGACGGCGTTCCTTGTGGCGCATACGAACCCGAGGTTCAAGAATGAGGTCCTCCCCGCTACGTATGGACACAGCAACTACGCGAGCTTCACGTACGCTCTTCCCTATTCCCTCTCAGCTCCCCGCTAACCCTCCTCGCAGTCGTCAGCTCAACATCGTTCGTCCCTCCCTTTCCCTCCGCCCATTCCTCCCTCTCCCCCACCCCCACGCTCGCGTTCCAATCAAACGCTCACTAACCCTCTCACGCAGTACGGATTCACCCGACTCCCCAGCCCCTCTCTCTCCTCCCTCCTCGCTCCCGGAGCTCCGCTGAAAGGATATCACGGCTGGTCCCATCCCGATTTCACGAGGAGTGATGAGGGGGGGAGGGCGGGGAGGATGAGGCCGAGGGAGAGCTTGGCGAGGAGGAGGGAGAAGGAGGAGAAGATTAGGACGGGGAGGAAATGAGGAGGGGAGGGGAGGGAGGGGGTGCTTGTTGGAGACGCTTGAGTATCGCCGTCGTGTACTTTGGAATCATCGGTAGCTTGTCTGAAATTTCTCGAACAGCGAGAGAGCGAGCGAGCGACGTCCCCCAGCCCACGCTCCTCCCATCGAAACCCTCCTCGAACCTCGACGTAGATCTCCGAATCGCCGTCCTTCCGCCGTTTCGAAGAGGCGAGAGTCGCGACGGTGCGAAGGGGTGCGGTGGATTGATCAAGCACCGAAGATGATTCCGTCGGTAGAGGGGATTGAGGAATCTTGAGGGAGAGGGTCGAAGGAACTGCAAGCGGGAGGGTACAGTGGCCAGCGACTTGCGAGAACGAGGCAAGAAAGTCGCCGTTCCTGCGACGAAGGAATCAGCACCAGCTAAGCAAAGTGGGAGGTCAAGATACGCACCGAACGACGAATCCGACTTCCCTGCATCCGCTTCTTTCGAGGAACTTGAGCGATCCTCAGTGTCGTCCAGCTACTTTGACGACGACGTTGGAGAGGAAGCAGTGCGACAGCGTCGAGCCCGCTTCGGCGGAGAAGAACTCGCTCGTGATGCCGTGCTTCGCAGTGTCGAAATGCGGCGAGACGCAGTCGACGGAGAGGCCGACTCGCTGCTTAAAGATTAATCAGCTCGACAAAAGCCCTTCGCGCAGAGAGGATCAGCCAGCGAGAGCAGAAAAAGTGAATTAAACAACACCCCTCGGGACCTCCCACCCCTCCTTCCCCCTCCTCAAATCCACCGTCACTCCCCTCCCAGCCTCAGGCCTATTCTCATGCCTGCGCGGCCTCAATCCCAACCACTCCATCCCCGCACCCCCCATCCCAACCTCCAACCAATCCCTCGCCCACTCCCACCTCCCATCCCTCCACCTCCTCTTCGGCGGGTCGAAAATCTCCTCGAATCGGAAGGCCTGCCGAGCTCGGATCTGCGAATCGTCGTGATCCGTCCCTCCGCCCGTATCGCAGGTCGCTTTCGAGGGCTGGCGGCGGTCCGGGTCCGAGGAGGAGAGACGGTCGTACGCTCCTGCGGTGCGGAGGGGGACACAGTGCTCGAGGGAGGAGAAGGAGAGGAGGGAGGAGGAGGTGCCAAGGTGGATTGGGATGGCGTGGGACGTGCCGCCGAAGATGATCTCGTCGAGGTAGAACTGCGCGGAAGGGTTAGTGAGGGGTCGGCGAGAGCGGGGGAGGGACGCACGTAAATTCGGTTTAGGAAGCTGCGAGGCGGTTAGCGAGCAGCACCAGGAGCGGGGAGTGAGGAGGTACCCCGAGTTGAAGAAACCGCGAGCGCCTTGAGTCTGCCAGAAGCCGTGATCACGGAGGTAGGCTTCGAGATGAGGGCGAGACATCGGACGGTACTGAGAAAACGCGAAGAGGTTAGCGATCGTTCACCCAGCGACGAGGGAGCACGCACGCAGATCGACGTGCGATAGTGAGGCGAGAACGCAGCAGGCTGACTCCGTAGTCGAGCGATGTCGCCGCCGTTCCTCCTCCAGATATCGTCCCTGCAGTAAACGACGCATCAGCACTAGCGAGCTGGGAACGAGCGCATAAATACGCACCAAGCCACGAACCACCACTGTTGAACCCGACTGCCCATCACGGCCTTCATCCGCTCGTCGAGAAACTTGATCGATCCTCGGTACGTCGCAGTGAGGTTCTGAACCTTCGGATCCAGCTCCGTCGTCCGCAGGACATCGTCGAGCTGCTTCGGCGAGAGCGTCGATTCGGCGACGACGTTGAAAAGGAACCCGTGCGACAGCGTCGAGTGCTTCCAGTTCGCTTGAGCGAAAAAGAACTCGCGATGCCTCGAAAGCGAGCCTTCTACCGCCGGAAGCCGCGCTTCGATAAGGTCTCGATTCCGCCGTAGGACCTTGGCGACAGCGGGAGAGAGGCTAAAGTCGTCGGGGATACCGAGCGCTGCGCCGTCGACGATGAGGTGCTGCCCGTAGCGAAGCGTGCCATCGCTATCCTGTCCTTGACCGTCGCTGTATGTAACGGTGAGGTCGAATCCCGAGGCGTAGTTGTAGTCCCTCCAGCGCAGGTGCGAGTTCCGCCCGATCTTGAGGAGGCCCATGCGGTAGTGTACGCGGCTCTCGACTCTGATGCCACGCTTCCGCCCGATGAAGGTCGTTTCGGAATGAGGGGCGAAGACGACCTGGCCGTCGAGAGAACGGAGAGCGACACGGACTCGACGACGTTCGCGCGTCTCCTTCGATTCGTTCTGCCGTACGAGGAGCTCGAGGTCGTCCAATTCGCTGATGTAAATTGGCGTAGGATCCTGATCGTACCTGCGCAAGTTAGGGTTAGACTAAGTCGGCGAGGGAGGGGAGCGACTCACCGGAAGACGACGCTGAAGGGGAACACGTTGACGTCGAGCCGGCCGAAGAAGGATGTAACGGCGGGAGGATAAGGAGGTCGAGGAGCCGCGCCAGACGATGTCGGGACCAGTGTAGTGCTGCTGAATCAAGCTACGGATCTTCATGACGCGACAGTCGCCGGGGAGGCAGCGCGCCTGCATCGCTTCGTTGTACGCCTCGAGTCCGATCTCGCGAAGAACCTGCGGAAGCGAAAATGAGCTCGCTTCAGCTGGACGCGCAGCAGCGGACCTACCTTGAGGTTCTCGACATGCCGCTCAGCTTGCGTTCCTCGAAAGCCAAGAAGATAAGGCGGTAGCGCTGGATCGTTCGTAAAGGCGAGTTTCATATCCTCGGCCATCTTGAACACGGGAGCGGCGAGGAGTCTGCAAAGAGGTCAGCTGCAACCGACTTAGTTATGGCGAAGTGCGACGCACATCGTGGATATAGTCTCCTGCCAGATCCTTCGCGAAACGTGCTTCGCAATGTCGAGATGAGGTGAGAAGAGGTCGATCGAGAAGTCGAGGCGCTGCGGAGGTCAGACCGTCAGCTCGAACCGAAATTGAAGCGGCTCGGCGAGCGACTCACATACTGCAGGCCCTTGACGAACCGCTGCGCGAATCCCGTCCCAATCACCGTGAAGTACCCGTTGAAGCTGTACACGACGACGCTGACGAGTACGAGCACCCATCCTCCAAAGGCGCCGTTCCCCGGGACTTTGAGCGCGACGAGTAATCCAATGAGCGCGATGAGGACGAAGCCGATTCGAGAGACGCGGTCCGAGTTGTTGGTGATGTAGTTGACGAAAGGCTTGCTGATCGTGTCGGCGAGGAGGAAGAGGGCCATGAAGACGAGGAGGGTCGCTTGGCGAATGATGGAGAGTCGAGCGCGGGTGTGGTTGCGGAAGAGGCAGTTCTCCTTCGTAAGAAGGACGATGAGGAGGATGTTGACGAGCTTGACGAGCATGCTAGAAATAACAGTCAGTTAGAGCTCGCTCAAAGCCCTTGCGACGCCATACTAGATCGCCTTGAACGACGCCCACGGCCTTCGATAGCCTGCGAACGACATCAGCTCTCGCTCTTCCCACTTCGACCCAACGACTCACCTTGATAAAGGAAAGAAAACGGCGAGGTATCAGTCTCCAACAGCCGCTCATACTCTCCCGCGACGTCCCTTCTCCGCTCCCCAAACTCGGTGTACGGATCGACCCTCGGCGCAGCAGCTTGAACGATCCGATGAAGCCTCCATGGCAGCCATATCGTAAGCCAGCATACTGTCGAAAGAGCGATGGGGAGGACGAGGTAGGCGAAATTCAAGTTGGCGAGGCCGGAGGGGCGGAGCATGGTCGTTTTGTAGCACAAGTCGAGAGCGTCGTAGTGCGTTTCCGAGGGTCCGAGGGGCAGAGAGAATGGGGTTGTCGGAAAGAGCGTCTGCGTTTCGTCAGCTCCGCCTGTGCGTACCAAAAAAGGACGAACGACTGACAAGGATCTTCGACCGCCCAATAATCCGAAGTCCACGCCAGCGCTCCGATCGCCAATTTCGACAACGGGAGGTACAGACTCGACGCAGCAAACGTGATCGCAATCTTGTACCCCCTTCGATTCCTCCATCCCCTCCCCTGCCCTCCCCGTCCCTCTCGGTCGTACCCCTCCCCCTCCATCCGTCTTCTCCTGCTGAGCACCTTTCCACCCGCCTGTAAAACGCCAGAGTTCGTAGATGCAGAAAAAGGCGACGAGGGTGAAGATCCAGAGCCAGATGAGGGCGTGGCCGAATGACGATACGAAATCGAGGGAGACGAAGGAGGGGAGAGCGACAAAAAGGGTGTGGTACCAGGAAGTGGAGGCGAAATTGACGGCGGTACCCATGAGAAGCGTGACCATCCTGCGGTGGGGTCAGCGCTAGAATCGAGGGGAGAGAAGGAAGGACGCACTGCATGATATCTCGAAACGACTCGACCGTCTGCAGCGAAATCCCATAGGCTGACCCCTCCGCCGCCAGCACTCCATCCAGCACCGAACCGAGTACCGAATCGAGCCCCAAGAACGGCACCTTCTTATTCCTCTTCAAATCCGTCACCGACATCTTCTCCGGCACGAGATGCATAGGCGGGAAGACGAGCTCCTTCGGTACCTCCTTCCCGCGCAACCACTTTATCCACCCCTTCCGATCCTCACGACCCACCCACTCCTCCCACCCCTTCTTCTCCTCCTCACTCAACACCTCCTTGGGATCCGAGAAGTTCGCCGCTCCCAGACTCTCGATGTACCGGTCCAGCGCGGGAAGGACGAGTGGCGGCGCTCCAGGACGAAAGAGGTGCGAGGCGGGGATGTTGGTGACCGTTCGTGCGGATGCGTAGCTCTGGTGAACGTAGGCGTGGTGGTGTGGGTTGAGCGGGCTTGATTGGGAGAGGCGCGGCGAGGAGGGAGGGGTGGAGAAGGAAAAACTGGGTTTCGGGGATTGGAGAGGGCGGGCTGCGGGGCGAGGGGGAGGGGGCGAGAGAGGGGAGGAGAGGGTTGCTTCGAGGGTCTCGGGCGAGGAGATGGGAGGTGAGAGGGTGTTGGGCGAGGAGGAGGGGGGGTGAGAGGGGAGAGAGGAGGGGCGTGTTTAGAGAGTCGGAAGCTTCGTTGCTGAGGAAGTCGGGTTGGGAGATGCGAGGAGCGATTGAAGGGGGAGTTCGTAGGCGGGGAGGATCTGGCGTATGCGGAGGCGTGAGAATGAGATTCGTGTCGGGATCGTTTGACGTCGAGTCGGAAGCACGAGGAGGAGGTCGAGGAGGCGTGGGGAGAGGTAGCGTCGGAGTCGGCTGCTCCGACGCTTCGGGAGTGGCGTTGCGAGAAGGCAGTTTCGCTGCAGGTCCTGCTGAGGAGACGTGGGCGGTGCGAGGAGTTGGTCGAGGGGTGACGGGGAGAGGGAGGGGCTCGACGTCGTTCGTAGCGAGAGGAGGGACGGTAGGGACGGCGACTTTGACGTGCTTGACGACCTTGGCCTCCTTATCGACGCGCTTCGCCTCGACAACCTTCGCAGCTGGCCTCGCCATCTCGACCTTGGCCCTCTTCCCCTCCTCCTCCCTTCCCACCGTCGCCGGAATGAGGACCGCCGGCGCCAGAGGTGGAGGCGGAGCGATCCTCCCAGGGCGGAACTGAGCGACGTCCTTGCCCTTGCCCTTCCCAACGGTCTGCACCTCCTTGCGGCGTGCGTCGAGGGTCTCCACCTTCCTCCGCGCCTCAACCGCCTTCGAGTCAGCGATGCGCTCGCGCTCCTTGCTCCTCCCCTTCGACTCCACGCTCAGCTGTCCCATATCCCTCGTCCTCGACGCCCAATCCATCTCACTCAACCTCCCTCGCAGTACTTGTCCCTCCGCCTTCGTCCCCTCCCCGTTCCGCTCCACCTCGTTCGCCTTTGGAACGACATCGAGAGACAACCGGCGTACGTGCTCCAAGACGGTCCCGGTCGTCACTGCTGCTCCCGCACGAGCTTTGGGGAGAGGTGCAGGGGGCGTGGAGCGGGCGGCAGGGAGAGGGTCGGTGGGGGAGTTGGCGGATTCGAAGAAGGAGACGAGGTTGGAGACTTTTTGGATTGGAGGAGGGTTGTTCATTGTCATTAGAGTCGTTAGTCGTCAAGGTCGTCAAGTGTCGTTAGGGTGGAGCTGGATGAGAGAGGAGGTCAGCTTGAGGTGTTGGTCCTCCTTGAGTCTCTCTTCCTCGACTCTCTCTGCCTAGGGTACCTTCTCAAGACAGCGTACAGTAGTTTTCTGTCTCGGAACGGCACCTGGCGCCACCGACGTTGTTCCCCCCGATCCCGTCCACAACGTTCCTTCCCCTCTTCCTGAGACCGAGCAAGAGAAGCGGCACTCACGAGCTATTGGGCCAGTCACGCCAATGTGTGTGGCGTACGTTCCCACGCGACGAGAGACCCCCGGTGAGGAAGGGGCCCGGAGAGATGAGAGAAGGAGGGAGAGGGGCCGTTCGAGGGAGAGATCGAGGCTCAGGCTCAAGCTGCCCTTCTTTCTGAAGCTTGGTGAGTCTTCTGGTGGAAGCAAAATACAGCTTGGAAGGTCTTTGGTCTAGTCTAACCAGGCTCCATCACGCGAACCCCATGCGTTCCCTACGAATCATCCCGCCTCGCCCTCTTCGTAGGTCCCTGCGAATCCGCACTCGACACCTCCGGGCTCGTCGACAGCAGTCCGCGGAGCGTAAGGTCGTACACCACTGCGCTTCGTATCAGCGTACGTTCCGACAGCAAATGGGAGAGCGAACGTACCCTCTTCGAGCTTCTTCACGTCGTACTTGATCGAATCGAACCGCTTTCGGAGCCTGTGAAGCTGTGTCAGTACGGGTGGAGAGAGGGTGAGAAGGACGCACGAGTCGTTTTTGAGGTTGAGGAGACCAAAGGCGGAGGAAAGCTCTTTGGCGAACCTGCGACGAAGTCAGTCGGCCGTCTTAGGGAAGCGAGGGATAGAACGCACCTGGCGTAGCGCACTGGGGCTTCGTAGTCGCCGAATGTAACGCGGTTGACGGCAAGGCGGGACTGTGGAGCCGCGTGAGCTGTCCGCGCAGGAGAGGGGGAGGAAGGACGCACCAACTCATTCAGCAGCGAGATCAGCGAATGCAAGTACTCCTCCGTCGGCAAAAAGAAGTGATCCCTCCACTCATCCTTGACTACAAAGCACATCAGCTCCCCCTCCTCGCCGTCCGAAAGACATCACTCACTCCCCAGCGCCTCGGCCACCTCCTCCTTCGTTGCCACCTCCTCCGTCTCGAGGAACTTTCGGAGGACGATCGTGAGACTGGCGGCTTGTAGAGAGCGGGAGAAAGAGTCGCTGTAGCGGTAGAATTGGGAGGGGGGGATGAGGGAGGCGAGGGAGGAGAGGGTGAGGCGGAGGGAGGGGAGGAGGGGGTCGAGTTGGGTTGAAAGGAGTGCGGGAGCTGTGTTTGAAGCAGTTAGTCAGTGCCTCTGGAAGGGGAGAGGTACAAAGAGGTGCCGCTCTGCCAGAACCAAGTGAGCTGGCAGCAAGCACACTGCGAGCGTGCTAGAGTCACGCCGTAGCTCGTACCCCGCTCAGCATGGCTACCATGAGGCCTGCTAAAGCTCTGCAGCACCTCACGAGCTCGTCTACTCGCTCTGGCCTCCAACACGCGCGCGCGCCCCCAACTACACCATCCCTTGTCGGAGAAGACAGAGCTCCCACAGCGCTCCTCCCCTCCTCCCAAGTCCACACGCAAGCCCTCCAGATGCAGTCCCACTCACTATCAGCCCTCCCAACCGAGTGCACCCTGTTCATCACAGCCTGGCACCGGCGCTCCTCCCGCTCAACATCACGCGTCGCCTCCCTGATCTGCTCGCGCAAGTCGGAATCGCTCTGGAGGTTTTCTTGAAGGTAGGAGAAGTCGACTGGTGGGAGAGGGAGGGCCATGTCGGAGTTGTTGCGGTCGAAGGATCGAGAGAGGTCAAGAGTGGAACGATTCGTCTCTTGAACTCCTGCCACCCACCTGCTCTCTCCAGCTCTGCTTGCTGCACTCTGGTCAGCCTAGACAGGTACGCGCCAGCTGGCCTAGGCTCAGAGGCGGTGGCTCAGGCTGACCTGACCCCTAGCGTAGCTCGAAGCCCCGTCCCGATTGCGGCACGACCCATCGCCTTCTACAGCTCGCAAGATCCAGGACAGCATGGACTTCAGCCATTACGGCTCCAGCACTTCCGAATCAGCTTCCACGCCTGCCTCGTCGACAAGCAAGACATCTCGCCGCCCTCGCATCCAGCGAGCTTGTGCGTCCCTCGAGTCGTCCCTCTCCCCCGTTCCCCGCTGACTCCCTCACGACAGGCGACAGCTGCCGGAACCAGAAGATTCGCTGCGAGGACGGTAGTCCGGAATCTTCTTGCGCGCGCTGCGTGCGAAAGGGTACGTCCTGCACGTTCGGGGAACGGGCCAAGCCGAAGCAGCCGCCCAAGTCGTACGTCGAGAGTCTGGAGACGAGGTTGGAGGCGATGGAGGCGCTGTTGATGAAGGTTTCGTTGACGGCGGGGAGGGATATTGAGGCGCTGGGGGAGAAGGGATCGTCGAGGGAGCCTGTAGAGGCGTCTGGGGGATCGACCGAGGGGAGTCCGGTGGTAGAAGAGAAGGGGGAGGTGAAGGAGGAAGAGGTGGATGCGCTGGGAGACGAGGTTTACGAGCTTTCTATCGACAAGGTGGGGCTCCTAATCGCCTCGCGCTGGTTGAACGATGCTGACGCCACTTGTGCAGGATCGCTGGGTCGGCCGTGGAAGCGGGATCCACTCCTTTGCTAGGACGATGTCGACGAGCGCGATCCCTGGAACGCAGAACTTCCACCACCGAGTCACCCGCGTCGCCAACCCTCCACTCGTCGAAGTCCTTCTCCTCCGCGAGCAGCAAAAACGGATCAATACGCACGAAGTACCGCCTCCTGACCTGTTTCGAATCCTCGTGGGCGCCTACTTTGACTCGGTCAACTCGCTTGTCCCCATCCTCCACCGCCCTTCGTTCGAGCGAGCCGTCGCGGCAGGGATGGCCGACACGGACGCTTCTTTCCGCTCCCTCCGTGCGTCCTCCTCCCTCCTCCCTCTCTTCCCTACTCACCCCACTTATTCAGTATTCATCGTCCTCGCCCTCGGTGCTCGCTTCGTCGACGACCCGCGCCTCGTCCTCCCCATCGACCTCGATCACCCTCAAGGCAGCCAACAAAGTCGCGGCTACAACTTCTTCCTCGCCTCCATCACTTCCGCCAAGATGCACCTCATCAGCGCGACCCTCTTCGACCTCCAATCCTCAGTCCTTACCGTCTCTTGGCTTATGGGAGCGACGACCCCGGTTAGCGCTTGGGCTTCAGTTGGGTTCGCTAGTACGTCCTCGTTCCCGCATTTACCTTGCACAGCTGACGTTCCTCCAGTCCGTCGAGCAGTAGACGTCGGTGCTCACTGCGAGAGGCGTCTCCGTTGGACCACGTCGCCGCTCGAAGACCAGCTGCGCAAACGCGCCCTCTACGCTCTCATCGGCAACGACCGTACGTTCCTTCCCTTCCTCATCTTTCCTCGCTAACACCTATCCCAGGTGGACTTTCATCAATGCTAGGCCGTCCGCTCGCGATTCAGGAGGACGACTTACGACTTTGATCCTCGGATTGAGATCACTGATACCGATCTCGACGAATGGAACGTGAGGGGATCGGGACCGCCACCGGAGTTGAAGGAGCCGACGCCGATTGCGTCTGCGCTGTGTATGGGAAGGCTGCAGAGCATCATGGGGAGGGCGATCAAGATGCTGTATAGCCTTGAGCGGAAGAGGGGAGCGCGGAATGTTACCGAGGCGGTGATGGAGCTGGATAGCCAGTTAAATGAGTGTGAGTCTGGCTGAGATGGGAAGTGGGCTGGAGCTGGTGGGTTTTCGCAGGGCTAGAGCAGGTTCCGGAGCACTTGAGGTGGTGAGTGCCGCGGAGATTCGACCGAGTTCGAAGGGCTGATTTGAATGCGCTGGACAGGAACCCAAGCAAGCAGGATCCGCGTTGGTTCCCCCAGTCGGTCGCACTATGTACGTCTCCTCCCTCGCGCTTCGCAAGTCGTCTTGCTGACGACCTTCGCAGACTGCGCCTTCTACAGCTGTGCGCATCCTCTCGCTACCGCTTCTCTTCGCTCGCTCACGCGTTCTCGCAGGTCAAATCTTGATTCACAGGGACAACGCCTCCCCGAACCAAGCCGTCGTCCTTGACCTCCCCTCCATCGCCATCTGCAGTAACGCCGCGCGCGCTATCGTCCGCGCTCTCGATCTCCTGCGCGAACGTGGTCAGCTCGAGCAGGCTTTCGTCTACGCTCCTATGACGGTGCGTGGTCTCTATGAACATGATGCGTTGAGCTGACGCTGGCGATGCAGTGCATCAGCGCGGGTCTGGTTCTCCTCATGAACGCCTTCCGTCGCGGCCCTTTGGCTCGCTCCGACCCAGCCTGGGACGATGCTAACAAGTGCCTCAGGGTTCTTGAGACTCTCGGAAAGCGGTGCGTCCCTCTCCTCCTCGTCGTGCCTCCGCAACGCCTGATTTCGCGAGGACCCACAGAACCTTCATCGCGCAGAAGGCGTTCGGCAACTTTACTCAACTCGTCTCGCTCGCCACGAAACCTCCGAACTCGCTGACAGCGGTGCCGTCCCTAAAACATCCTCGCGAAGAAGCCGATCCGGAACCCCGACCCTCCCCCTCCCCTCCTCGCCACCTCCAGTCCTCCGCCCTCCCTCTCCCACCCCGCTACAACCCAAATCATTCCTCCCCCCTTCCCGCCGTGCTGCCGACCTCTACAGACTTTGGCATCGACCTCGAATCCTGTCCCTCGGCCACTTTCGAAAACGGCACCTCGACCAACGGACTCTACAACCCTTCGCCTATGGCATTCGACCCTTTCGCTCAAGGTCTTTCCATGTTCGGCGCAGGAGTGGACTTTCAGTATGGCTTCAACTTTGATTCAGCGTTGCCCGTCGATTGGGGTGCGTCTTTTCGTCCTCCGGTTAGTGAGAGGTTGGTGCGAGGACGGGCGCTGATGCCTCACGCAGATTCGACGTTCGGAAGCAACTTCGACTTTGACACCTTGGTACCGACGGCGGAGGGACAGAGGGGAGGGTGGGAGGAGCCGGGCGCGTAGAAGCGCTTGTTGTTTTGTAAACATCCGTGCAGTCTCGTTTCTCAGCTCGAGCGCGAGGAGCTTTCCAGCTTTGCATCGGGGTGTGGTGTGTCTTGCGTACTTGCAGGTGTGCGCTCCATCTCCTCGGCTGCTTGGAGCTATCTCGCGAGCAACAATCTCTCCATCTGTGGAGGCAGTCGCGTCCTTGGCTGGGTCTCGAGCATCTCGCTGGTCGGTAAATAGCCTCCGTTGCTCTATCGCGCTGCTCCGCGTAATATACACGCTCAGCGAGACGCGAACTTCGCCAAAACAGCGCAGGGGGGCGGCTAAGAACCAGTGCCCCGTGCTATCTACGCGCCGGGCGTTTGGCGTTCTGCTCTTCAAGCAAGCGCACCTTCTCCTTCTCTTGCTTCAACCAAACACCGCCATGGACTCCGTCAAAGCAGCAATCACCAACGGCCTCCACTCGCTCAACTTGAGAGCAGCAGCTCCTTCGGCCCCCACCTTCCACCCCCTCGACCCTCTCTCCCCCGCCGAGATCTCGCTCACCTCCGCCACTATCCGAGCCCATCTCGCCGCCAACGCTCAAGTGCTCAAGTCGCACAAGTCGACCTACATCACCCTCATCGAGCCGGAGAAGTACGAGACGCTCGCCTACCTCGGAATCAGCACCTCCCCTTCGGACCCGACCCCCACACCCTCTGGCATCCTCCCTGCGCGCAAGGCTGAAAGCGCCGTCATCGACTCGGTGACTGGAGAGGTCTTCCTTTTCACTGTCCTCCTAAAGGATGGCAAGGGAACCGTTCTCGAGCAGGAGAAGCTCCCCGAGGGAGTTCAGCCTGGGATCACGATGGAGGAGCTCACGGAGTCGGAAGAGATTGTACGGGCCGACCCTAGGGTTCAGAAGCTGTGTGCGGAGGTCGGTGAGTAGCCTGGTTCTTATCGGTGCAGTATGGGAGCTGATCGGGCTTGCGAACGCAGGAATCACCCCGGAGCAGATCCTTTGCGATTGCTGGAGTGTCGGGTACGAGGATCGCTTTGGACCTGGACGTCGCTTGCAGCAGGCGTTCATGTATGCTCGTCTTGGGCGTGCGTGCCTTCCCTTGCGTTTCTTGCCGCCCGCGCTGACTCTGCCTTCGCAGCCGACGAGCACCTCTACGCTCACCCTCTCGACTTCAACTGCGTCGTTGACGCCAACGCCGGCGAGGTTCTCTACATCGGTGCGTCTCTCTCAGCTTTACCCAGGCTCGTCGCTGACATTCCTCACAGACTTCGCATCCCATCGCGTCGCCGCCAACGGAGCTCTCTCCGGCACGACCGTTCCTCACGATATCACCAAGGACTCTCTCGCCCAATCCGGTCGCGAGCGTATTCCTCCTCCCATTGAGCGGTTCAACTACCTCCCTGAGCTCCTCACCGAGGAGGCTGCGAAGGGCGGCAAGGAGTTCAGCCCTCGCGAAGGTCTCAAGCCTCTTCACCTCGTTCAGCCTGAGGGAGTCTCGTTCACGATGGACGGTAACCACCTCAAGTGGCAGAACTGGGACCTCCACATTGGCTTTAACTACCGCGACGGTCTCGTTCTCAACACCGTTCGTCCTTTTCGCATCTCGCTCGCTTTCGTGCTGACGCCTTCTCCGCTCGCAGGTCCAGTACTTTGACAAGGACGAAGGACGTCTCAGGCCCATTATGCACCGCATGTCTCTCGCCGAGATGGTCGTTCCTTACGCCAGC
Source organism: Glaciozyma antarctica PI12 (assembly GCA_002917775.1). Taxonomy (NCBI): domain Eukaryota; kingdom Fungi; phylum Basidiomycota; class Microbotryomycetes; order Kriegeriales; family Camptobasidiaceae; genus Glaciozyma; species Glaciozyma antarctica. The sequence continues at coordinate 1,088,131 of KZ627153.1, read as the reverse complement.
CCCGAGTGGCCCCACCCTCGCAAGTTTGCCTTCGACGTCGGGTTCGTCCCTTCTTCTCGCCTCTCTCGTGGCTCTCGCTGACCCCGGAATGAAGAGAGTACGGCCTTGGAATGATGGCGAACTCGCTGGAGCTGGGGTGCGACTGCCTCGGCGCCATTCACTACCTCGATGCGACGATGTCGGGCCACGACGGAGAGCCTACGATCCTCAAGAAGTGCATCTGTATCCACGAGGAGGACGATGGACTGCTATGGAAGGTACGCTGTCCTGCTCTCTGATTCAGAGCGAAGCTGATCCCCGATTCGCAGCACACCGACTTCAGGACTGGAGGTCGCGCGTACGCTGTTCGCTCTCGCAAGCTTGTGATTCAGATGGTCGTCACGGTTGCCAAGTCAGCTCTACCTCTCCAACCTCTTTTTCACAGCCACTAACGAGTTCGCTCCACAGCTACGAGTACCTCTTTGCCTGGTCTCTTCGCCTCGACGGCACCATGTGCGTCCTCCCTCTCATCCTCACTCACAACTCTCGCTGATGGTCTCCCTTCGCAGCGAGCTCGAGGTCAAGCTCACCGGTATCCTCAACATCTACACGATGGCCGAGGGCGAGTCTGCTGGCGCTTTTGGCACCGAGGTCGCTCCCCGCGTCATGGCGCACCACCACCAACGTACGCTCCTCTCTCCTGACTCACCCCTCTACCTCGCTAACGCTCTCGCAGACATCTTCTGCCTTCGCCTCGACTCGATGATCGATGGAGTCAACAACTCGGTCGTCGAGACCGAGATCCTCCCTATGGCTGAGCCCACCGGCTCCGATGCCAACTGGGCAGGAAACGGCTTTTACTCGACCAAGGAAGTTCTCAAGACTACTGGCGATGCTTCGCGTGGCGCGGATGTTGTCAAGGGACGCATGTGGACGATCGTCAACGAGGATAAGAAGCACTATGCGAGCAAGGCGCCTGTTGGATTCAAGGTGCGCTCTTTCGCTGCAGGGCGCTTGCGATGAATGCTGACGATGTGGTGCAGATCATGTGCTCTGCGATGATTCCCCTGCTCGCGAAGGAGGATTCTCTCGTCGGTCGTCGCGCGCCTTTCGCCAAGAAGAACATGTGGGTCACACCCTACGAGGAGGACAAGCTCTACCCGTACGTTTCTCCCTCCCTCGCTCACCGACGAAGACTGACGGTCCTCACAGCGCCGGAAAGTTTACGACTCAGACGCTCGTCGCGCCCGAGGATTCGCTCGAGGGATGGATGAAGGGGGACAAGCCTATTCGGCAGAAGGACATCGTTTCCTGGGTCACTTTCGGCGTCACGCACCTTCCTCGACCCGAGGACTTCCCCGTCATGCCTTACGAGCACATTAGCTTCACTCTCAAGCCAGGTTCGCCCTTTCCTTTGCTCTGGGATGAGGTGGAAGCTGACGATGAGCGCGCAGTTGGATTCTTCCGCCAGAACCCGTCGCTGGATGTGCCCGAGAGCAAGGATTCGAGGAGTGTGGCGGCGTTGGGGTCTGTCGCTGGGGAGGCGGCGAAGAAGAGTTGCTGCGCTTAGAGTCGTTGATGGGTTGGTCGGGTAGTCTGTTTGGGAATGCACTATGTATTGCAGTATTGTTACAGCGGCTATTTTTGCACGAAAGATTCGAAAGAAAACCGTCGTCGTGCGTCGGAGGACTTCAGCCCAATTGCTTCTGCGGCTTTTGCTCACGCTTCTCGCCCGTAGCTCTCGCACCAAACCTTCTACTCTGGGTACGCCCCGTCTCCCAGTCGCTCAACGACGCGAAGGGTGGCGTAGCGGTTCTGGAAGATTGAGGCGCCGAAAGTGAGAGGGCTAGCTAGCTTCAAAATGTGTGGGATAATTTCGGTGGGGAGGGAATGGATCGTCGCCATGTCGGCGGCGGCGGGAGCTGGGAAGGGGAGGGGTCGTGAGCGGGGAGCTGCCGAAGGCTGCCGACGAGTGAGGAGACTGGAGTTAGCACTGCCCTCCGCCCTTCCAGCCCTCCGAGCCTCGCTCACCTGAAGTACCAGGAGAGTAGTGACCGCAATAGATCTGGTGCGAGGAGCTGAGCTGGCGAGTGCAGGTGCCACGTCGTTCGAGTCGGTGAGCTGAGCTGTAGGAGAGACGCTGGAGTCAGCACCGCACTCTCAGGCTCTACACGCTTCGTACGGGAGCTTACCTCAAGTCCAGAGCGGGAAGCTAATAACAGAGGCAGCTTCCACGAGAGAGCGGGAACAAACCAGCGGAGGCCGCCCGAATCGCCGTCCCTCCTCCCAGCTCCCCCGACCGCCCTAACCTCGGGTGGAACGGTGCCAGCATGCTCCTCAATCCCTCCGCCCTCTCCATCGACCTGAACGCGCTCCTCCAGTTTGTCGTCCACGATCCGTTCGTTCAGCAGCTCGTCAACTCGTCCTCCAACAATTTCTTCGAGCCGGTCAAGACTCCGCAAGGCATTCGGATCGGCGTACGAGCAAAGGGCGGCAGCTGGGATCTTTTGCCGGTGGATTGGCGCGCGTACTTTGATGGCGTGGAGCTGGGGGCACGGCGGGAGGTGCTGAAGGACCTCGCGGATGGGACGAGCAGGGTGCGTTCGTGCTGGCGAGCCGGGAACGAGACAGCTAACACTCTGTGGCTGCAGCCCGAGTTCCCAGCTACCCTCCGTGCTTTCCTCGACTCGTGCCGCGCCCTCTCCTTCGACCGCACCTGCTCCTCCATCCCAATCCTTTCCCATCCTCCCCGCGACTCTCCTCCCCCGCCGATTCCGACCACTATCCCTAGCTACGTCGCCGATGCGAAGGGGGAGCTCTTGACGCCGGGGAAAGCACACTGCACGCCGAAGAAGCTCCACGAGGTTGTGCAGTTCTCCTCCCTCGTCTCCGACCTGTGCGCCTCCCCCTCTCCACCAACGCACGCCGTGGACGTCGGCTCAGGACGCGTAAGGCACCTCCATTTCCTCTGCAGCCCGCCGCTGATCTGCTTCTTTCTCGCAGGCCCACCTCTCTCGCACTCTCGCCTCCTCGCCGCTCTCGCTCCAAGTTCTCGCACTCGACTGGTCACCAACCCTCACCTCTAGCGCCGAGCGACTCGATTCGGTCAAGTCTGAGCATATCGACGGTGGATCCCTCACCCACCGAACGAGCAACCTGGACGCCGAAGGTATCGCACGGGTGATGCACGAGTGGCCAGGCGAGGCTCCAGCGATCCTACTCGCACTACACGCCTGCGGGGACCTCACTATCGACGCGCTCAAAGCATTCATTGTCTCTCCCAGTCGTCACCAGCTCGTCGCTGTAGGCTGCTGCTACAACATTCAAACCCCCTCCCGTTCGTCCCTCCCCTCACTGACCTTATCCCTCGCTAACCCCATCGCAGTCTTCCCACTCTCGACCCTTTTCCCCACCACCGCCTCCATCAACAAACTTCACCTCATGCTCTCCCCCCACTCTCCTCCCACTTGGCACCTCTCTCCGCAGTCTACCGCCGCCATCTCCTCCTCCCTCGCCAAACTCATCTACAGAGCCCGGTTCAACGCCGAAGTCCAAGCCGCCTCTCCTACCCTCCTCGCACCGACCGACAAGCTCCGCGTCGGCCGGATCCCAGACTGCGTCTCCTACGCCGATTATCGCGCGCGGGCGATCATCAAGTTTGGTGAGGTAGCGGAGGTCGAACTGGAGAGAGGTGAGGAGGGGTGGGAGGAGGCAAAGTGGAGGCTGCAGTTGTTTTGGACGGTGAGGAGCTGGGTTGGGCCGGTGGTGGAGAGCCTCGTGGTGCTGGATCGGTGGGCTTTCGTGGTGGAGGGATTGGAGGAGGGACGGAGGGTGGAGCTGGTGAATTTGTTTGAGCAGGGGACGGGGAGCTTGCGGAATTTAGCGATCGTTGTGCGCTAGGGACTGCGCGCTGGGTGTGGCGGTACTGCTCTCGAGGTGCAGTTTCGCGACTCGGCGCGTACGGTAATAACGATACTTCTCACTCTGTCCATCTAGCAGAACTCCACCACAATCCCCCTCTCCTCACACCACCGCCTCAGCTCCTCTCCGTCCTCCTCCCACGTCTCGTCTCCCCACCCCCCCTCCTTCACGAACGCTACCTCCTCCACCCCCTCTCGCCCTCTCAAGACCCTCCCGACCCACACAACTTCCCTCGCGGCCCCCTCCATCTCCAACCTCCTCACCCGCGGCACCGCTTCCAAGAACCCCTCGCACGCGCTCTCCATCCCGCCCAGCGGGTGAAACCTAAATACCTCCAGCGAGGTACAGCCGTACAGCAGGGGTGTCCAGAGAGGGAGGAGGGCGGTGAGGTCGTAGGTCGTTAGAGCGAGGGAGCGGAGGGTCGGAGCGAGGGAAGGGAATGTGGAAAGGAGGAGAGGGTGGTGTGGGGAGGAAGTGGAGAGGTGGAGAGAGAGGGAGGTTAGGGAGGGAGTGAGGAGGGAGAGGAGGAGGGAGGGTGAGTAGGAGCGGAGGTGGAGGGAGAGGGAGGTTAGGATGAATGGGAGGGGAGGGGAGGGAAGGGGGTGAGAGGAGAGGAGGGTGAGGGATTTGAGATCTGAGAGGGAGTTAGCGGGAAGAGGGGGAGGGAGGGAAGGAGGACGCACTGGACAATGAGGGCTGCGCGAAGGTGTCGGGGTCGAAGGGAGGTGCCGATGCCGAGATACCGTGCTCAATCAGCTGGATTTCTTGCATGCCTTCTCCGCATCGCCTGAGCACCTCGCCTATCCGCTCTCGTACACCCGTTTCGCCTTCGATCTGAAAACGCAGCGTCCTGACGGCGTACATCCCCAGCAGCTCGCTCGCGAGGAGCGCCTCCGTCGCCGCACGACTGGTGAGAGTGACGTCGGCCCAGAGAAGCGATTGAGCGGGTGCCGTCCATAGTATTGATACGAGCGCAAGATGGCGCAGCTGCGTTGCGCGCGGGGGGGAGGAGGGTGGCGGGAGGGAGAGGACGAGAATGCGGAGGAGCAGCTCGATTGGGAGGCGGTGGATGGGTGCACGCGGGGGAGTCAAAGGGTTCAGATTTAAGTGATAGGGTCTGGGAGACAAGAGTCAGTAAGTAAGGCGTCTGCAAGGGAGGCCAGTCGCGTGCTGAGAGCATCTCTCCATCACGCCAATTGACGGACACAACGCGTCCACAAGCGCTTTTCGACGGGCAGGTAGGAGACCCACCTGTACATTGAATACACGGGCTGCACGGCAGTCTCCTCTCCTCTCGTCGTCTATCTGTCGTGCGTCTCTGACGAGGCGCCGACGCGCTGAAGTCGGGCTGAGACTGCCGAACGGTGAAGCGACGGCGCTTGAAGTGGACCAGTCGCAGGGCTTCTAGCTGAAATACGTGCCGAGAGAGCAGAGTCGTGACGAGAGGCAAAGGAGGCGAAAGGCAAAGGAGGAGGGAGCAAGCCTCCTCACCGTCGATCACTTGGAACTTCGCTGAGTCGACTTCCTCGGACTTGGCTGCGCTCCGATCTCGTATCTCCCTCCCCACTATCTCTTCTCGAAGTACTAGAGAGCACTGACCTCTGCTATTACACCCCTCTGCGGCCCGTTCCGGACGATGTTGTGGCCTCCCTTACAGTATGCGCGGCGACTTCCCAGCCTCCCTCGCAAGTGCTCCCTTCCTGATCTATTCTCTTCTCCGTATATTCGCTACTCGGCGTGCTCGAAATCAGGACGACAGTTCTTCCCGCTGTGACGAGGCACACAGCCTGGAGCGACGCAGCGAAATCAGGGCCGAGAGAAGGGGATGATGCGGGCGTGGGGAAGAGGGTGGATACTGCCGTCGTTTGTTCCGTGCATCATTGAGAGGGAGCGAATACGTGTGAGGCAAGGAGATGGAGACGCCAACTGGTGGACGGTCATATGAAGCAGGTGGAGCGAGGGAAGAGGCGGGTGCGCGAGCGAGAGAGGAAACGAGCAGTGGAGAGAACCCTCGAGAGAAATTTGGAGAAGCAGTGCATTTGGTCAAGGGCTTGACCGCTTGACTGGGGAGAAGCATGTGAACGAGCGTAGGCGGAGAGAAAGAACGAAGCACCGCGTACGCGCGATTCCTATCCCGCGCTGCTCAGAGCAGAAGGTCGATCACCAGCTAGAGAAAGCTTCTGACGGAGCGAGAGAACTGGGAGAATCACTGTACCCTTAAACTGGGCAGTCCAGGAGCAGCGCGAGCGACGTGATCGGCTGGAGAGAGGATGCGGCAGAGAGAGGGTCAAGCTCAAGCCGGCGTACGTTCGCTGAAGTCAACCATACCTCAAAGTCGTGCTTCCTCGGGAGCAGCAGAGTTCAGCAGAAAGTTCGTCGAGGGAAGCTCTAACGCTCGCCTGAAGCAGCAACCGATCCGGCCGAAGTGCTTCCCCCGCAAACTCGCAAACCGAGCAGCTGATATAGTTCAAAGGAACTGCACGCAGGTGCGCACGCAAGCTGTCTGCGCCGCTCGTTGCTGTCGAAGGCCAGCTTCGAAGAAGGCGGAGCATCTAGAGCAGACTCCCTCGGGGATTCAAACGCGGTCGCTTCCGCAGATTCGTGCAAATGCTGCAGTACTCCTGCCGTAGGTGCCGTGCAGGCGAGGGAGAGGCCGGAGGCCGGCGAGCGAGCGTTCGAGAGACTCTGAGCTGGAACGCGAGCACTGGCTCCAACGCAGAGTCGAGCCGCCAGTCGCAGACCAGAGGATCTGCGCGAGAGCAGTCCCAACCTGTCTTCACTCGTCCCAACCTTTACGTCTGTTGTCCGCCTGCGTTAGCTCCTTCCCGTCCCTCCCTCCCTCATTCAATCGACTCGCACCTCCCGACCAGCTGTCCCCGAGTTCGCCTTCTCGCCATGTCACTGTCGGGAGTCCATGGGAGCCTTCCTGTACGTAGCGCAGGCGCGGTCGACGTGTTCCAAGTCGAGCTGGTGGAGGAAGAGAGGTCAAGGCGATATTCTGCGCTGGAGCGGCTCTTTCGCCTTCCGCTCGTCTCGTGGAAGCTGCTGCTGTGCGCTCCCACTTTGGACCCTGTGGGAGCTCCCTTACGACCTGTGTCGCGTCTGGAAGTGCGGCACTGACTCCTCCAGCTCAGCTCACCGAACGACGTGGTCGCCCTCACCAGCTCCAGCTCAGGTCCTCATACGGCCGGATCTACCGCGGTACCTACTGCCCCGGTACTCAAGGTGAGCGAGTCTCAGAGCGCTTGGTGAGCGGAGAGTGGTGCTGACTCCAGTCTCTCCGCTCCCAGCTCACGACCGCCTCCGCTCCCCAGCTCCCGCCCCTCGCTATGCCAACAATCCAATCCCTCCCTTCTGAAGTCATCTTTCACATTCTCCGCCTCGCCCACTGTCGCCCTCCCCCCCGGATGGATCCTCAAGATCCGGTACACGCCCCTTACCGCCACCGCCCTCGTCTGCCGCAGCTGGCGCGCACTCTCCCAGCAGCTGCTTTGGGAGGAAGGCACATGCTCGCAGCTTGGCAGGTGGCGTGGTTCCTTGCGGGGACCGCTTCGACGGGTTGTGCGACGACGGCGCTGGAGCTTTGGGTAATCGGAGGTATCGAAGCTGCCGCCGTTGCTCGGGTGATCCACGCGTGCCCTGGTCTTCAAACGCTGAGTCTCTGCCTGTTCCACTGGCTTCCAGCTGCGATCCTATCTGCGCCTGAGCTTAGCGGTGAGTCCCCTGCTGCCTCGGGAACCGTCGGCGCTGATTCGTCTCCCCGCACAGCTTTAACGAGCCTCCAGATCAAAGGCAGCATCATCACTCAGGCTATCGTCCCACCCACGATCCCCTTCACCCTCTCGCACCTCACATCTTCCACTTCAACTTCGACACTGGAGCTTGGCCAGTTACCGTCCCCTTCCAGTCGACACTCGTCTCGCTCGACCTCTCCTGCACCACCACCACTCTGAACGCCATCCTCCCGCAGCTAAACGCCCTCGCTCCAAATCTCATCTCCCTTGCACTCAAAGTGCTCCTCATCTCTCCCATCTACCCCTATCGGCCCTTCCTTGAGCGCTGCGGCGCCTTGCACCACCTCCGAGTCGACGACACTCTTACGCCAGGCGCGGAAGGCGGGACTACCGCTGTTGAATGGATCCCCGCCTCTCTCGAAACCTGGACGATATCATCCTCGTTCGACTTCCCCCGACAACTCGCGCTTCTTCGAGCCAACCTCGCCGCGCTGTCCAAGCTACGCGTGATGGCCTTTCTTTCGATAGGCGCGGAGAAGGCAAGGTTGGAGAGAGGGTGAGCCGAACTGGAGAAGGAGTGTGAGAATCGAGGGATTAGGCTGGTCTTCAAGGGGGTGGATTGACGAGGGAGAGGGGAGCATTCAAGGTGAGTGCTGATGCGGGGAGCGAACGGCTGAGCTGACTTGTACGTGGATTCTGACCAGGTTGGCTGGGCCGAGACGCTGATGGAGATGTGGTCGTAGCTGGTTGCTCGCAAACGAGACGTTGTGCCGTGGACGACATCGGTCTGCACTTCTCCCCCTGCTCCCCGTGTGCTGCTTTTTGCCGCCGAAGCTCGCAGGTCTGCTTCCTACTTCAGCTGTTGGGCGGCAGTTTCTACTCCCGAGTGCCGGCGTTGGCAGCACAATCGTTGGCACTGGAAGTTCCTGCTCGCACGACTCTCTCAAAGATACACTCAATCTTGAGGAGACGGATCGGCTTCCAAGCGCACCGCACCATCTCTCTCAGAACCGAGTACCTCATTCTCGCCATGCCTACAAATCTCCAATCACCTACGCCTTCGCCATGCGCGACACCGCCTGACTCACGGTCTCCTCCCCAAACTCCCCAGCAACCTCCTCCAACACGAGTTTCCTAAGCACCATCGTCTCCTCGCTGAACCGTCCCGCCTTCGCACCGCCGCCCGCCCGCTTCTCCGCCGCCATGCGCGCCACATTGAGGCTCTTAATCGCCTGCTGCTCCTCCTCGATCGTGTTCTTGGTGACGAAATCCTGCGTGACGACGGCGAAGAGGTTTCGGATGAGCTGGACGAGGGCGGGGAGCTGGGGAGGGTTCGTCGCGGCGAAGAGGAGGAATTTGAGGAGCGGCGTGGTGAGTTCGTCGGTGAGCTCGCGAGGAATGTGGAGAGGGATTGGTGAGGAGGAAGGGTCGTCGGAGGCGAAGAGGGAGAAGGCGTGCGGGGGACGAGGACGAGCCCAGCTGTAGGGGATGGCGCGGGCTTGACGAGTGAGGCGAGGGTTTGGGACGAGATGGTTTTTGGCGGGACTGGAATAAAGAAGATCGTGATAATCAGCGAGGACAACGGCATCGAGGAAAGAACGGCACGCACGAATTGCCTGCGAAGGTCCCTCCGAGCTGTGCGAGCAAGCCGAACGCGATTCCGACTTGAAGCCTCGGGGGTTCGTTCCAGAGCTGCTCTAACGTCGGGAGTGCGACAATAATCTCCTGCTTCGACATATCGAACGCCTTCGAGAGCTGCTCAACCAACGCTCCTTCTGCGAAGTGGACCTCTGGTGACCGGTCTGCGATGAGCTCGACGGCGGGGGCCAACCTCGCCAAGAAAATACCAACTTCCTTTGCGGTGCGAGTCGAAAGAGCGGCATCTCGGGCGTCCGACGTGAGCTTCGTGAGCAGCTCGTCGCGGGTGCCAATGATGAGAGGACGGCCGACGTTGTCGAGGAGCGACCAAGCGGAGTGGTTCGTGCTGTTGAAGTTGAGGATGCTGGCGAGAAAAGGATTATTCGTTGCGGAGGAAGCGGTGGCGGTAGGTAGGGAGGGGATAGAGTTGTTCGAGGGGTGGACGGAAGTGAGGACGCTCGAAGCGAGCTCTTGACCGCAGATTGACTTGTGCGATTTCCACGCCTTTTTCTGGCAATCTCTGCGAGGTATTGTCGCCGAGATCAGTAGCTGTACTCGACGGGAGGCCCGAACCGTACTTAAAGCCGTAAGTGACCTTCCTGCCGACGGTCGAGCACTTGCTGCAGTGAAGCATCTTCGCAGTGGGATTGGATTGACGTCGCTGGAGCACTGTAAAGCTCTCATCAGCAGTGCAAAACTTTACGCTAACGTACTCAAAACGAACCTGTGGAGTTGCAGAGGTCGCAGACCTGGTCGGACGCGAGTAGGTCTCGCACAGCTGGGTCAACCTTGGTCGGCCTTCCGTACGCCTTGTCCATCTTGATAAGCTCCGCTTCGCGACCATCCTGGAATCACGGGTTCGCGCGTTATCACTCCAGCAGCAAAAGTGCTCACAAGCTGCGACAGGACGGCGAGGGAGAAGGCGGCGAGGAATCGGTGACGAAGAAGGATCTCGCCCTCTTAGATGATGCGCTTCGCTCGAGACCTCGGAAAGTCCTCCACCATAATCCAGCCGTGCGCCTTCTCGGCGACGATGTTGCGGAGGACAGGGTAGTTGTCCTCCGAGTGCTCGAGGAGGAAGTGACTGACGATGGCGAACAGAGAGGTTCCGTCGTCGGCAAGGAGACCTTTGAGCGTGATCTCCGGGCAGAGGGCGCGACCTGTAGTTACCGTGTCGGTCCCGATCTTGAGCTCGTGAACTGCCGTTTTGAGCGCATTGAAGAACGTGTTCTCGCGATCCGACTTGGAGAGCTGCTTCCAACGAGCTTCGTGATCAAATCCTCCGACCTTGCCGAACTCGAAGATGCTCCTGATCGTTCCCGAGATCTTGAAGAGGTAGTGCCGGTAGCTGACTAGGTTCTTAATCGCCTCCTCGTGAAGAGCGTCGGCGAGGATGGCGGGAGTGTGAGCGGTGCGCGGTCCAGAGGGCGAGAGGAGGGTCTCCATAGTCCGCTCCATGTATCGGTTTCATCCCTTGATGTCGGAGATGTGGTCTGGGGGGCTGAGGAAGGAAGAAGGGATTCGGCGACGAGCGCGACATGGCTGGGTCAGGCGGTGGCGTCAGCAGCGCCTGGTCTCCCCTGAGATGAGGGAAGACTTGATGCCGCTTACGCTAGCAGCATATTCGAGCAGAAGGAGGGAGAGAAGGACAAAGGGAAAAGTTTGATCACCTGCACAGGCGTTCGGGCGCACCGTCCTCCCTTCGCCAAATTCCACCTCGGGAGGAGATCTGCTTTCGCCTAAACTAACCTGGTGGTGCTCGCTTAATATTCTTGTTCCAGCTGCATCTGCTACACTGCTCGCCGTCGCAGCCTCTCTCCAGCGCGCGTACTGCGGTGGATCTCGTCCCTCTCGTCCCTCCCCGCCTCCCCCATCCCGCCATTTGCGTCCTCCTTTACAATTTTATGCAGTGCGCTAATAGCTTCTTGATTCGAGCCAGCAGTGTTGCGAAGAAGGAGGGACGAGATCCAGTAGCGAGGGCGAGCGAGGCTTGCGAAGGTCGAGTGGCGGTTGCGAAGGCTGGTTGACGGGTGCAAAGTTCGATTGGGGCAGAGGTGGAAAAGGTTGTAGATGAGGCATAGGGTGAGGTGGCGACGGTGTTGAGGAGTTGACTACTCCGAATGGTAGGCAAGGAACGGCTGGACGCGCCTTTGCCACCGTTTGGGGACAGCTTCCCCTCCAACGTCGCTTTACTCTTCCTTGAACGCCCTCAACGTGAAACGCTGCTTGCACCGGAAGACTGAGGACGAACCAGCTCCTGCTCCGCGGAACAAATTGTGAGTCTTCGCCGCACTTTCGTTCCCCCCACCAATCCGTCTCCTCCATGTCTCCAAATTCTCTTTCCCAGCAAGCCGAGCTCCCCGAATCTCCCAGCAGCGGCAAGCCCCGTCGCTCCATCTTTCGCAGCACGCTCGACTTCTTCGGCGCGATCATCCGAACCTCTTTCATCCTCACAAGCCTAAGCGTCCTCGCCGCCTCAGCCTGGACCCTCCACGCACTCCTCTACCCCTTCTCTCTCTTCCAGCCCTCTCAGCGCGATCTCTCAAAGCTCGGTGCGTCGCACTCCGCCTCCCGAGGGCCGAAGCTGAGGATCGGAGAGCAGGAGCGCGCGAGCGGGATTCTCCCGCACGAGAACTCATCTACCCCGCTCTGGGAAACCTCAGCGCGTCTGTCGCCGAGCTGCGCGAGGCTATTGAGGACTTTGTTTTCAATCTCGTCGTTACGATCCTCTCGCTTTGCCTCGCAGCGGTCTTTTTGGCGATACATGCGGTGTCGGTGTTGGAGCCTTCGAAGAAGCGGGGGAATTCGGGGAGAGCGAAGGAACAGAGTGAGTCTCGAAGCGGGTGGAGAAGGCTAGAGCTGATGTGGAATGGGAGCGCAGAAGGTCATCGGAGCCGCTCGACGGCCGAAGCAGGAGAGAGCAGATGAGCGAAGCGGAGGGGAAATCTGGGAACAGATGCTGGCAGGAGCTGAGTTGAGAAGCGCGACGGCGACGATGAGAAGGCAGCGAGAGCGTAATCTGCGTTGCGAGAGCTGGTTCTACTCGGAAGGACGGGATGCTTGGTCTCCTCTCTGCTTCGCTCGGAAGGTTGGGTCAGCGCCGATACTCCTGCTCGAACAACTTGAAAACTTGAAAACGAAGCTCACCTGGCACCCCCGAGGACCCTCGCAGGGAGCCTGCACAAGCTCAAGCTTCCCCCGTCCCTCTCGTCTCCCAGCTCAGGTCTTCCCGTTCCACCACGACACTCCCAGCCGCAAGCACAAGTTTGACCTTCTTCCCCAGCCAGGCTGCTCGTCTCCCTCTCCAATAAATCGGCTTCCTCGTGCGATGCGGAGGGGAGCTGCCGAGCGAAGCTCAAGTCCAGTCGTGACGCACCAGAGAGAGGAAGGCGCCGCGCGCATCGAAGCAGCAGGAGCACAAAAGCTTCGTCTTGCTTCCCGCGAGCGAGAACGGAGTCGAAGACATCGCAAGGGGGAGTGTCGGTGGAGAGGGCTGCCGTTGGACATTGCTGCCGTTGGACCGAGGAGAGATCGAGGGGGGGTCGCGGCGGTGGTCGATTCCTTGTTAAGGGATCTACTAGGCTTGCTGTGCTGCGGCGGTAGGGGGGCGGGGAGGCAGCGGACCTGAGCGGAGCGGGGGAGGGGCGACGATGAGCTTGCTTTGGCGGGAGCTCCTGTGAACGCTTCTTGGGTGATTGCGGTGTTGGCTAGGCGGCGGCAGGAAGAGCGTTCGAAGGATCGCTAGACAGGCGTTGCAGCAAGCTGATGGAGGGAGCTGGCGGGGGAGCTGATCCTCTCGAGTCTCTTGACGTCCTGCCTCTCGCTCGTCGAGGTCAATCCGGCACTGGCTACGATCCACTCCCTCCCACCAGAGCTACTCTGCAGGATCCTTGAGCTCTGCACCGAGGGCTACTCCCTCAGCTCTCCCATCGCCCTCTCGAACCGCTACACCTTCCTCCGATCCGCCTCCCTCGTCTCCCGATCCTGGCAAGCACCATCGCAAAGCGTTCTCTGGAGCGCCGTACGGATCTACAAACGGACGACGGCGCAGAAGTGGCTGGCATGCCGCGTGACGGGCGTGTATGGGACGCGGTATCTTGAGCTGGGGGGAGTTCACTCGAAGAACGAGGGAGTGAGCGCGGCGCTGGCTGGGAGGATTGTAGCGCGGTGTGTGGGAGTGCAGGAGCTCCGGCTCTGTGACTTTGGGAGGCTGAGCGCCAAGGTGTTGCAGAGTGAGAGCCTGGCAGGTGCGTCTCCAGTCCTGTCTCCTCAAGTGAAGCTGACGACGACGACGAACGCAGGTCTCCGCACGCTGGTGGTCCTCACCAAGTTCCCAGACTCCCCCTCGACTCTCTCCGCGCTCCAGCTGCCCTTCCGACTTTGCACTCTCCGCCTCTACAACAGATCCTACGACCCAACCCTCCTCACAACCCTCTTCCTTTCCTCCCGCAACTCCCTCACCACTCTCGACCTCTCTCTTAACCCTTCCACCCGTCCCTACTCCGCCCTCCTCTCCTCTCTCTCCGTCGTCGCTCCTACCCTCCAGCATCTCCACCTCAACCACCGACCTCCCCCCGCCCTCATCTCTCAACTCGCCCACTGCACCTCCCTCGACTCCCTCGAATGCCACTCCTCAGTTCCCCTGGCAGACGTTCTCGACATCCTCCCTCACCCTCTTCGCCATCTCACGCTTCACCTCGAGTACAACCTCTCGGAAGTCGTCAAGGTCCTGGCGCCGCGGTTAAGGAAGCCAGCGGGGCGGGGGACGGGCGGAAGTTTGGAGAGGCTGGAGGTTCTCGAGGTGCAGGGGTGTAGCAGAAGGACGTTCTGGTTGTTCAAGATGGAGCAGGGGCTGGAGGAATGGGAGGCGGAGGGAGTTGATGTGCGGCTGGATGAGGTTGGGGAGGGAGGAGGTGAGTATGTTTGGAGAGGATAAAGGGAGGAAGCTGATGGAGTGGCGGGCAGTGTATGGTCTTGTGGATCGGTCGTTGTAGGGGGAAGAATGGCGACGATGTGATCGCTCGCGCGTTTGCCGGATGCTGTTCGTTCTCTGGAGCTCGCGATGCGCTCATCTTACGAGGGACTTCCGCTTCCCTGAAGTACGCTTGCCTTCCCGAGGCTTGTGCAATGCTCCCCCTCCAGCTTTCATCCAGCTCCGTTCCTCGAGCGCGCAGTACGCAGCAGCACTTTGTGGGTAGGCGAGGTGGGTGGCGGGGATTTATCGAGCGCTACTCCATTGAGAAGCACGATCTTCTGTCTCTCGGGGATGCGTCGCGGGGAGACGAGAAGTTCTGAAATGTCGAGTTCGGCAGCGAGAACGCTGACCCGTGCTCTCGTGAGATCTCTGCTGTGCGCATCGCCTGCCTGCTTTGTCCAGCTTCTCGTCTGAAGCCTGCTTTTCTTCTTCGCTCGCAGAGCTGAGAGAAGGCCCGAAACGAAAACGCTGAGGCCTCGCTCAGCGCGGGCCAACACGGGCCCTTGTCGAATCTCCTCTCTTTCGCTTCTCCCACTCGCCTCAAGCTACTTGCGGTGACTCGAGGCTCACAGGAGTCATCCCAGGCAGGTACGCGATTACCCAAACTATCCGGAGGAGCACCGCAGCTCACGAAACGCAGACACGTCGACCTCCTCCCTCTCATGGCGACCATCAGCTCTCTCGCCCACGAAACCCTCTCCCACATCCTCGAGCTCGCCTCCGACTACCCTCCCTACCACCTCCACGTCGACCCTTGGGCTGGCCTCGCGGCACGCAACACCGTGCTCAAGAAGTGCGCCCTCGTCTGCTCGACCTGGAGAGACGCGGCGCTGCCGCTGCTGTACAGGATCGTCAGCATTGGTACGGAGGCGTCTGCGGAGTCTTTCTGCGAGAGTAGGAGCAAGGAGGGGTTGCAGACACGGGATCTCGAGCTTCACTGGGGATTGAGGTACAATGGGCGGGGGTTCAGGTCCGCCTTCGCGCAGGAGCTACTGGAGGGATGCGAAGGTCTTCAGAGGATGCACATTTCGGCCAAGTCCTTCAACAGGTTGCCGACAGGCGACCCGACGACCTATTTGCCACGCACGCTCGTGAGAAGACGGGTTTGGCAGGCCATCGCGCTGACACTTCCTCCCTTCGCAGACATAGACATGCCCACCTCTGCCGAAGAAACCGATCCTGAATTTGATAGCGAGACTCGCATTCCCTTCAAGCTCACCTCCCTCGAACTCTCCGGACCCATCCCTCCTGCAATCCTCGGCGCCGTCCTCGCCCCGGCCGCCGAATCCCTCGAGCTTCTCATTCTGGACGCCTACATTGACTTCCCTCGCAAATCTCTCCAGCTACTCGGCCTCATTGTTTCGACTCTTCCCCGCCTCGCGATCGGACGTCAATACCTCGCTTTCAGCTACCTCGAGGCCCTCCTCAACGCGTGCACCAACCTCTTCGAACTTCATTGCCACAATATCACCATCATCGAGCTCACTACCGGCCTTTCACTCTTGAAATCGAAGCTCGAATCGCTTTCGATCGAGGAGGCGCCGCGCACGCAGGACTGGGAGACGATCGGGAAGGACCTTCTGGCGATGCTCGAGGTGCCGGCGCTGGAAAACTTGGAAATTTTGAAGCTTGGGGAGCAGTACGCGGAGGCGATCGAGTCGGTGAAGAAGGTTTGCGAGGCGAAGGGGATTCGCTTAACGGTGGGGAGCTGGAGGAGCTGAGGTTGAGGTGGGGAGGCTGGGTGTAGGGAGCTTAGGAGAGGCGCTTGCTATAAAGTTATGTGCTCTCAGTATCAACATATACCGGCTCGTGAGTAACGGGACAAGGAGAAGAGGAATACGAAAACTTGGACCTCGGCAGCGAGGTCGCCTCCTGCTCTTCTCGTTCCTCACTCGTTTCTCTTTCTCCCCTACCTCAGCCTCTTCAAAGAGACTCCAATACTCGATCATCGTCTTCAGCGACTTTTCGGCGTGCTCTCAGGACGCGACGGAGCGCTCGGACCCTCTCCCCCGTGTTGAGCGCGGGTCTATCCCTTCTCTCTTCTCCTCCTCTCCTCCTCTCCTCAACTTGCCTTCCTCAACCATGCATCCAGGCCCGTCTAACTTAGGCGTGAACACCTCCTTGCAAGCCTGCTTCACTTGCGGCTCTCCTCCGTCCTTCCTGGCCGCCTTCCTCCCCTCCGCCAACGCAGGCCGTCCTCTGCCCGCCGACCTCTTTCAAGCCGCGCCCTCTCCATTACCCACAGCAGCTCCCGTATTCGACGGCGCTCTATCCTCAGCATTCCCCTGGCTCGCAAGTCGCACCCTATCCCCCTCAACCTCGATCCCACCTCCTCCGACGCGCGCTCCTCCTCCGCGAGGAATTATTCCGACAGCAACTCATCCTCCAGCCTCAGCTTACTTCCCGAAGTTGCCAAAAAGGACAGCACATCCAACAGCGAGGCGGACTGAGGTGGTGCAGCGGCGAGAGGTCCTGGGAGAGCGCGGGTCTCAAGTGAGGGAGATTGTTGAGGTGCGGCAGGTACAGGAGCTCTGGAAGGGTGAGGTTATCTTCATATTAGTCGATCAGAAGCTGATGAGAGTCCTGCACAACAGGGTGGGACACGACGACCGGAACTAGCTACGTTACGGCGTTCGTCCCTTCTCGAATTCCCCCCTCGGACGCTGCGCTTATCCCCTCCCCTCGTACAGTACCAGCGATGTCCCTGTTGCAATCACCGTCTTTACGACTTTTGGCGAATCTCCGAACGCTGTCGACGGCGGAACCACCACAATCACCGAGTACAAGGGTGCGGATACGGTCCACGTCCTCGGCCCCTCGTACCTCACGATCACCTTTTACCCAACTACGACTAGCTACAGGACTTCAACAGTCAGGGTACCGACAACGACGAGGACCAAGACGAAGGATCCTAACCCACCTGCGACTGCGACAGTCTGTGCTTCGGGCGCTGCGAGCGTCAAAGGCGGAACGGGACTTGCGCCAACACACGATCAGAGTATCACTCTTTGTGATTCGCCTACCGTTTCTACGGAGAGCTACGAGCTGATTCGCCATATCGACGCAGACGTGATCGCGATTTGTGCGTCCTCGCTCGCTTCGCTCCTGCTACGCTGCGACGTAGCTGACTCCTCCTTCGCTCAGATATTGTCGGGATCGCAATCGGGTGGAACCTATTCGGCATTCGAGACCTCATCTACCCGTTCAAGATGCTCGTCTGCTCGTGGCACGAAATGGGGTGAATCCCGCGCCTTCGCATTCCGCGCCCTCCATTGACGACCGATTCGCAGGCACGTTCTCGGCTGCATGTGCTTCAACGTCCCAATCAAGGACGTCTGCATTGATCCGCTCATAGGTGGGAGAACGCTGCCCATCGACGAGGGTCCACTTCCGTGAGTCGTGCAGGTCCTCCCGCTCCCAGTCGCTCGTTCGCTGATCGTTTTTCGCAGCGTGGCGGCTTTGCCGCTGGGCTACCTCTTCAATATCATTATAGGGGGACTTCTGACGTTCTGCGGCTTCAACATCCTCGCGAGCAAGATCGCCTCGTTCGTACGCAATATCTCCCGAAGCCGCTTGGGAAGACCGCTGAGGTTGATCTTTTCAGCTCATTGGACTCTGCTGGGTCTGCATTCTCGTCTGGGGGAACGGCGTACCGACTCGGGTGTTGACCGTCGTCGCGGCTGGGTTGATGGTGCGTGGTTCGCGGGTCTCGCTGCGAGCGATCGACTGACTGAGCTTGTGTAGGTCGGCCTTTGGTCCGCGATCTCGCAACGCCCTTCGAGGGACGAAATCGCTGACGGCTCGCTCTTCGCAGGTTCGCTGCTCATGCTGCGGGACTCCGGTTCTACATCTTGTTCATTGGCGTTATGAGCTCCTTCTACATGTAAGTAGACAGCGTAAGACGCTGATTGAACGCGAGCTGAGCCTTCCACTTTCGCTTTCGCAGACTCTGGGACGTCGGGGTGAGTTCTCTCTCGGTAAAGTCTGCTCTTGTCGCTGATTTCGACGCCTCCGCAGGACGACGTGCTGTTCCAGTTCGTTTGACTCAACAGCGACGGATTCTCTCACTAATAGGCTACATCCCACAGAAAGCAACACCCATCATGTCCCGTCCTCTTCGAGCAGTCTCTAGGGATAGCACCATTCAGTCAGTCTCGCCCACTCGCTCGGCAAGCTCTCGCTGACACCCATCCGCCACAGTCTTTACGGTCGCGTGGTTCTTCCTCTCCTTCCTCTTCTTTGTCGGCTTCGTGCTCGCCGGGCTAGCGACGTTCAAGCAGACGCCTCACGCGATGTGAGTTTCGTTGTTTTTCGCACGACGGTCGTCGAGAGCTGATCCTCGCGACTTTCGCAGGTTCTGTCAGGGACAGTCCTTCCTGCCGTGAGCTTTCATCCTCGCTGACTGGGGCAACACGCTGACTAGGACTCTCTGTCGCAGAACCTGAGCAGGCGACCCGAGCCTCGAGCGAGCCTTGTGAGATGACGGAACGGACAATGAACGCTGTTATTATACAGCTCTAGACTCCATCACTCGAAAGCCTTGACAACTCCGTAAAAAGCTGCTGTTCCTTCATTCGCCAACGTCGAGAGCGCTCCGCAATTCACGTCGAGAACTCCTTTGCCGGCATCCTGCGAGCTTACGGTAATCAGCGATGCAGAATGCGATAGATAGCGAAAAGAACGCGTGGTAAGGAAAGAGATAAACAGAAGCAATGCAATCTCGGCGACGCCGATGGACCACCTGCGGAGCGTCAGCTTGCGGATTGAGGGGAGTGGCCTTGCCAGATTGCCAGAGAGCGACGAGGACGGATTTTGACGACGAACTAGGGAATGATTGGGACGATACCGCCGAGCCTGTGTCCCGCGCCTGCAGGTGGATGAGCTGTGTTTTCGAGAGGGGGAGAGGGGGAGACGTACAGGTGGTTGCCCGGCTGACCAGCATTCGAAGCGAGTCATCTCCTCTACTCCTTCTCCGCCGCAAAACAAGTCAGCGAATCTTCGTGGCAGCCTGAGGAGAACGCGCTGTCAAAGCAAACAGCGAACGGGTCGATGTGAGCACGCGAAACCGGAGAGCGAAGCAAAAACTTACAACTGCGTCAAGTCTTACAGCAGATTTCGCGCTGTTCTTTCGCGCAGGATTGAAAGAGAGATGGAGAGTCTTCGAGCGTCCAGATTGGGGTTGCTGCGGCAGAAGCGGCGAGGGAGGGAGAGCGGGGAGGGAGAGGAAGGGCGGTGGGGCTCAAAAGAGGTCTTCCGGTGGTGCTGCTGGGTGCCTGTAGAGTGGCAGCAGCTAAAGAAAAGCGTTGCGAATGAGGAGGGAGGGAGATGTACTAATTAGAGGAGGGGCAGATTAGAGAAGGGGCCCTGCACTTCGACGAGTGCCGAACTCGGTTGGGGCGCATGGCCAGCGGTCGCTCGAGCAGTGACGGGTTCGTGTAAGGCAGCGTCTACCCCTCTGCAGCGGAAGTTGCGCGTAATGGGACGCGGTTCCAGCGCGGAGTGAGCACGCCGTTTGGAGTTCGCGAGTTCGCGAGGAGAAGAAGGGGTTAAGCGTCGGAGAGCGACGCAAGACGGCGATGTGGGACGGCAGCAAGGCGGAGGCGGTGGTGAGGGTTGGTAGCGAGGGAGTGAGGTGGCGAGACTGGTTGAGGAAGAGCGTGAGGTCGTCGAACCTGTCAAAGGTCTGCTGTAGTCGGCGATGGCGGTGTCCTCGAATGCGACAACGAAAGCAGTGCGTGCGTATGTAGGGAAAGGGGTGTGTCGCGTAGCAGAGCAGGAGTACGAAGCAGTGGCGGAAAGCGACGCAGCGAGGTCGACGAGCAGCACCACGCCGTCGTCCCGTTCCCCGCGTATCAGCTAGCGTCAATCTCTGTTCCGCCCAGTCTCTCCCCCAGCAAGCGCACACAACGATAGAAGGAAAGAGTCGAAACAAAATTGCAGCAAAGGGACAAAATTGCAGC
>KZ627153.1:1056190-1067375 GCA_002917775.1 Glaciozyma antarctica PI12 | reverse complement strand
CTCCCTTGCCGTCTGCTCCCTACACTCTGCTGGCACTTCTCTGAGTTAGTGAGGAACATCGTAGCTCCATCAGCGCGCTCGAACGAAGTCAAACGGACGTGTAGTTCTCGCACAATCTGGTCCCGCCTCCAGCACTTCTCCTGGCGCCTCTCCCTTGACACTGCTCTCTCCACCGCTTCCACTACAAGCTCACCTCCCTGGAGATGCCCAGAGCCTCGCATTACGCTTTTACCTGCGCCTTTCCCAACGCCAATCCGGCCGCGGAGTCGGAGTCGGTGAGCTCTGAAAAAAGGCTCTTCCCTGTCGTGGCTTGCTCCGTGCCCGTACCTGCGCTTCTGTCGTCGCGCGTCGGTACGAAGAAATGCTTCTGCCAGTCGGTTTTCTGCTTCCAAGTCAACTGAAGCTCAAGCCGAAAGTTCTGGCTTCGCTTCGCCGTCTCTCTCCTCGCTCTGCGTCGCTGTACTGCGACTCCACTCTGCGCTCCAGGCTCTCATAGTCACGGTTGGGCTCTGTTTTGGGCATTTCATGGAAGACGCTGGAGGTGAGGTGGTCTCGATATTGCAGCCGCTCTCCCTCTCCTGAGTTATCAGTGTTGCGAGGAAGCAAGTCAGATCTGCTTCTCGCCTTTCGTTCGCGAACGAGTTGAGGGGCGTTGCTCTCTTGAATCGACTGGCCGGACACCACGACGACGAGCTGAGTTTCGGAAGGACTTCACACATTCGCAGTGTCTCCCTCAATCGCCCTCCTTGCGAAATCAACCCTCTCCCGTTCGACCTCCCACAGATCTCGCTCACTTTTACATGCGACTTCCTACAGCTCTCAAAAAGAGATTTGCATTCAGAGAGCTGGAAAGCTGGCGACAATAGGTAGCCCCAGCGAAGCGAGCGCCCGAAAGAACCGCAGCAGAAACCTTCGGCGCGAGTGCGGATGCTGGGAGAGTCGCAATGGGAACATGGAACTACTGAGGGAGCTTGCTGTACAATTGCGGTCTCGGCAGCTCCGTTTCGGTACCGGCGTCCGAGAGACGTGACTGAGCGTGGTGATGAGCTGCGGTGAGGCGGCGCGGTGAGTACACCTACGGCGCGCGCGGAGGCTATGTCCCGCTCAAGGAACTGCAGTTTCTCAGCTGGGGAAGGAGGCATAGGAGGAGGAGGATCTGGGCGAGCTCAGGTTCGGTAGCGAGAGATTCAAGTCCTCGGACCTTTGACGTCAGAATCAGCGCAAGTCCGCCGCAAGCCCCGAGGTTCGAGCGCCCTGTCAGCAAAGTTTTGACTTCCTCCTCTTCGAAGCCGATTTCTCTCTCAGCCTACCAACGACCACCGCCACAAGCAGGGAGGAACTCATGCCATCCCCTCGAAGCTCACCTCCCTCCCTCGCACCTCTCAGCGCAGCATCCTCAGCCACCCTCGCCGATCCCAACCCCCTCTCCTCCTCGCCCACCGCCATGTCTCTCCCGAAGCCCGAGCAACCACGCACGTACAAGACGACCATCGACGACCCCGACCGCGAAGGCGAAGAAGGTGCGCGCGCGCCTTTCCTACCCGCCACCTCGTCCCCTCGATTGAGCTGAGCTGATCCTCGTCCGATGCTATTTGTAGCCGAACGCGAGTTTGCAGATTTTGGAGGCAACGTTCCTGCAGACCGATTGCTGGTGAGGAGGACGACGAGGAGGAATACGATTGGGAGGATGAGGAGTGCGAGTGCGAGTGGGGGGTCGCCGGCTTTCCCTGGTGCGTTTGTTGCGTTGCTTCGATGGGAGGCAGGGAGGGGAAGCTGATACGAACGTGTGCAGAGCTGCATTTGATCGATTCGGCGTTTAGTGAGGCGCATAGGGCGAGGAGCAGGGCGTACAGTCATGTGAGGGATGAAGGTTCGTTCTTCTCGATCGAGCGAGGGGAGAGGGGGAGCTGACGACGAACGACAGCTACGGGTGAGACGGTCGAGATTGTCGAGGACGAGGTGGATCCCAACAAGGTACAATGGGACGAGAACGACCCGGAGAACCCCCAGTCGTGGAGCGTGTCGTACAAGTGGTTCGTAACCGCGTTGTGCTCGTTCCTGACGGTCAACGTGTGAGTTTCGCTGCTCGTAGGGAGGAGCGTTTGCCAGTTCCTGTGGAGGAAGAGCCGACTCGGATTGTCTTGTTGACCTGACTTGTGAACGCAGGACGTTCGCTTCCTCTGCGCCTTCTTCTACGATAGGAGCCACGGCTGCCGAGTTCGGCTCTTCGGGTCAGCTCACGATCCTCGTAACGTCGCTGTTCCTTTGTGGCTACGTCCTAGGTTCCCTACTCTTTCTACGCTTTCCATCTCCCAATCATCCTCTCCCCGATCTCCCACTCACGCAATCCACGCAGGCTCCTCTCTCCGAGATGTTCGGTCGTCGCCCAATCTTCGTTGCGACCATGTTCATCTACATGCTCTTCCAACTCGGCCCAGCTCTCGCCACCAACATCGAGACCGTCCTCGTCACGCGCTTCATGGCCGGAACGTTCGCAGCGGCGCCTCTGACGAATTGCGGTGGAGTTATCGCTGATATCTGGTGCGTTCGCTCTCTCTCGCTGGAGAGCTGAGCTGATACGCGGCGTATTAGGGACCCTGTTGGACGAGGACCAGCCATGTCGGTGTTTTCGGCTTCAGTTCTTTATCCGGTCCCCGTCATGGGGTGCGCTCCTTCTCGTTCACTATCTCTTCACTATCTCTAACAACTTGCGCGCAGTCCCATCATCGGCGGGTTCGTGACTATGTCCTATCTCGGCTGGCGTTGGGTGCGTCCTTTCTTTTCATTTTCGGCCTTCTCGCTAACCGAGCTTCGCAGGTGTACTGGGTCATGAGTGCGTCTCCCCTCCTCCCTTCCGAACGAATCTAACCCCTCACAGTGATCTTCGCCGCTCTCGCCTGGGTTCTCATCCTCCTCCTCCTTCCCGAGACCTACGCTCCATCCCGTGCGTCCTTCCCTTCCCTCCACCTACGCAGCCGCTAACTTGCGAGCCTCAGTCCTTGCAAAGCGCGCCAATTTCCTTCGTAAGACTCAACCGGAGAAGCACGCGGCCTCGTACGCGGACCTGGAGCGCGCAGATTTCTCGTACGTCCTCCCCTCTCTCTCTGGCCTCGCTGACCCTCGGTCTCAGAATCAAGAGCATCGTAACTCGCACCCTCGCTCGCCCTTTCATTATGCTCGCTGTGGAGCCGATCTTGGCCCTAGTTACACTCTACCTGAGCGTGATCTACGGGCTACTCTACGCGCTCTTCTCCGTCTTCCCCATCGTGTGGGGTCAACTACGCGGCTTTAACAGCGGGGAGGTCGGGCTGGTCTTTATCGGCGTCGGGATTGGGACGACGCTGGGTGCTTGTACGTCCTTTCGTCCTCTCCTGGCGCGAAGGAAGCTGACGAGGTCGCAGTGGTGAATATCTACGTTCAGCGACACTACAAGGTCCTCGTACCGCTATGGCACGGTCATCCTCCTCCTGAGGAGCGATTGATTGGTGCGATGCTCGCGGGGCCGTTCCTGATTGTTGGGATTTTTATGCTCGGGTGGACTGGGAAGTTCGTACCCCGTCGCTCGCAGGAGGGACGTAGCTAACGATCAACGCAGCTATGTGAGTATCCCGTGGTGGGTACCAGCGATCTCGACCGTCTTCCTCGGGATGAGCTTCACGCTCGTCTTCATCTCCTTCCTCTCCTACCTCAGTACGTCCCTCCTCCTTCTCTCGCCGAGAACAGAGCTAACGAACGCAGTCGAATGCTACCTGATGTACAGCGCATCTGCATTAGCGGCTAACACTGTCGTGCGCTCTGCCGTCGGTGCTGCGTTCCCCCTCTTCACCGAGCAGATGTACGTCCCCCCTCCTCCTCCCTCGGCATCTCTAACGCACGCGCAGGTTCGCGAAACTCGGCGTCAACGGCGCCTGTTCACTCATCGGGGGAATAGCGATCTTGATTGCGCCTTCGCCTTTCATCTTCTACAAGTACGGGCACAAGATTCGCCAGGGGAGTAGGTTTGCGCCGTGTTTGGATATACACATGCGGGAGAGGGTGAAGAGAGAGGAGAGGGAGGAGAAGGAGAGGGTTAAGGGAGTGCAGGTTTAGGTGGGGATGGACACTTTGTAGCCCGTAGTTAACATTGGGGAGAGATCCGTTAATTTGAGAGCGTGTTCTCGCTGAGCGAGCTGAAGTTTCGAGATTTCTGGTGAACAACGAGACCACCTCCTCCGCTGCTGCTGGTAAGCCTACGATCGTTTGAATTTTGGCTACGAGGGCCAAGACTGCAAGGAGAAGAAAGCTCGCTCTTCTCCTGAGTTGAGCTCGGCAGCGAGTAGCAACTTGGCCTCAAGTAGCACCCCCTCACTCAGGCTTGGAGAGAGCTCGAGGCAGGGGAGCTCCTCCCACTCGTTTCGATCCCGGATGGGATTCTGAGCGCACGCAAGGTGAGTCACCAGAGCCTGAGCCTGGGCGAGGGGTGGCACAGGCGGAAGAGCAGGGCGAGCTCAGGCGGAGGGGCCGAGTGCAGCGACTCGAGCCTCAGTTACGGCGGCGCGCGGGAGAGGACGAGGTGATGGGGTTTAGGAGCGGACGAGGGAGTGCCCGACTGGATGGGAGCAGTCGCGGTCAAGGAGGAGAGCTGGACGGCTTGTTGTCGAGCGATGAAGCGCGCTCCCTCTACGACGCGTGCGTCCAGCTGGGCGCGGGGTACGAGCAGCTTGCCCCGTCGCGAACAACCCCTCCTCAAGAGCACCTGAACCCGCTGGAGGTGACCCCGCTAACCTGCTCGTCGCAGATCTCATGTCCAACAACACCCCCGCGCCGACCTCTCCACCCCCCACTCTCCGGCCCCTCCCTCTCCCCCTACCCTTTCCCTTCCCGTCCCCCTCCGACCTTCCGTCCCTCGCATCTCCTCCCCTTTCTCCCACCCCTCTCCCGCTCCCGCCGCCTCCACCCCTACGCTCACCCCTCGTTCGCGAAACCCGTTCGACGCCCTCTCGGCACCAGCGTTCGACGACTTTGTGGATGATATCACGGCGAGCATTAGGAGGGCTTTGAAAGGGCCTGAGAGGATGAGGAGGACTGTGGAGAGGGTCGAGAGCGAGGAAGGGGAGGACGTGTTTGGGGAAGTCAAGGTGGTGCAGGAGCAGGCGCACGAGGAGGATACGCAGGAAGCTGTCGATGAGGAAGTGGCGGAGGAGGAGAGGGCCAAGTGCGTTTATCTTGCCTTAGGGCCGAGGGGGGGGGGGGGAGCTGATGAGTGCGTTGCAGGGAGCACGACGAGTACCAGGTCCTCGAGTCTATCGAAGCCGACCACGACGCCCTGGCTAGTCGACCTGCACTGCCGTACGAGGCGCCCGAGAACGAGCAGGAGTCGGAGGAGGAGGACAATTACGCGAGCGAGGAGCAGTCGTACGAAGACCGGCTTAAGGCGTTCTCGAGGCCTGCACTCGACGACGAGGAGGAGGAGGACGAGTACTCGGACCAAGGATCGTACGCGGAATCAGTCGAGCGGGAGGAACTAAAGGAGAAAGCTGTCGAAGTTATCGAGCTGGGGTCGTCTTCGGAGGAGGAGGAGGGCGACGAGCTGGAGGAGTACGATAGTACGGCGGACCTTCCGTCGGCGGGGGAGCTTGTGGCGCAGCTCAGGGCGGAGCAGGAGGAGCGATCGATGCTGCCCAGGGAGGAGGAGGAGGGCTCGCAGGATGGAGACGATTACTCGGTGTACGACGAGGAGGAGGAGCCGGCTAGGGCGGAGTTCGCCTCGCAGTCGAGGGAGGATTCGATCGAGGACGACGGAGCGCCAGACCGAGTCGGCTCCTCTTTCTACGACGACGAGCTTCCGCCCAGCGCCGAGGTCGCTATGCCGGTGATGGAGGAGGAGGAGGGGTCGCAGGACGGGGACGACTACTCGATCTACGACGACGACTCGGACCTTCCTAGTGCTCGAGTCATCGCGCGCGCTCGAGATACGAGGGGCGACCGAGTCGAGGAAGAGCGCTCCCAGGACGAACACGATGCCGACCTCGCCGTCACTCTCGAACCCCCTTCCCTTCCTTCTCCCGTCCGCGACTTCGAGGAGGAGAACCACGAGGAGGATATGGCGGACCCGGAGGCGGCGAACGATTATTCGTTCAACGAGCAGGACCACCGCTCGAGCTCGCCTCCTGCGAACCTCGTCGTCGAGTCGAGCGCTCCGATCCCGCTCGTCGAGTACGGCTCCGGATCCGAGGACGGGACGAGCGAGCAGGGTTCAGCCGCCGAGAACGCCGTCCCCGCTTCGATGCTCAAAGAGCGGTGGGGCGTGCAGGTGACCGCAGCGGAGGAGGAGAGTGATGGGGAAGAGTGGTTCGGCCAGGACGCGAGTTCGGACGCTGGGGTTGAGGAGAGTGGGAGCGAGGATGTTGGGCGGACGAGGAGGAGGGAGAGGACGCTTTCGGTTGAGAAGGACGATGATGGAGAGGTGCGTTCCGTCCTATTCCGTTTGAGGAGGCGGTGCTGATGCCGTTTGCAGCCACTCGGCACGCGAATCCCCTACCACCTTAAAGGCAAAGGTCGAGCTCTCACCCTCTCTCCCTCTCCCGCTCTCTCCTCTCCCGCCTCCTCCTTCGAAGAAGACGACGACGACGCCTCGGACGACTCGCTCGAACCCGGGATCCTTCAGCTATACGACCTCAAGACCCTGCGTGAACTCCTCGAGACGGTCGCGGATGCGCTCCAGTCGGCGGTCGAGAACGACGAGGGGGAGCGGGTCGAGTTCTTGGAGCGTCAGATGGACAAGGTCGCCGCGATGTATAATGTCAAGATCGACGCGAGGGCGGCGGCGGGGGAGACTGGTGAACGGACGATGGCGGAAGTTGAGGGGGGGGAAGTCGAGGGAGGGGAGGAGGAGGAGGAGGGACAGTGGGAGGACGTCGTGGCGCTTGCGAAGGGAGGATCGAGCGATGACGACCGCCCGGCGACGACGGAGGAGGCGTTCGACGAGGATCAGATCCGAAGACTCGCGGCGCAGCTCGTCGCGATGGAGGACGACGGTCGGCGTGCACCGCTCGAGGTCGGCGCGGTCGACGTCGCGGAGGAGGACAGCAGGCAGAAGCGCCGCAGGCTCGTCCCTTTCAAGCTGCCTGGCGATCGGCGTCCTATCCTCGGCGATGGCGGCGTAATGTACCCTGCGCTCGAGGAGGAGGAGGTCGAGATGGGCGAGGACGAGTTTGACGAGGATCCGGGGGACGACGATGAGACGATGGACGACGAGGAGGAGCGCGACGAGGAGGAGCAGGTCGACGACGCGAGTGCTCATAAGCGCCACAGGTTCGTTCCTTTCAAGCTTCCCGGCGAACGGCTTCCTCTCCTCGGTCCCGGCGGCATCCCTCTTCCTGCGTGGGAGGAGGTGGAGGAGGAGGTGGAAATGGGGGAGGACGAGCTCGACGAGGATGCGGTCGAAGACGAGGACAGGGACGACGGCGCCACCACATCCAAGTACTTCGGCAACGACCGCTCTTCGACATCGCCTCGCAAGCAGCAGCCCCGCGACTCTGCCTCGCCCCTTCCCGCCTCTCCTCGCCAGTCTCCCGGCTCCCCTCCGTTCGAGAACGACGACGACTCTTCCCCCGCCAACGCCGACCTCGGCCTCTCTTCCGCCCACAAACCCCTCTCCTTGCCCACCACCAACGCCGACTACTCTCTAGCGCCCGACGTCGTCTCCCCTCCCCCCGTCGCAGACCGTTCTTCCTCTCCCCTCGTAGTGGTCTCGCCACCTCCCGCCGCCGGCGCCTCTTCCCCGCTCCGTCCTTCTTCGCCTTCAGCTGCTGCGGACCACATCACTTTCGACAACGACGAGTACGAGGAGGGAGTGGAGGATGCGCCCGCTGGGGAGGCGGCGGAGGGGCAGGGAATGAGAGTCCTTCGCACGGGCGACGTGCTGGGTCTCGGAGAAGCGCCGCAGGAAGAGACTATGGTCGTTTCGGAGGCCATTGTGCTTGGGAGCTCAGGCGAGGAAGGAGAGGGAGAGAAGTCTCAGAACGGGAGGAGGGCAGACTCGTCGGAGCCGCTGGCGTACGAGAGCACGGAGGATGGGGAGGTCCAGGTGCGACTTTCGGTTATTCCTCCGCATTTCGTCGATGCTGACTGGCGTGTTCAGGGTGCTGTCGAGGAGCGCGAGCTTTCTCCTCCGCGCGTCAAGAACGTGATCGCCGCGGGAGCTTGGGATCCTTCGACGCCGATTCGCTTTGGAGATGCTACCACAATAGCATCTTCTCCACCACCCGCAGAAGAACTGCAGCTGCTCGTACGTCGTGCGCTGCTGGCTGTGGGCGTTTGAGCTGACGGTTCGGACAGCAGGATCCGGCATCGGCGCCTGTCGCTTCGGAGGACGATCAGCTCGCCACCGACGAGAACCAGCTCATCTTCAGGCCGTTTGCTGTCGACGAGGATATCCCTACCTTCGCTGACAACGTGAGACCTCTCGCTTCGTCCGAGGAATCGTCTGACCCTGCTAGCAGATGCCTCCGCTCGGCGACTCGCCCTCCTACAACGAGCAAGGCGGATTCGACGCCTTGACCGCTTCCACCGCGGAATCTCTTCCCGCACTTGCTCCGCCTACACTCTACCTCCCCGCCGACGCCTTCCTCGCACCCGACGCCACGAGAGACGAGCCCTACAGCCAGGCCGAGATCGATGCGCTGCTGAATGCCTTCACCGGGTCCTACGCTGCGCCTCCGACGACGGGGGACGACTGGGATGGCGCGCTAGAGACGATGCTCCCCTCGCAAGCCAGATCTTCCGCCGCCAGGCTACCACTCTTCGATCCTCCAGCCGACGACCCCCTCGACCTCGCCTCCATCCTTTCCCTCCCTCCTTACGTCGAACCCGAATTGTCGCCGGTCCTCGATGCTGCCATGAACTTGCCGGTCGAGTCTGCAGCTCCGGAGACGGAGGACGCTCAGCCGGAGGACGACGAGATGCTCGTCGACGGCGGATCTATTGCGGCGCTGAAGGAGGACCCGGATCGACCTGTCGAGCTGTCTCCTCTTGAGGATGTCGTCCTCGATGAGGATGTTCCCGCTGCGCCCGTCGAAGAGCCCGTCGCTGAGCTGTCGGAACCGTTCGCGCCAGCAGCAGTCGAGGACGACGCGAAGGACTCTCCCGACCCCTTTTCGTCGATTCCCGCCGCTGAGATTGAGCAAGCAGCTCCTGCGCCTACTCAGGAGAGGGCAGGAGACGAAACGGCTGCCGAGCCGCTGGACGCCGCTACCAGCGCCGACGCGATGGAGGAGCCGACAATCGTCGAGATGGATGCGGACGACCAGGCGCCCAGCGACGACAACTCCCCTCCTCGCGACGAAGCGTCCCTCCTTCCCTCTCCCCGCATCGAGCCCATCTCCGCAGAGGACGACACGTCGGCCTCAGGCATTCCTCACACCGTCATCATCGAGGAGGCGGCGACGACGCCCAGCGACGTACCGGACCTTCTCGTTGATCTGGCCGATCTCTCGCCCTCTCCCATCACCGTGGACGAGTCCGAGCAGGTCGAGGTCCACGTTAACGCGGGAGACGGTGCTGAGGACGACCTAAGCGCGAGCGGAGCCGTCAGCTCGGAAGTCGTTCGTCTCGACGCAAGGAGCGAGTCCAACAACGATCCCCTTCCTTCAACAATCGCCGCCGTCGACTCGGAGTCGGACGACGAGCTCATGCTGGCGCCTACTCAACGAGCGGCGAAGGCTGCCCCGTCCTCGAAGACCACCAAGTCCTCTCTCGACGCACGGCCTGCCCCTCGTCGACAATCCTCTCGGCTCGGAGGCTCTGCGACGCAAGCTGGCCCCAGTCCTTCTCCCGAGCCCTCCAGCATCGCTCCTCCCACCCCCCTCGGCGACGACGATACGTCCGAAACCTCCCCCGTCGGCGACGAACGCTCTGTTACCGAATCGGACGTCTCCGAGCGTGGCGCCATCAGCTCGACCGCACCCGCTCGCCGTCGCTCCGCACGCAACAGCGGGGTCGCAGCCAGCGATGCGATCACTCCGGTAGAAACGGAGTCTCCTTCGCGAAGCAAGCGCCCCAGGACATCGGACAGCGGAGCGAGTCTCGCGCCGCCGCCATCCGCGTCGCCATCTGCGAGCAAGCGTCGACGAGGAGCGCGCGAAGGCTCACGCTTGCGGGACGTCGTCAGCGGAGAAGAGGAAGCCGTAGCCGGATCTCCTCCTGTGAAGGAGACCTCAGCGCCCCGGACGGCTCCTCATCGGCTGCACCACCACGTCCATTCGACCGCCGTCCCCGTTCTCGGAGCCGGCCTCCCGCAAGACGGCAACGCAGCTCCCTCCACCTCCGCCTCCTTTCACTCCCGCACTCGCTCCATTGGCGGCACCATCACCCATCTCCCCGTCACTCGAAGCAACTGCGAGTTCACTCGCCTCGAAATCACTTCGAAGGATCTCCCCTCCTCCCCGCCATACGTCTTCCTCGTCCCGTCGTGCGCTCTCGCCTCTCAAGCCGCCCAGGAGATGATCGCGGACTACGCCGCTCGCGACCTCGGACCTGCTGGAGCGATTGAGGAAGCCGAGGCGATTCACTTGGGCGGAGGGGGGCTGGAGGCCGACCGAGGAGTGGCGGAGGATCTCATCGAAGCGGAGGACGTGCGATCGGCGCTTAGGAGGATCATCGGCGTCGATGTCTGGCACGAGGGTACCTGCGAACTGCTGCCTCGGGTCGGTGGAGCGAAGGAGAAGGAGAAGGAGCAGCCGGCGGCGACTCGGAGGGGCACGAGGTCCTCGACGTCGACGCCGGTGAAGCGGAAGCGGGGGGACGATGGCGAAGGCGAGGGGAAGGCGGAGAGTAGGACGAAGGTGGCGAAGAAGGAGTAGGGCTGTGCTTAGTATCGCTTGAAAGGTCGAGGCAGTGTTTGTGTTGCGCTGGTTGCCTAGGTCGAGAGCTTGATGACTCGCGCTCTTTTCCTGAAATTTGAGCCTACTGGAGCAGACTCTCGCGATGGCAGCGATAGAACTGGACAAGGTCGGGAAGCAGCATTTGAGGGAGGGAGGCGGCGGGAGAAGTGCTGGAGGCGGGACCAGATTGTGCGAGAACTACACGTCCGTTTGACTTCGTTCGAGCGCGCTGATGGAGCTACGATGTTCCTCACTAACTCAGAGAAGTTCTAGCACGGTGTACCGGCAACAAGTCGACGGAGTAAAGCAACGTCTCGGCTTAG
>KZ627153.1:1044093-1055635 GCA_002917775.1 Glaciozyma antarctica PI12 | reverse complement strand
TTTTGTTTCGACTCTTTCCTTCTATCGTTGTGTGCGCTTGCTGGGGGAGAGACTGGGCGGAACAGAGATTGACGCTAGCTGATACGCGGGGAACGGGACGACGGCGTGGTGCTGCTCGTCGACCTCGCTGCGTCGCTTTCCGCCACTGCTTCGGTACTACTGCCCTAGCACGCACTGCTCTCAAATCCGACGACACCACTGCTGTCAAAGACGGCAGACGCTTTCGTCGTCGAAAGCGCAACGTCGGTTCGTCGTGCTCTTCCCTCAAGCTTTTTCTCGACGGCTCCACCGCCTCGGTCTCTTGCGTATCAATCCTGATTATCCCCATTTCCATCTCAGCGTTCAGAAGCACCGCTCTCGTCGTCGTCGCATCGTTCTCGCTCGCACTGTTCTCCCGAGAGCACGAACTTGATTTGCGATGCCGCACACCTACTCGCCGCTTCGCTCACTGGCATCATGCTCCGCTTCTTCACTGTCCCCCGTCCCACTGCGTCGCGCGCAATCGTTCGGCGAATTTTCCCTCCGAAAGGCTTTGGTTGAGTCGGGCTCGGTGCGGGAGAGGAAAGGACTCAAAGCGAGGATGCGCCAAAAGGACGAATCTCGCAGGGAGGCGATGAAGAGCGCGCGTCGGAAGCTAGGGATGGGAGCTAGACTTTCTTTAGGCGAGAGTGAATGGGGTCTAGAAGTACGCGCTGAATGACGAGCGTGAGCCTTCGGTGCGGAAATTGAGGAACGCACTTGAAGGAGAATGCAGCTTCCGTTGTTGCAGGCGGCGAAGCTCGCAAAGAGCGACTTTACGAGTCTGCCCTGCACGAGAGGAAGTAGGTGTATAAAGTCTTGAGCGGGTGGGGAAGGAGAAGTCGATCTGGCAGGCTCAGCCGCGGAGAGCATGGAGGAGCGAGGTAAATCGGTGAGCGTGATAGCGTCCGCGGCCAAAGTACTCGCGCTGGACTCAGGCAGAGCTCTTCGACGAGCAGGGGATTCGTCGCGAAAGGTAGAGAGCAGCGGCGCACAATACCTGCCCCAGCCAGCCCTTCCCGCCGTATTCGCGTGTCTCGAGCGAGGCCACCACCCCGGTCGCTATCCCAGTCCCCCTCACCAAGCCCGTCGCTCCTGCGCAGTCCCTCAGCGAGTTCATCTCCCTGATCGAGCCATCGTACGCCCAGCTGAGACCTCCACAACCGCGGGTACTCCCCGATAGCGCGATATCGTCCTCGATCCTCCACGCGCTCCCTCCACGGCAGTCCCGTTTGCTCAGGCTGGGAGCAGAGTTTTGTGGATCTCCGTCATCAGAGAGAGGGCGGTAAGCCGGAGGACGGAGGGAGGACCGGCCCGCGCCTCTTTTGAGATAGGAACGCGAGGGGAGAGCAGAGGTGGGCTCAGGGCTGGCTCCTGGAGTCCTGGGGTAAGGTTGCTGGGGAGCTGCCTTGAGGAGATTCGGCAGCGAGGGCGAGGAGGAGGAACGAGTTCGAAAGTCCTCGGCGTTTGGCGTCTGGGGTAATGTTGAGATTAGAGATATTCAAATGGTACGTCAAACCTCGCAAAGAGAGATCGAGTTCTCTCTCTGTTCGAGTCCTCTTCAGCCAAGCAACCTCAACAGCGAGGCTCAGTCGACAGTAACAGCCAACGACAACGACGACGACGGCGAAGAAGACGACGACGACAAGGACGACAAGGCGAGCTCGCTCATGGCCACAACAACCCATCGTCCCTCCTCCTCCAATCCCTCTTATCGCACCCGTCCTCCAACGCCCTCACCAGCCCCCGCCTCCCTCTCCCCTCTCACCACTCGTTCCTCTTCCGCACCACTCGCTCCTCGAGAACCTTGGGTCCCAGCACCACCGCCGAAGAAGAAGAGGAGGAAGGCGGTTGCGTTCGTGGTGGGAGCTGGGAGTGAGAGTGGGGAGGAGGGGGATGCGGAAGGAGAGGTGGAGGTGGAGGGCGAGCGGGAGGAGGTAGAGAGAGGGAGTGGGCTGAGAGGGGAGCCGAGGGTTGAGG
Organism: Glaciozyma antarctica PI12; assembly: GCA_002917775.1. Classification (NCBI taxonomy): domain Eukaryota; kingdom Fungi; phylum Basidiomycota; class Microbotryomycetes; order Kriegeriales; family Camptobasidiaceae; genus Glaciozyma; species Glaciozyma antarctica. Next base: position 1,053,637 of record KZ627153.1, on the reverse strand, counting down.
AGATTGTGAGATGGCAGGTGAGTACTGCTGCTGGTTTGTGCTGGGATTGGGAGGTGTACTGTGGGTAGGGAGATGCTACGATCGTAGAAAGCCGTATCGCAGCTAGAGGGAGGGCGCAGTGAGCTCAGGGAGGACGAGGGAAGGCGAGCAGCTGAGCTGGCGAGGGTGTACAGAGATCGAGTCTGCAGCTGTGCAGGCTCGATCCGAGTGCTTCTGTAGCTCAAAGCAGCGTGGTTGGTGCTGTGGTGGGCGCTGTGGAAGTGGTAGGCTTATCGCGACCTCACCCGAGCAGCGTGTTGGAAGGGAGCTATCTCGACGCAACTGAGATACGGATCTTGAGTTCGCTCAAGGACGTGTGCAGTTTGTAGTCGGGAGCGGCGCTCTGCCTGACCTGTCCAGCTTCAGTCGGTCTGCTTCGCACGGCGAGCCGACCAGCTTCCAGTGGGGGGGAGACTTGGCACCGCCAGGTTCCCTTCCTGCGATTGATTTCCGCCGACGTCGTGTGCGAAGCGAGTAGTCTGGTAGCCTACCCTGCTACAGCTGGAGGAGAGGAGTTATTGAGACATCTTTGATGACCTTATCGACTGCACTGGAGCTTGCTGGAGGACCTGGGGCTCCCGGGATAAGGACCGGGATCAATCGGGGTTGGTGAGACTTTTGACTCGAGACTGGCGCCGGAGCTTCGTCTCTCGCGAGAGAGCTCGACCCAGTTAGGACTATTGGGAGGACGAGGGAGCCCTCGTATCGCTCTCGGGATTTCGAGCCAGCTCGAAGGCACGGTGCCAGCTCCCCCGCATCTCCACTACCACTTCTCCAGCCCCGTGCGCTTAAAACTATCCTTTCTAACACCACCTCCGCAGATCCAACAACCAATCTACACCGTGGACTCGCTCGACCTCGACTCTCTCCTCCCCCTCGGTATCGGCGACTACACCTTCGTCCTCTCCTCCTCACCCTCCCCCACTCCCTCTTCCTCCTCCGCACCTCTACCGCCGAAAGCGAACCGCGTAAGCCTGGGCAAGGGGAAATTCAGCGAGGTGCTGCTAGCGCGGAAGGGGGACGCCGAGGTGAGTCCGCGTTGGAGCCAGGATCTGGGAAGAGGAGGGCTAACGATCGACGCAGTACGCTCTCAAACATACCCCACTATATCCACACCACCCTCTCATCGCCACCCGTCTTCTACGAGAACCAACCATCCTCGCCCAGCTACTCCCGCACCCGAACCTCATCAAAGTTCGTCTCCCCCTCTCTCCCCTTTCCTCCTCTCCTTCTACTCACCTCCGTCTCATCCGTACTGACCGCCATCGCAGGTCTTCGAAACTGTCCGCACGCCAGGCCATTTCTACCTCGTCGAAGAGAGCCTCCGCGATTCCGTGACGCTCGAAAACCTCGTCACGAACTCCCCGGGCGCGGTGCTGGAATTGAGGATGGCGTGGGAGGTTCTGTTGCAGTTGTCGAGCGTGGTGAAGAGCTTGCATGAGCCTTTGAGGGTGTGCCATCGGGATATCAAGGTGCGTCCCTTCGTCGATTCCTCGCTCGAATGCAGCTGATGATTCGCTTCGCAGCCGGAGAACATCCTCATTCGTGTCACTCCTCCGATAGAGGAAGGCGCTCAGCCGACTCTCCTTCTCAAGCTAGTCGACTTTGGACTGGCGACGCACTTTTCGTCCAGCGAGGCGAAGCTGACGACGTGCTGTGGGAGTCCGGCATACCATTCGCCTGAGCTTTGGAAAGGCTTGAGAGAACCGAGTGGGACTATCAAGTATTGGGTCCGTCCTTCTTCCTCTCCCTCCCTCCTCCTCGTCCTCGCTCTCCCTCTTCGTCATCTCAAACGCTCTCGCTAACGACCGAAACAGGGCCCCGAAGTTGATATCTGGTGCCTTGGCCTGACCCTCCTCCGCTGCCTCACTCCCACCAAATACCCTCTCGGCATCTCCCACTCCTCCCTCTTCGCCCTCTCCGACAAAATCGTCGATGCCCTCCTCGCTATTCCGGACGAAAGGATTCGGAGAACGCTAGCGGGGTTCATGCATATCGACGGGGAGAAGCGGATGAAAGCGTTCGATGCGTTTTGTGCGCCGCTGGAGGGGAGGAAGGAGGAGGAGGAGGGGAAGAGGGAGGGGAAGAAGGAGTTCAAGAGCACGACGTTCGTCCCTACCTCCGCACGACACTCTCTCGACCTCCCGATACTCTCGATGGACGATTCGAGGCACTCCCTCGAGACGGTCGCGAATGGACTCGCGTCGAGGTCGTCGAGTAGGGTGAGGGGGCAGGCGAGTGGGGTTTCGTCGCCGGATTTGACGCCCGATCCGTCGAGTCCTTGGGCGAGCCTCTATGACTCCTTACCTGCTTCGCCAAGGGCGCCAGCATTCGACTATGCTCCGTACCCACCGCCAATCGAGATCGTCCTTCTCAACCCGACTGATGAGCCGATTCGTCGTTCGGTGCGTTCTTTTTTCGCTCTGTGGCGGAGGGGAAGCTGATGAAGTGGTGCAGACGAGCTACATCAAGTACGCGCTTCGATGCGCCGGGATCCTCTACCACGTCCGAGACGACGACGCCTCTTTTCGACGCCATTCGACGCCATTCGTCGAACTTCCCAACCCCTTCGAATCGGACGACGCAGGCTTCACCTGCTACCTCCAATGCGTCATCAAGCTCCCTCCTTCCTCACCTCCTTCGAAAGCCTCTTCAGCCCTCATCGCCGCTCTTCGACCTCCCCTCGTTCGAGCGCAAACGACCGGCGCACCAGTGGGCCGAAGCAGCTCTACGCCGCCCGTAGGGAAAGGAGCAAAGAAGACATCGTCAAGGACATCAAGGCCCTCGTCTTCTTCCTCTCCATTCGTCGAGGAACCAAGATGGAATCGGGTCGCTCGACGCCGAAGAAGCAGACCTCCTCGCCAGCGGAAGGAGCGCGCAAAGCCCGGAAACGTCGACAGGGGGATCGGATCGTCGTTACCCTCTCCGACGAGCGGGCTCTCGAGGCGGTCAGAGCGGCGCTGAGGATCGGGACCGAGTCGCCTGTCATCGAACCAATTTTGACGGAGGAGGAAATCTTGCGACGCGGGAGGACGGGGAGGGAGGAAAGGACGAGGTCCGCGAGTCGGGAAGCGCGTGGGAGGGAGGGGAAGTCGGAGGGACTGGGGTTGGAACTGGGGCCGACGGCGGTGGTGGAGAGGAAGGGGTTCTTTGAATTCGCGTTCGGGAGACCGGGGTGGTTGGGCGCGAGGAGTCAGAGTGTTGTTGTTGGAGCTGGGGGGAGGGAGAGGGAGGAGGGGGTTGCGGTGGCGAGTTATCTGTAGGCGGGAGAGGGGAGGAGGATTGTTGTTCGTTGGGCCAGGGTTTAGTTGGACGCATAGTTTTTTTCGGTTGCATCGACGCATTGGGTTCAGTTGTCGCTTACGTTGAGCTGTCGTCGTTCCTAGCTCGAGTCTTTCCTGTGGAGAGGACCGAAGAGCGAGGAGAGCTTCGCAAGGAGATTGTCCTCGCCGTTCCTGCCGCGAGGTTTTCGGACTTCAACTTTTTTTTTGCTTCCTCGTCTCCTCCTGCCCGCCTCAACCCTCCTCCGACCGACTGCCCAGCATGGCGCCCGCTCCTCCCGCCGCGCACTCGCACAGGCCTACGCAGAAGCAGACCAACAAGCCTTACAAGTCCAAGCACTCGTCCAAGTCGGCGCTCAAGGACCTCGCCAAGGGGCGCACTCACCGTCCTTCCGTCAAGTCCAACCCCAAGACGACCAACGCCATGATCTCAGCTTCCAACAGCCGCAACAACCGCCGTAATCACGCCAAGCAGATGCAGGCGAAGAAGCAGGACCAGCTCGAGGAGATGGGCAAGCTCTTCAGCCGCAAGGGGGCCGACAGGGTCAGCAGGGTTATCGCCGTCGTTCCTCTCACGGACGATGTCGACGCTCTGGCTATTGTGGAGGAGCTCCTCAAGGCGGTTGGGGTGGACTGTGTTGGAGAGGGAGGTGTTCGGACGGGAGAGTGAGTTCCTCTCTTCGTGCGGTTCCTCTTGGGAGCTGCGAGCTGATGCCGTGTACTCGCCTAGCGTCGTCAAGTTTCACAACCAATCCCTTCGCTTCCTCCTCCTCCCTCCCGCCTCCGCCTCGTCCTCCCTCTTCCCTATCCTGGACGCCGCCGCCGCCGCAGACTTTGTCGTAGTCGGTATCTCCTCTGAGCAGGAAGTCACGGAGCAAGGAGAGACGGCTCTGCGCTGCCTTACCGGTACTGGAGTCGGCGCAGCAGGTGGTGTAGTTGGCGTCGTCAATGTGCGTGCCTTCACCTTCCCACAGCGGACTAGCTAACGCGCCTCGACCGCAGACCCTCCCTTCGAACCCCTCCCTTGCCTCCACGACCCGCGCCTCCCTCCTCTCCTTCCTCTCCCACTTCTTCCCCACCCTTGAGCGCATCTCCTGCTCCTCTGCCCCCTCCGAAGCCTCCACCGTCATTCGCTCGCTCTGCGAAAAGGTCCCCAAAGGAATGCGCTGGCGCGAGGCACGACCGAGGGTGCTGGCGGAGCGCGTGGAGTGGGAGGCGACGGAGGGAGCTTTTGGAACGCTCAGGGTTGAGGGAGTCGTGCGAGGTGCGAGGTTGGCGGCGGATAGGCTGGTGCATTTGCAGGGGTACGGAGACTTCCTCGTCGAGAAGGTACGTTCCCTCTTCCTTTTTGAGGTGGGCTCCAGCTGATCAGACGGAACGAAGGTCACCTCCGCCGCTCCCCCTACTCGTCCCTCCAAGGCCGCCCCCGCCGACGCGATGGATTCCTCCTCCGCTCCTCTCGACCTCTCCCTCCCTACCGAAGATTGCGACGACCTCGCCTCGACCAACGTCCCCGACGACGAGGATCTTCTCCTCGCCGAGCAGACCTGGCCGACCGAAGAGGAGTTTGCAAGTGCTCCTGCGGCCCTCAGGCGGGAAGGGGAGATGCTCCCTCCCGCTCGACCCGGAACGACGCCGAAGCGGCTCAAAAAGGTGCCTAAGGGAACGAGCACGTACCAAGCCGCCTGGATCGTTGACGTTTCGGACGACGATGACGACGGAGATGACTGGGAGGAGGAGGACGAGATAGAGGAGAGCGAGGGGATGGACGAGGAGCTCGAGAGCGTCATGGTCGACCCGAGGGACGACGATACCGCCAGCGTCTCGCAGCGCCCTTTCGCGGACCTGACGCCCGAGCAGGAGGCGGAGCAGCTCGAGGCGTACCTCGCGGAGAAGGCCAAGGAGCGCGCGCTGCAGAGTCGGGACGACCTCGATTTCCCCGACGAGATCGATACGCCGTTGCACATCCCTGCGAGGGAGAGGTTCGCGAGGTACCGCGGGTTGAAGAGCTTTAGGACGAGTCCGTGGGACCCGTACGAGGAGCTGCCGATCGAGTACTCGCGGTGCTTCATGTTTGAGGATTTCAAGCGCATGGGAAGGAAGATGGAGCAGAAGGTGTTGAAGGAGGGAGTCGAGGTGCGTTTCGTATCGCTGAGCGTTCGAGGGGAGTGTGAGCTGACGTGGTTGTGAGCAGCCTGGAACGCGCGTCGTCCTCCACATCAAGAACGTCCCTCGATCCTTCTTCGCCTCCCACGACCCTACCCTCCCCCTCGTCGTCTTCGGCCTCCTCAAGCACGAGCACAAGTACTCGGTCATGCACTTCACCGTCCAGCGCAACACCGAGTACTTTGAGCCCGTCCGCTCCAAAGACCCTCTCGTCCTCCTCCTCGGCCCCCGGCGGTTCCTTATCAACCCCATCTTCTCCCAACATACCGTTCGGGGCGGCGGAAAAGGCGCCAACAACGTTCACAAGTTCGAGCGATTCCTCCGCCACGGCATCACGGCGCAGATCGCAACCGCCTACCTCCCCATCACTTTCGGCGCCCAACCCGCCGTCCTCCTCCGCGTCCCTTCCTCCTCCGACGATCCGTCGATCCACCTCGTCGGCACCGGAACCCTCCTCTCCTCCGACCCGACGCGCATCACCGCCAAACGACTCATCCTCACCGGTCACCCTTTCAAGGTGCACAAGAAGACGGCGACGATTAGGTACATGTTCTTCAACCAGCTCGATATCGATTATTACAAGCCTGTTCAACTTCGGACGAAGAGGGGTCGTACGGGACATATTCGCGAGAGCTTGGGAACGCATGGGTACTTCAAGGCCGGGTTCGATGGTCCTATCGACCAGATGGATCAGATTTGTTTGACGCTGTACAAGCGTTGTTTCCCCAAATGGTCCAAGGTGCGTTCCTTTTGCTCGCGAGCGGGGGTGCGGAGCTGATTTTTGGGACGAGCAGGTTTGGGATGGAGGATTGGTGGGAGCGCCGAAGATTAGGGAGATTGAGGAGGAAATGGAGGAGGATGTCGAGATGGAGTAGAGGCTTGTATCGAGTCGTTGGTTCTGGTCGTTCGTCGGAGCGTTCCTCACCTGCTCATCGCGTCTTCGCCAACCTGCGTTCTCCCGCAACCTCTGCGACGACTCTCGTTCATCTCCAACTCGTCCGGCTACTCCGCCTGCAGCCCTACACGCGCTCTCAATGCGATCAAGACGACAATGCCCCCGGAGTCCGAAGAACGAAGGGACGTCCTTCCCTCGCCCAATCTCAAGCGAGGGACGCCGACATCGTCTCCCTCGTTCACAGAATCGCCGTGCTCTCGCTCGCCACCTGGGAGGTCCACCCCGACTCCCTCCCCTTTCTTGAGCACTCGTCGCGAGAGCTAGCGACGGTCGCTCAGTCTCTCCAGCAAGCGTCGAAAATCTCTCTCCGCACCATGGACGTCCAAACAAAGAGTTCCATTCCCAACATCCTCCCACTTCAAAGCTTCGCCCTCGGGTTCACATACTTTGCCGACTGGACCAAGATCTGCGCCGCCTCGGTGACCATATCCTCGACAATCTTCTTCGCGGGCTCGATCGTCTGTTCGCTTTATCAGTACCCCGCCACTACTCAGAAACGGGGGGAGAGGGGGAGGGAGGGGGGGACCAAGGGGGGAGGGGAGAAGAAGGGGACCGCACAGTGACCATAGCAGCGACCTGACCCATCAAATGAGGACGGTTCTCAATATCCTCCATACCGACAGGGATGATTCCACGTCCGGTGAGATCCTTGATCTCAGCCTGACGGTTCTCCTCCCAGTTCATGATGAACGGCGCTGCGTCAAAGTCAGCTTGGAACTCAACGTGGGGGGAGGGAGAGCGTACTCTTGCGGATACGGAGGGGACGACCCTGTGGGGGCGTTAGTTGAAATGAGGAGGGGAGAAGAAGGGAGACGTACGGTGTAGATGATGGAACGGATAGTGTCGTTGTGGTCCGCGGTGAGGACGGCGTCTTGGTGAGCCTTGCTCGCTCCTGCCTCCTCGGCGCACTGCGGAGCGGATTAGTGGAGATCGGACGGAGGGAGAAGAGGGACGTACGATGAAGCGAGTTCCGACCCAGACGGCCGTGGCTCCGTATGCCAGAGCAGCGGCGAGTCCCTTGCCTATCGCGAGATCTCAGCTCCCATCGGCGAACGAAAAGCGACGAGCGTACCGTTGTAGATACCTCCAGCAGCGACGACCTGAACGGGCTTTCCGTTCAAAGGACTCTTGTGTCCCTTGACCGCCTCAACGCAGCCAGGGATGAGGATACTGGTAGCGATATCCCCAGTGTGTCTCTCTTCCCTCTCATCACTGCGCGCAGATGATATCGACGCCCTGCGCAAGAGCCTTGGAGACGTGCTTGACGGCGCCAACCATGTTCATGACGGGGATTCCGGCGGCGTGGAGCTTGTCGACAGCGGAGCGGGGAGGGACTCCGACGGCGCAGACGAAGAGAGCGGCTTTCTCGGCGATGATGATGTCGATGAGCTCGTCGAGCTTTCCGCCAGTATCTGCGCGGGAGGAGGTGAGCTGTTGCGCGAAAGTAGAGATCGAGGGGAGAAGCGTACAGTCCTTGTTGGTCTTGCGAGCTCCGGCACCGACCATGGGGAGGAGGAGGTCAACTCCGAAAGGAGCGTTCTTGTCGTTAAGGTACTCTTTGATCTCATCAATCTGCTGCTTGAGGAACTTGGGCGTGTATCCGACACCTCCCAAGACACCGATTCCACCGGCGTTCGTGACCGCCGCCGCGAGTCTAGCCAGGAGGTCAGCATCGGCGTGCGTTGGAGGGCGGAGGAACGCACTCGGGACCGGCGGCAACGTTCATTCCTGCGAGGAAGATGGGGTGCTTGACGTTGAAGAGCTCGGTCATGGGAGTGGAGGAGGGGGGCGACGAAGGACATGGCTGGTGCGTGGAAGGAGTGTATAGGTGGGCTGAGTGTAGTCGGGCTGTTAAGGCGGTGACTGTCAGCGTTGAAGGGTACTCGCGAATGGTGAACAGGGCGTACTAGCTCCTAAGTCAGAGAGATGGGAAGGAGGAAGAGAACGGCAAGTTCGAATCGAGCCCAAGTTAACTTCGGCTGTTCGAGATGCCGAGCCCGTCCCTCACTCAGCGGCCAGAAGGGAGGCGAGGAAGGAGAGCAGGTCTGCGTACAGCTGAAGGGAGACTCTTTCGAAAAGAGTCAGAGTTGAATCGCTGCAAAAGAAGCGGCGAAGCGAGAGGGTGACAGCCCAATCTCGCAGAGTCCGAGGGCTGCCTTCTCATCTCGGCAGCGACTTCCAGAAGTCACACAATACCCTCGAGTCCTGGTATTCTCCGTGAGGCGCACAATAAGAACTGTTGCAACAGTGGATGCTCGCTCTACGCGAGGAACTGCTCGTACTTTGAACGGCGCGCCTATCGCAAGTACGAACCGAACCTTTCGAGGAACGACCTGCTCGCGAATCCCTCTCGAGGAGTCGATAAGGTAGTTATAAGCAGGGTCCACTTAGATATGAGAGCCAACGCATCCGCACGCGTACTCCAGCAGCTCGACCCGAGCGAGCACTCAACTTTGCGAAGCTGAGAGGGCCTGCTTGGGAGCGAAAGCAGCGCGAGAGAGCACGGTCCCAAGTGGAATAGAATAGAGCAGATCTTGGCGACAGCAGGGGGAGAAGCAACGCCAACGGACGCGCAGAACAGCGGCAGACAGCGTTGCGGAGCTGCACGTCGAATACTTTTGGGCTCCCTCTTTCCCCGCAACGACGTCCGCAGCGGAAATGGGGTCCAGCATGCGATTTCTGTTGCCCTTTCAAAAAGAGCGAGCCAAGCGGCAGCGATCACCAGTCACACCGTCGAAGCGCACTCCGACGAGTGGTCTCGTTGCCGACTGGGTGCGGGCAAGTTGGTGCTGGGAGAGACTCGAGCGGAGAAAGGCTTTCGAACGCCGTCTATTGGCGGCTGGCGGGGGGAGCGGCAGCGGAGCCGGTGCCGGTGGAGGGGAGGCGGCCCAGGAGATGTGCTGGAGGCGGGACCAGATTGTGCGAGAACTACACCTCTTTTTCTTTTTTTTAGAGCGCTCTTGTGGATATGATGTTCCTCACTAACTCAGAGAAGTGCCAGCAGAGTGTAGGGAGCAGACGGCAAGGGAGAACCGCAACAAGTCGACAAAGTCAAGCCAGGTCAGAGCTTCAGAGCCCCGGTCAAAATTCTCCGTTCGAGTAC